>WIQG01000099.1:0-534762 GCA_014925785.1 Mycena galopus ATCC 62051
AGCCTGCCGCATTTTTCTGGGTGTATGCGTTTTTTGAGGCATGTCTGAAGTGCGCAGGCTGATGCAGCTCTGTTGATTCATTCCAACCTGAAAATAAGGCAGCTCAGTTGCACAGGGAAGAACGATTGGCTTCCGTTTGAAAACTTTGAGATCTCCTTTCAACGAAAGGTAACGCATGGGAAGGGCACGATGAAACGTCGCAATATTGTGGTTCAAGCCAGAGCTCGGCCAACAGCTCGGCACACCATTCGATCGATGGTAATCAAGGCCACACAAAGAAAATTTCTCATCTCGCCACGATAGCCTCAAAGCCGCAATGCTCGTTCCGCACAGGATTTTTCGTCCTCTACCGAGCGGGAAGGTCTGAGTTTTCTAGTCTCCCCGAATGGTCCCAGCTAGACCCGGCTGTAATCGCTGAGCGACATACCAGAAAATCGCCTGCGTTTCTTTGTCCCAAAGATCTTTCGAGGGAGGGCAGAAATGGAAACCAAGGGCTTGGAATATGCCGCGGGAATGGGTGATTTAGTTCCTGACTCTTACTCTGCATCTCTATCGCGCCAGACATGCTGGTCACTGAATGGGCCACCGGGTGGATTCTGCGCGTGGAAGAGCAGCTTCAGGCCCGTCGTTGAGCACTTGTGTTCTGCCCCGCTTATGCGCTGTTCCCCGTGACTCCCCGTCTGTCTCGACAGGCGAACGTCCCGATACATATTTTCGCTTCGTACGGAGGACGCGTGCGCTGTGGACTGTAGTGGTCATGCCTTCGCGGGCTTGATTGGTGCGACACACAGCGACCGCGGTGGTCCAGACTCACTTGAATGAGTCCACGTAGTGCCCCATCGGTGAGCGACGTGGGCGGGGCAGGCGTAGAGAAGATGCAGGGGTTTATAGAGTCAGGGCGATTTAACCGCCCTTTAGTGCACTTTGTGGCACACGGCGCGTTGCGCGCGCGACGCCGTGCAACTCGATTCAGACTATTCTGAGGCTGTCGTGGCCAAACCCAATTTTTGGTTACCCTCGTGCTCTTCGGAGTACTTTTTTCAATCGCAGCTCTTCGAGCTTCGGAACTTGTTCCCCCAATTGTATTTCTGTGCGTCGTGAGTTGTTATTCTTCTGTTGTTCCCCGCCGTTCTAATTTACGTGCAGACGTCTTCAGTCGATACAGCCGACCTAGCCGTGCGATGTATCGTAGTTTCCACGGATTCAACATCAGACTTTTCCACTTGAAAAATGTATCATGCGCGCAAAAATTCATTCACTGCCTTGTCGTTCGCTGAGCGCTCGTGGTTGGCTCCTCAAGTTGCTCTTTTTCCGTTCTCCTGTGTTTTCTGCGAGATCATTGCCGCCAGAGCCAGCTAATTGAGGGTGTCTTGAACCATACTGTGGCTCGGTCTTGGTCCGCATCGTGTCCGGGGGTTCAACTTTTTCTCTTCGCCCTTAGTTGGCGGAGAAAATTTAGTGATGAAGAGATCCGCACAGGTTCATCGCGGAATCGAGCTGATTTCATCGGCTTCTACCGTGTCCTTTTGCTACAACCCGGAAAGCTGGTTTCTTCCCCAGCTGCCAGGGTATCGCTCGCCGTCTCCTTCGCAGTGAGATTCTCGCTGGACTCGTCCTCACTCTCCCCCAGCTGGCCTGCTCCGTCACATTGACGATGGTCTGCAGGTTACTCATGACGGTGGCAAAGTCATCCGCAGAGCTTGCCGTGGTGGCGACGTTTAGCACAGTGACCACGCTCGCGAGAGTGGAACCGCCCTGATCAGCCGCGAGCCTGATTAACGGTGGAAACGCTAATAGTGGAGAATTAGTCCAAATTGGCGCACGGATCGGGGAAGACGAGGCCGACGCCTTGAATATCTGTCACCGCTGAAATGCTGCCAGGTTTGTAGTGATCAGATCCTTGTTGCAAGTGGGCGGTGCGTCTGACTCGAAGACGTCGCCTCCCGCATCGAGGCACTGATAAAAAATATTGTCGGAATCGTCGGAAACGTCGGGGACATTGGTATTGGAGCTGTGGGCTCCGAATGAGTTGATCGAGTTTAGCATTAACCTTCCCCTCATAACTGAATACTGATCCGCCAGCACGCCGGACACGATGAAAGGAAGAAGACAGGTTTCTGGTCCCCTCCCAGCTGGACCCGGCTCTAATCGCCGAGCGACACACCAGAAATGCGCCTGCGTTCTTTGTCCCAAAGATCTTTCGAGGGAGGGCAGAAATGGAAGCCCAGGCATGGCATAGGTCGCGGGACATGGGTAGTTTATTTTGCTCTGGCTCCTATTCTGCATCTCTATCACGCGGCCGCCACATTGGCCTGATTTCCCTGGCCACTGGGTGGGTTGTAGTGAGTTGCCTAGTTGCCTAATGAAGCCAGAGCTCGGCCAACAGCTCGGCACACCATTCGATCGCTTACAGGATGATAATCAAGGCCACACAAAGAAACTTTCTCATCTCGCCACGACAGCCTCAAAGCCGCGATGCTCGTTCCGCACAGGACTTTTCGTCCTCTACCGAGCGGGAAGGTCTGAGGTTTCTAGTCTCCTCGAATGGTCCCAGCTAGACCCGGCTGTAATCGCTGAGCGACATACTGTTCGATTTCCTTCAATTCGTAGGACCATTTGGCGTGTGACACCGCATACGAATTGATCCTTTCGTATGCGGGCCTGCGACCCGTGTGACTTACGAATTTTTTCGTATAAAATTGCCCCGCAGGGCCGCCCGGAGCGAAATTTTTGTCTTAAACTGATGGGAACCTTTCGTATTGAGCCTTTGTGACCCTGTGACCTACGAAATTTTTCGTAGATTTTTGGGCTTGTGACCTGTGACCCTACGAATTGAAGGAAATCGAACAGTACCAGAAAATCGCCTGCGTTTCTTTGTCCCAAAGATCTTTCGAGGGAGGGCAGAAAAGGAAACCAAGGGCTTGGAATATGCCGCGGGACATGGGTGATTTAGTTCCTGACTCTTGCTCTGCATCTCTATCGCGCCAGACATGCTGGCCACTTAATGGCCACCGGGTGGATTCTGCGCGTGAAGAGCAGCTTCAGGCCGGTCGTTGAGCACTTGTGTTCTGCCCCGCTTATGCACCGATCCCTGTGATAGCTAGCCTCGTTTGCAGTGAAGCAGTGACGGCGTGGGCGAGGCAGGCGTAGAGGAGATGCAAGGGCTGATGGCGTCAGAGCGCTTTCATCATCCTTTAGTGAACTTTGCGGCCCGCGGTTTGACGCGCGCACGACACCTAGTCTCTCGTAGACAGACACTTTATATCAGCGCTCGTACCTCGCTATATAAAGTCTGTGATTACGCGCGAGGGTCTGATCGGGCCGCTTCCTTATTATGTAATTCGGAGCTGGCCGTATCACGTGCCACGCGCGCTTTTTCGGCGCGTCCCTCTCCTCCGCGCCCTGGATGCGCCAGCCATCCATACAGTGCTGCAGATGGAACAATAATGGCTCGTTTATCCTCATGGTTGATGTCAATTAGCAGCACGACCATCTGTAATCCCGCGAAGAGGCAAAAGCTTGTACAAGCCAAGCGTACGTACTTGGTGTAAAGTCCTCGGAAAGTCCCACTGATTTTGAGCTAGATTGATGACCCTCAAGTTGGTTCGGGAGGAACAGCCAAAAAAAAATGTTGTATGCCAGTTAACAAACAGAAAAAAAACCAAGATTGAATGTTCAGCTATTCAACTGTAGTCAAACTGCAGTTAAAAGATACAGTGGCCAAGCTTCTTCACACAGGTAGTATTTGGGACAAATATTGCGTCTGGCAGTATAGGGCACGTGAAAGTGCAAACAAAATGAACATTGCTTGCGTAGCAGGCGAGAAAACGCGTCGCCGATGGGAGGAGAACGAAAGCACGTGTCACGGCAAGCTCCGAATTACATAATAAGGAAGCGGCCCGATCAGACCCCCGCGGCAAACAATAGACTACACGACACCGTGAACTCGATTCAGACTACTCTGGGGCTATCGTGGCGAAATCCCAATTTTTGGTTACCCCCGTGCTCTTCGGAGTACTTGATTTTCTCGCCCGGCTCTTCGGAGCTTATTCGTACAATCGTACTTTTGCGTCTTGTAAGTTATCATCCTTTCTGCCCTCGACAGTTCTGATGGTTGCACAGACTCCACTTTGGGCGATGCGGCTACTAGAGCAGCGCTACGTGTATTGTTGTCGTGTCTCATTCGCTTGTACACCGATTTTGGATTAGATCTCGTCCATCAAGGGAAATATGCTGGGTGTCGTTCTCAATTATTCTGTGTAGTTTGTCTCCTTGAGCGTCCTCTTCTTGCCAGCTCGGCTTTATGCCCAGGCATTCAGCCTATAAGTTACGAATAAAGCGTCGCAATGAAGCGGTTCATCAACGACTTCGGAGATCTGCGGAGAAGGGTACTTAAACGAAGGCTGTGCGGCCGCGACTTCGACTCATCTACCATCGCACCCACGATCTCAACGCTATGCCTTCGCTGTCAGACCTTCCGACTGAAATTCTCATCGAGATAGTTGGCTACTACCCGCAACTCATCCACGGAGTGCCCATTGCGGACCGGTTTACCGTACAGAATCCTCTGAATGCAGGACCGGACGGAGGGGTGCGCACCGAGCTGTTTGATGGGAATAATACTCTGCGCGCCCTCTCCCAGACCTCTCGCGCTCTCCGAGGGGTATTTCTTCCCGTGCTGTGGGCCCGCGTGCATGCGTGTTTCACGAAGTGGAACATGCCGAAGGGGAAAGTCAAAAGACGAGCCAAGATGCTCGAACGCCGCATGATAGGCATCCAAAAGACGCCGTACATCGTGCCTTACATTCAGTAAGCTCCCCTCTCTGCCTTTCTCCTTCAAACCCATCATTGATATTAACATCTAGCTCCTTGACGGTTACTCTAATGGAATGTGGTATGGGCAACTGGCAACCGATTGCGCAGTTCATCCGTGTTTTGACTTTGCTCCAAAATCTCCGCGATCTGACCGTCCTCCGCGTTCCCAACGACATGGTCCCTGTTTTCGATTCGTCCTGCAGAGGGAAGGTCTTTCCGTCGGTTCAACGGCTGGCCCTCGACGATCACCTGGCGCCGATATTGCCCTCTTTTCCCAATATCCACACTCTGACCTTTCCCTGGTCGGATCAATCTGCAAACGTCCTCTCTTCCATCAAGGCGTCCTGCAAACGCATCCATACCCTCAACCATTTTAGGTTGTCGCCCAGGCTGTGGAACGTCAGTTCAATCAATCATATCAGCCATTGAACCCCACTGATAAAGGCATCATCATCCAGTCCTCCGCGACGCCATTCCAAACGTAAGATCCCTTTCGCTCTGGAACCACAATCAATTGGTTAGTTCCGACCATCTATCTATCACTTTGACACGTATTCATTTTTTCAGGAAAAACTTTACCTTTTGGAAGGCATGGGCGACTTGTCAGAGTTGCACATTTATTACCGCCCTCCACCGGTGTTCACGTACATCAACAACGGCCAGCCCCAAGTTCTATCGCAGGAGGTTGTGGCTGCCGCAAAACGGGTTTTGCGCACATCGAAAGCCGCTGGACGAAAGAAACTCTGTATTCATGAATTGACGACTGATGGATTTCCGAAGCAGACGTCGTCGACCGTCTTTGGAGGAGACCTATAATTATAATACGGAAATGAAAATATGGCGGTGATTCATCGGACTCCACGTGCGGCAGCGTTTCGCTGTCACGAGTGCTATACCCACGAAAACATCAGTGTATACTGGACTACATTTTTGACACCCTCTATACTCCAAGCTGTTGCGCTCGCACGCTTCGCCAATCCTGGGGCCACGAAGGATTGTATTTTTGTCTTCCGGCGACGGGGAACGTCGCGCGATCTCTTCGGAAACAAGGAGATTTCGCTTTTAAATTTGTCGTTTTACGGTCATGCTCACCTCGCCAGTCGCCGCTCATCGGATCCTTAGTTTTCCAAGACTTTCTTCCACGGGTCTGGTGGAATGAAGCAGCAGAAATTAAACCTCTGAACTTGGTTCCCAGTCCCAAATCTCCGCGGACCGCCGTCGGGGCCTGCGATCTGATTCACTGCGTTCGTTTGGCGGTCGTCCTGCAGGCATCGAATCTGGAGGTGGGGCTGTTTGCATGCAGTCAATGGATAAAGTGCAGTTAAGGTGCTGGAATTGTTGTCCGCGGATGGGAAGAAGGAAACGAAGGATCATCCAGGATGTCGTTGCTCGGAATGCACCGCAAAACAGTCGAGTTCAGTCAGCACACAACACGAGATTTCGATGGGTTAAATTCCTCCACGTTCAGCACGTTCTCGAATTGAGTTGAGGGAAAGAACATCCAAAGAGTTGTTGCTTCACAGCGCGATAGCCTGACAAACAGTTTGATTTCCCGAGTTCAATGGTGCATTGGCAGTAATCGCGCCGGACTGCTGAGGGCTCGAAGCCCCAAACAACGTATATGTGGTTGAAATTTGTGCTCGCGAGACATAATAATCGTAGTATCCGCATCTTGATAGAGATATGGGTATCACTCCAACGCGGCAGTGAGCAGGTTGTCAAAATTGGGCGTTCCCCAGCCGGCTGATTTTCCTTAGATATGCTTCAAAATATGGTAAATGGACTTACTCAGGGGATCCCATCCCACCGCAGCATCGAAGGCCACCTGTTATGGGACTCCCATGAGTGCAGTTCAGTATTCATGGCGGGGACTCACCGAAGATGTGGGACACAGATCGCCAGAGTTATGACCAGTAGTTATGTCGGTGAACGTAGACGATGCCGTAGAGTAGAGGAAAGGATTGAGGAATCCTAGAACAGGTTTCTGTGCAGCCACTAGGCGATCATTGATCAAAGCAATGATGGAAGCGAATGTGGGCGAAGATGCACTAGTTCCTCCTATGCTCATGCTTCTGTTGTAAGCGAAGAATTCGAAGTTCCATCCTTGAGTTGACACATCAGGATAACCACGTCCGCTTTTGTTGAAGGTTCCTACGAAGTCATTGGGAATAGTTTTCAGAAAATCCGCAACTGCTGTGGTCTGGTAATACGCCGTGGAGAAAAAGTTCGAGAATCCGCCACCGGTGAGGTTGAGGGCCTTCTCCGGGGCAAATCCCTGGGTAGATCCGACAGAGGTAACAAATGGACAGCTCGCTGGGAACGAAGGAATAAATGTGGTGTTGGCGCAGTCGCCGTCGCCACCATATACGCCACCCTTGAAGCGACATCAGCCTTGCGAATGATTGTAGCGACACCGAAACTTACATCCCCCGAAGCGAATATCACCGAAATTCCCCGTGCGCCAAGAGCCATGTACCCGTTGCAAATTTTGCTGGAAGACGATCACGTATGGAACACAATCGTAGTTGAAATACTGACGTTGCGGCGCTTGCGCCAAAGTTGAATTCGTCCCCGCCATAGGAAGTGGTCATCACGGTTGGTGGGGCAGCGATACCGTCCAGGTAGGTAATCGTGTCCAAAAGAGAAGTGATAAACTCATATCCACCGACAGAGAGAAAATAGAGCGGTACATTGGTCGCAAGACCTAAGGATTTTATTAGTCATTGCCGTCGCAGAGAGCGTGAACCCACCCGCGGTGTATTGTACATCCAGATTTGCTTCAAACCCATCATCGCCTGGACCTTGAACGTTAGTTCCGTTATCTATGGTCAAGAGCGTGAAGGTCGTGGAGGGCGGTATGTCCGGGCGTAACAGCGTAAGGAATTGCTTTGATCGGATTAGTTCCAGTTTCTCCCGGAGACGATTCACGAACCGCGAGATCGACCTCCTGTGCCCACTGATACTCATACCCGGTGACTAGCAGGGAACTCGAATTTTGGGTCGCAGGAGTGGTAGGAATTCCATAGAGGTCTTGCAGACAGGTCGGAGTCACGAAGCTAGAAGGATCGCTAGAATTACACGACGCAGCAGGCTCGCCTCGTCTGGCAGTGCGAGGAATGGCGGACACCACTGGCAGACGGGCTTTGGGTGCAACGAATGCGGTGGTGGGATGGAGCACATCGACATGGCCAATTAACTCAGCTGGCAGCGACACCGAGAGCGTCCGCGTAATGGGGCCGTCGAGAGACGGGTGCGTGAAGTGTTCAAACTCCGTGGCAAAGAGGTCGTTGGCCTTGGATATTGCGAGGGTGATTGACAACCAATCTCCGTTAGGCGAGATTACAGTTGGCGTGAGGCCGTTCGCAGATGCAAAAGCATTGAACGCGGAGACCGTTTCGGCGGAGGGTTGCATGTAATTTTTAACCTGCAATGATGGTCAGTTGTACACTCCACATGAAGTGCGTAGATTCACGTACGTTGTCCATCGACAGCCATTGTCGGAAGTTGGAGCTCCCCGGCGTGGCGACAGATCTGAGTTGTTCCTCAAGACCTGCGACATTGTTCGACTTCAACCCCACACGGAGGGTGATCGCCTCGCTTGCTGGTGCAGCACCAACACGGACGAAGCCAGCCGGAGCCTCAGGGCGTTGCTCATGAAGCACCATGGATACAGCTGACGCCGTGACGGCAACCGAGAGGAAGGTGAGAAGTCGGATGAGAGCCATGGCCACGGGGGTGAAGGGGACCGGGATGGGGAACTGAGAACGTCTTCAGCTTTTTAAGCGGCAAGCATTCAGTCTATAAATACCTGATGGATAAACCGGAGGTGCAAACGTTACACGCGGCGAAAACTGCCCATGAACCATGACTCACCTTGACTGTGATGGAACGAATATTCAGGTAATGTTCATGGTACTCCGAAATGCGGAATCCAAGCGGAATCTCCTCAGTCCCAGGAAGTAATGTTTCTTGGTTGGTGCTCCCTAGAACCACCATTACAGTTCGGGGAAATAGACAGCGTGTCTTCCTAATAGCCCCGTTCTTATGGAAAACCGGAGCACCACGCTTTTTGAGCGCGATAGCCGAGGATAGCCGATGTGCAGATCCTTGATCTCCCTTGTCCAAAAGCCTAGCGACGAGGGCACATGTAAGACTTGAGTCCGAAGCTAATATTATAATGAACCAAAGAGCATAACGAGGGATGTCGCAGATAGCGTGAATAGAGTCAGTAGAAGCACGAGAGAAACGGTGCAATAGAGCCCGTAGCTAGCTCCCCCAGTATCTGAGCAAGAAGTCTCCCGAATCGGGGCTAAGCAATGTATAGCTTTCGGTGATGAAGGCTGTCAAGCTCGCCGAGAAAGGACCGGCCTAAAGGACTTTCGAACGCAATCTCAAGAGTTGGATGCCAGTACGCACGAAGATGAGCATCTCTTCCATATCGCTGCTCCAACTTTCGGCGAGGGACTTGTCATATTTTTCTGCCTCGGAGATGTAAACGGCCCACAGCTTGGCGGCGGCGGCCTCACTGTGATAGGTTCGGGACAAGCCCGCGCAGTTCCGGCCCGGGCTAGCCGGGCGCTTCTCTGACGAAGGCCGTGTTGTACGTGTTTGGTTTGATGTTTGGTCTGTTTGGTGTCCCGGCACGGCGCGGCACCGTCAGAACGGGGCTTGGACCGAACCTATCATTGTGATCTATTCCAGAATAATCGAAAGTAGAGGCTTCTACCTTTCCACCGTCATCGTGGTGTGAGAAAGCCACGTTGTGATGGCAGACAACAAGTTGCCGCATTCCGGCAATCACATCCCATTGTAGGCTCGAACCTTGCTCGCGAAACCACAGTCGAAACGTGTTGGGCGACAACCGTCGAGCATTTTCCTACTGGAAGTTGCTTTGTGACTTCAAAAATAAATTAGAACCCAAGGTCTCACAATTCTGTCGACATTGCTGGTTTATATCAAGGATTGTCTCAACTGCAGCACTTGCGGTGTCAAGAATTTAGGCAAAACAAATCCAACGAAGCATATCTTGGCCGTAAAGCTTTTTCTCGGTGCGAGTCATGCTCAATTGGCCAATGTTGATCCGTTTTGCTGGGGCGCTCGAGAATATTCAGTACCGTTGAACATCAGATTTCGAATTGGTAAATATGGATAAAATAGGATAAATTACGCTTGCACGCTATTTGTTGTCCTCCTCAGGATCTGATTCATTGTGCCACGGGCGACGCCAACCGAGCTCTTCGTCCTCTTCGTCCTCTTCCTTGATAACAGCATCTTCCAGGGCATTACAAATTTCTGAAAATCACAATGTTGTGAGTAAAGGTCTTCAGAATGGAATACGACCCACGCACCATGTGCCCACAGCCACGGGAACGATATTAACTCCCGTCGCATCACCTCTGAATATTCGCCATCTTCACTGCCATCGTCAGACACAGCCGTTGAGCCGCGCCGACTATGGTTCCATGAATCGACCCAACGGGAGCGATATTCTTGCACATGTGTGACCTGGTAACACGCAATCGCCCAGTCTGCGAGGCCGTTACTGGTGCGGTTCTCCTTCACGAAGCGCCGGCCTTCCCTACGATATCGAGTGAAAAGCGATTCCATCGCTTCTCTTACTGGACCCTAAGGACTGGAGGTCAACGCAACATCGAGATGGAGTTGAGGACGCACTCGTATCGCATCGTCAGCCGCACGTCGCCTCTTGCGATCACTCATAATGGAAACACCGGCGATGATTTCTGCTTCGCAAAGAGAGTACCTTGGAGCGAATTAAGGGTTGAAATGTGCAAAGGTCTCGATGACGCACTGCCTCATGATCCCTTCCAAATCAACGTCGTACTATCAAACCAGATTAATTAATTAATCAGCCATGAAAGAACCGAATCTGACCTTTTGCTTCATCTTCCCTGCCTCTTGAAGATACATCTGACCAATGCGCCTCGAAGTGATGCGTGTATCGATGCAAATTTCGGAGGACGGATGGTACTCTGGTGCGGGCTCGATGAGCCTGTACATTACCCCGAGCACTCGCGGGCTGAGATAGCTATAATCCGAATCCCTGCCCATGAAGTCTGGGTATAGCACGGGACGCAGGCTAGATGATTCAATGTCAAAGCTCGAAAACAAAGCTGAACATCAGGAACATAACCAACCGATCTGGGATTACGACCGGACGACCCGACTTTGCGAAATCGACAGCGTCAGAATGGAGTTGAGCGAGCTCGAGGCAGTCGGGATGTTCCGGGCCAAACCTATCAGCGATGGCCTCGAAATTCGTCGCTACCAATCCTATGACGTCGTTCCTGAAGAACTCTGCGACAGGGTCAGTGAGGCAGAGAGGATACATGTGAGACCGCACCAACTACGAAATCGATGACGTCGGACATCTCAACCTTTTCCTTTTGTTTCGGTGGTGCCGGAGAATAATCCATGGGTTCGTGCACCCGAGTGATTCTACACTCAATGTAAGAATCAAAGGAAAACGGGGAACGTTTGACACACTGTAACTCCTTGTCGTAAATCACGGTATAACAATCCCCTGGCCAGCGTTCATGGAAACAGCAACGACGGTAGGCTGTATAACACACCGTCTAAATCTCCTCCTGCGGAGCGAAAAGTCAAGCGAGTCAACAGAAGAAACTGGTACAATTTTTCAACATACCGCCAAGCCTGCAGGGTAACCTGGGGAAAGATAAGTTCCACGACATATAGCTGTTGAACCGCACTCACGACATCGACATTGATTGAGAAAGCTCAACCGTCAGTACAGAAACATGCAAGACAGAACATCAAGACGCTCACATAGAAGGAAGATCCCTTTCCGACTTCTTCGTGCTGAAGACGACCACATTTGTAAGTTGGAGTTCCTCAAACACAGGATGATCGACGGCGGTTACAAGTCGCACGTCACCGGGGTGGATGCACGGTGACCGGAAGATCGTGCACTGCGACACGAAATCTAAGCCATCGGTTTGGAGAATTCGAACATGATGCACAGACCTGTCCAGTTATTACCCGGCGGGAGTGCGGTCCCGCCGGTGTGATCGCGCAGTATATTTGCCCCTCCTCTAAAATACTGAAAGCGCTTGAGGAAATTCATTCAGTGGAGGTGAGAATAGCATACCCGTATTCATCCGCGATACCTGGACATCTAGTTGATCAGAATATCGGTGGAAGGAACGTTGAGCACACCCATTAGATACGCCCCGTCCGGCACCAAGACCCGCTAATTCCTTTTCAATTTCAGCGGCCACACGGCAAATTCCACTCACTGCCTTGTACTTGAGATCGCGCAGAAGCTGGCACTTGATGCATTTTAGGACGTTCTTCAATAGCAGCTGGTCCGCAAGTCCCGCTTTAATCATCTTAGCTACTGGGATGAATGCGTTCTTGAAAATGGGCTTCGCCGGATAGCGAGTTGTGTTGAGCGTATGTGGCTGAATTTCGATGTTGTTCGCGTAGTGAATCTGTTGCTTGAACATTGCGAGCAGGGCGTGACGATTTGTGCCAAGCGCAGACATAATGCAGATAGCCTGGCGGTTGAGGTGGGCCGGCGCGAAGCGTGAGACCTTCATGACACCGAGTCCCTTAAGGGGTGACCGGAACTTCTGCATCGACGGGCGGATGCCTATTTGATTGTCTTCGAGGTCTGCACGCACAGAGCATACGCCCTTAATACTAAGCACGGTTCAGTACTGGAACACACATGTAAGTGGGAACCTCACCCGCCCATCCGGAATTGAAACGCCGAGGGAGTTTTCACCTCGCTTCCCAGCATCTCTGCACTCATTGTCACTAGCTCTTGGCTGCAAACCCCGACGCCGTCAGTGTATGTGCTGTCCGATGTGTCAGCCAAAACAAGGGCGTAGAGAGGATGGGCGGAACACATACTATTTACCATACTGAATATCAGGTAGCGAACCGATGTCCTCCTCATCAAGGTCTACGACATGCCGTGTAGCGCTGAAACACAGCCCCATGCGGGCCGCGTACTTGGCCACTGGTATGGTAAAGTTGAGTTGTGGCTATGGTCGTCGAATGCGCGCGCACCAACGTGTTCTTCAGAAAAATCTCCCATGTGCTGTCGCACGCGATCTGCCGTGAAGTCGCCGGCCTCGTGCAACATCCAGCACGAGTGGTCCTTTAATTGCGACTCACCGGCAGCGAGAAATCTATGTCAAACTTCAGTAAATTGCAATATGCTACGGCGCAGAGATGTCGACGAACACGTAGTGCCTCCCCGCGATGTAGAGACCGTTCCGGAGGATATTGCCAATACGCGCGAGAATTCCGCCATCCGGGTCAATGGCCTGCGAACGCAGTAACTACATGAAGCGTAACTCAGGCGGGTCTGAACGCGTACCGCAGCGCGAGAAATTCGTTTATCTATCCGGAGGCGCCCGTCCTCATCTGCGAATCCTACACGGATGAAGTATCCGGCACGCACCGCTACCGGCCATGCGCGGAGCACGCTATTACTGGTCTCGATTGACGCCGGGAATAGCAGGATGCGCGTTGGGGTTACCACAACTCGGCGCATGTAGACCCGGCCCTCTGGGAGGGAAGGCTCCGGCGCAGAGTTGTGCCGCGTCAAGTTGCCAATCTGCTTGCGGGCTTCCTCTCGACCGATGAGTGCACGGCGCTCGAGCCGAAAGAGGGCGAGCAGGACCGCGACACGCGCGTTCGATGCCAGCGGCCAGAGTTCGTGAATGACGTCCGCCACTACGAATCATGATTTCAGCAACGAAAGTAAGGACTTCAACATGAACAGACATTCGATAGGAAGTATAAGTCCTTGGGAAATCAGCCCAACCGCAAGGTAACGAGCGTCGAAGGCGTAATTCTCGAGTAGTTTATCGATATTGCATAGGTCCTCGTCCGTGCCGATCCAGCGATTCGTTCTTCCCGAATTTTGTGGCGGGACATCGTCCTCCTCAGGGTTGACGGCGATTTTCTCGGTTCCGGGGCGGTCGAGCGTGCGTAACCGGGAGAGCGCCACCGTTACTCGGTGAAGGTCGGATGGTCGATGGCAAAAGAAGTCGAAGCTGTAGGTTAACCATAACCCGAACTAGGTACCGGCTTGGGTGAGAAGAAATAAAATGGTCTCGAATAAAAAGGATGGTCGACCTTCATTGGCGTAGACACCCAATATCCACGGGGCATTGTCCCTGGGGAGCCTGAACGTCCCTCCTGCAAGTCGTATGGGGACCAGTCCAACTCAGTTGCACGCCGTATCTGCAGGCCCTCAGGCGCATTCGGCGAACGGCGAAAGTCTGCCTCAATATTTGGGGGACGGCGCAATGTCAGCCTCAATGTTGCCGGTTTCGTGGGGCCACGCTTGATGAGAGACACCGATTCCAAATCGTCGATGGAGAAGGTCGCCTGTAGAACTACAAACCCGAAATCATGGCGAAATCATTGACAGGGGACCTGGGTCAACGCACCAGGCAATTCGGAAGGTCCGTCGAATGAAATCTTGAAGAAGATGGTCTGGTTCTCTGACGTTGAAAGGAGCAAGTGTTCGACAGGACAGACATAATCGTACCTGTTCAGTGAAATACATTTTGACAACAGAGTGGTCGACGACCGCGCTAAACTCTTCTCTGAAGATTGGCCCCTGACTTGAGCCCATCGAGAACGTATGGGGCTGTATGATGAAGGCTGAGCTATACGTCAGATTTCATAAATGGAGTGTATCTTTTCACGAACCAGGCTTCTCTCGCGGCTTTTTCTCCGGGCGCTGCATGTCTGGCGGTGGCGCCTATACATAGCAGGTGGGAAGTTTGAGATGGGTGGTGCGTAAAAGAAGGCGCAAAAGCCTCACCAATTCATCCAGGAGTGCATCGAAGTTGTGCTCCATGTTTCTGCGCACAGAATGCTCAGCGTACAGGACGTATTCGAAGATTTCAGGTTTCCAAAGGGGTGATTAGGGGGTGAGACAAAGGCGTTATCAGATCCCATCGCCCGATAGCATCACGCGAACTCGCGGTATGATTGACTTGTTTCCAAAACGCCGCAACCCCTATACCATATATGGTAATTTGATGGGGGGCGGTGCAGCACAGCCAACAAATTTGATTTTGGTGTGTGAAGCAATGCCGGCGATGCCGATGGCGAGCTCGTGAGTAGCGCAAGTCCCTGCCCACTCGCGAGAATTGACAAATTAATTGACTCTTATGTACTCTACATATGACAAATGTGAAAGGTGCAGGCCAATGTTGCCAAGCATGGGAGTACCGGCGCAAGCTTACATGACTATGGCATGGAATAAAACTGCTCAACACCATAAGTACGTGTGCAAGGTCCCGGATGACGGCCACGAGTCTGAAAAGACCATATAAAACGCGACAAAAAATACCATGGTGTGCAAAATAAATTGTCTTGGCGAGGATTGAACCTGAGGCAGGCACCAAAACGAGGTATACCAGAAAGGTGGATATCCGTTGAGGCAAACAGGACACATAGTTGTTGAAACTAGTTTGAATATAAGGTACTACCACTCCGTGTCGATGGAGCCACGGCGGATCGTTAGGTGGGATGGGGATGGCAAAGCACAATATTTGGGGCTTGTTTATGAACAGCTTCAGAGCGGCTGCCAGAGCGGCTGCGAGCGGCCATCAAATGTTCGCCGTTGATAGCGCCTCAGGGCAGTGCTACACTGCCCCCATCAAATTTCCATTTCAGGCAGGAGTTCTGCGGCGATTTCGCAAAAGTGGTATGATTGCGGAAGCGCTGAACCGTTTCGTGATTTGACGGGATTCCCATAGACTCGCCAGCCACTCGACGTACACTCAGTGGGACCACTTCAGTAGAAAATATCCTCCTCCTCCTCAGTTACAAGACAGAGTAGTGACAAATGTGGATAGTAGGAGTGACCAATGAGAATGACCAGAATATATCACATGAGATCAAAAAGACGCGATGAAATGGTGTACGGACCCTGTTTTGGGCGATGTAATATCGGCAGACGGTGCGGAACGCCTGAAAGCAGTAGTCGAGGAGATCTTGGCCGCCTAGTTAAAATGTACAGTTGTGACTTTCAACTTTTTCTGTCTCTAACTGAACAATCGTGATTTTCTTATCTTTCAATGGAGCTTCCTTGTCGTACTTGCGTCCGAACCGCCGCAGCTCCACTTCCAAACAAGGAAATTGATGGTGGCAGTGCTCAAGGCAGTGCTTGGCAGCAATCTTTCGGCAAACGCCTCCGCCGATTGATGCCGAAGTCAGCTAGATATTGCCAAGTTCGTGTAAAGTGCCAAGGAAGAATTAAATGGTATCTGTAGGTGTGTACATGCGAGCTGCATGGTGAGCAGTTCACTGCTGGAGAAAAATGACACTGGCCTGTTGATTTATATAGAACAGAAAAACGTACGTACCACTGGGAAACCATAATTGCCTCAGCGGTGTTCGGGGGAATTCACATCTCGAGGGTGTGTAGGCTTTGACCGTTGAGAGGCATTAGGGGAACGGGCGTTGAGAAAAAAAATGTTCGCAAAACAAATGTCACTGGCAAGATTTGAACTGACGCTTGCCGTGAAGCTGAATACATGGAAAGGGGTTGCGCTGCCGTTGAGGCAAGGAAGGCATATGGTTGAGCACGCTAGCGGAGATATCAGGCGGTGCAATAAACCATATTGACTGCCAGACCGGAATAATAGATGCAAAAGGGAGTAGGTAGTGGGTGGCGTAGCGACCTGGGATAACCATATCAAAAACAATTTGAAAGAGGCACGTATATGAGTTTCCCCAGCGCGGCCATCAAAATTACCCGAACGCACTGCCACATCAAATTTCCCTATTTGGAAGTGGTTCTGCGGCGTTTCGGCAACAGTGCCTTGTCGTAGGCGGATATCAAAAAGCGGAATGGCCTGCGAGACCGAGCGGATATCAAAATCTTAGTCTCAGTCTCGGCCCCCTATTCCTCCGTCGTATAAAGTCCTAGCAAACCTGAGGATAAACGCATCGTTGTACGAAACACTCTTCCAAAACTCCACCACGACACCCTCATCATTCACCACTACGCAAACTTATCGCACCCCATGTCGGACACTACCCTCATGTCGATTAGCGAGCCCTCCACACATATCTCTCCGTCCTCGTCGAGGGCCCGCTCCTGTTCACTCCGTGAACGGTGTGGATTCACCCTCTTCATTTCCTTTGCTCCCGCCTTCCCCAACATCCCTGCGAGAGGAGAGCTCGGCCCCACGGCAGAAAACTTGCCCCGCCGACGCAAACGCAGCAGTGTCGCTTCCATCGAAGCACTCGTCCCACCCCCTTGCGTAGATGCAGGTCGGGAGTACTTCGCGCGCGCTGCATAGCTCAAGCGGAAAGGAACGATGGAGAGAGTTACTCCCGCGCAAACACAATTTTGGTGCGTTCCACCGCATTTTGCATTTCATTCATTCTGACCAGCCTGATCAGCTAGTAGCGCGTAGACATCACCTCGAACCACGGTGGAGCAACGCGCGGATCCAACTGTTTTTAAGGCCATGATATCCCAAGCAGGCAATGCTTGTTGTGCTTGTAATTTGTTACATTGAAGATGGAAACAATGATTTTACAATTACATTGTACATTTCCGTGTCGGACAAATAATTCATGTTTGCGCCTTCAAGCCAAAATTCAATCACTTTCGCCAGAAGAACATCATCAACCCGAGCCCAGACGATATTCCGCCTCAAAGGCCCACGCAAACTGTCCATCCGCAAGATCCCCTTCCGTAACGTTCACCACAAACTGTCCCGTGCTGCTGTTAATGACCCACGGCACCTCCACACCTCCGCTGGGTGTCAGAAGCCGCAGCGTGTCGCCCGGCAGCAGGGGCACGCGTTTATTAACCACCAGCTGCCCGTTGGGCGGCGGGCCAAAAGCGACTATGCAGAACGTCGTTGGCGTCGAGGTGAAGCGCACCGCCGGGGCGTTTGCGGGCGGGTTGGCGTCCTGGGCGCCAGGGAACCAGTAGTTCTGCAACGGAGGTCAGTATTCGGTATACGCCCGCGTAAACTGGGAGCGAACCGTATCGTAGACGCATGTTCCCGAGTAGTTCAGCCATGCGCCGGTCTCAAGCAAGCCTTCCACCATGGGCTCAATGACGACACCCTCAGCGGTAGGGCCAATGTCGAGGAGGCTATTGTGTGGGTCATTAGACTAGAATAAATAATTTGGAGGAGGATTTACAAGTTCCCATTCTTCGCCACGATATCAACAAGCGTCTGCACGATGGTCGTGCCGTTCTTGTACTGGCTGGCATTCGTCGCAGTATTGAGCCCATACGAAAACGGATCCATCCCCTCGGAAGACTCCCAGCTGGTCGGTTCGATTGAGCCAAAAGTCGCGTACTCGGGTGTCTCGAAATCCGGTACGTTACCGCAGCCTGTAGGGTCCCAGTTTAATCTGGAGTAAAGAATAGCACGAAAATGAGAACCTACGGTTATTCATCGTGACCTGCCTTCCCTGTGCCTGTGCGTGGTTGTAGAACTGCGCCGCAAAATCGAGCGTCCGATTGGGCCCGCCGATGTCGCACCACTGCACCCCGAAGCGATGAGCCATCGTAAAACTTGCAAGGGGGGGAAAAAAGGCATACCATGATTTCTGTATCATACTTTGTGGCGAGGTCGAGCATGTGCGGGAACTGCAGATCGTCGATGTAGTCCTCGAGCGGCAACGCGCCGGCGTACGGCTGTATTTCGGACGTGTTGAACGGGTTCAGCGCAGCACCCCCGGGCCACTGCCCGAAGCCGTACTGGGCGTAGTTTGGATTGAACCTCATTCATTTGATGACATTAGCCAGGAATTTCCGAGACGGAGGCGCATACCATTCCGGAAGGGAGTAATACGTCCCGCGGTGGAGGTTCGGTGCTTGCGTTTTGGCGGTGTCAAGCAGCTCGGCGACGAGGTCGCGCTTTGGACCAAGGTAGACGCTGCTCCGATGCGTCGTGTTGCCCGTGTCGAACAGCGAGAACCCGTCGTGGTGTTTCTGGATCCAAGTACACAAGCTCAGCAGCGAACTGCCGAGAGAAGAAGAGGCGTACCGTAACAAGCACAAAATACCGCGCACCCGCCCCTTCGAACAGGCTCACCCAGCTGCTCGCGTTGAACGTGCTCGCCGTGAAGTTTGCTATAAAATCGTCATACGAAACGTTGGGCCCGTAGGTATCGAGGTGGTGCACCCACGTGGGGCTGCTGGCGTTGGGAGGATTGTGGAGGTACCAGTTGTACCATTCTGCGTATTGGTTCGGTGGCCCCTATCGTGGGGCGAGTATTCGCATTAAGGGTGGTGCGGGAAGCGAACGGAGGGAAAGAGGAAGAGGAGAAGAGACGCACCCAAGCCGGGACGCTGAAGACGCTCCAGTGAATACTAGATTGCGCCGGGTCAGACTAAGTACGCAACGCCGCTTATGAGAGAAAGAAGACGGACAAGATCCCGAACTTCGCGCCGTTCCACTATCGTGACCATCAGCCCTAGTTCTCTATGCAGGGGAAGGAATGGCAAGTCTCACCCAAGTCGGTGTTTCATGCCTCTCCAGCACCTCCTTCTCCGCGGTCCACGTCTCCACCAGCGGTGCCACCGCCCACCCGTCCGAGCTCAGGACGATCTGTCCCTGCGAGTTGCGAACGACCACCGTAGCCGTCTCATTTTCAGCGGCGTTATTCGCCACGAAGACGTCCACGCGCGCCTGGTCTCCGGGCACAAGCCTATTCACAACTCCTCGCGCAAGAGTCGTGAGGCGGGAGCCGGTAAGCTCGATCGTGTGCGGGGACGTGATGGAGAGGGCCGTCGATCCGGCGTTGGAAGACGTAGCGAAGGCGGCGGAGGGGAGCATATTGTCGAGAGCTACCTGCACGGCCTGCGCGCGCACGCCGTTTACCGTGTCCCAGCGCGTCGTGAAGCGCGCGCGGCGGATGGCCAGGGCCGGGCTCGCGTTTGCGTTCGTTGCATTCGTTGCTTCGTCTACGATGGGAGCGATGGGTGCAGAAGGCGATACAGCCATCGCGAATAGATGCAGTCGATGGGCGGTGTTCACGGGCGGCAGCGTGATGCTGACGAGCGGCTGCTCAGACGGTATGCCGGTTGACCACTGGTAGATTTGGCTGGAATTGAAATTTTTCCCTGTCCCGTTGGCGATGAAGCTGTATGGCCTGGCGGTGCGAACAGCAGCCAGTCAGTCATCGGGAATAGAAGTCTACAAAGTAGGAATGCCTACGTGCGGATAACGCCCCAGTTGAGAATCGGCCAGCGCCACCAGTTCTTAGCGTACACTGCGGGAGGTGTATTGGTCGCAGAAAATAATGGAATAACACGGATGAACACACACTGAAGCTGCTGCGTGCTGTTGTCCGCAAAATTCAACATGAAGTTCGCGACGAATTCGTGCGCGCCTGGATATGACGGTGATTAAAATGAGTGACAACTTCCGCAGTACAAGCCAACACACTCCCAGATGCGTCTCCGGAGTATACCATGTGGAGCTCGTGGACGTAAGTGGGTGTTTCGAGCTGCAGAACTTGCCCGTTCGCGATGGCGTTGTCGTTCCCCGTGCCCCAGGTCGTCGGGAAGTCGTACTGCCGACATTGATAAACCAAGGGTGAGAGGATGGATTTTATGGACGTACCGTAATCCCATCGTAGGTCCAAGGTCCGGGAGGGAGATACTGGCTATCAAAACTGGAACCTTGCCCGTCGAAATCAGCCGACCCATCTGCAGACGCCGCCTGGTTGTCGAAGAGGGCAGAAAGGGGGAGAGAGACGAAGGGATATGGCGAGGCCGACGCTGCAGTAGCGGCAGAGATTATCGAAAGGCTGCTCAGTAGCGCTGCGAGACAGTAATAGTAGCACTTCATTTTGGGGTGAGGATCGTCTAGATGTCATGTCGGCGGTATATATGCGGAGGATAGACGATGATATCGATGCAGGGATGCTCCACCTGGTGATCGAGGCCGTTATGCCAAAGACCAGGTGCTTGCGAAATTGTAGCTGCACGGGTGAGGACGGGCCGGCGGGAGCAGGCAGGTCGAAGGAAGTGGTCATGGGACGACATTCAGATCACATGATATTCACGTGTTCCACACACCATTCTGAGACCGGACCGGAGACAGCTTGCTCCTACACGTTCGCACTTCTTTCTTCCTCCCACCATCCGCCAGTAGTACGCGAGCACTGCGCTACTCAACAAGCACTGCAAGGGTCCGGTCACCATACTGGAGTTGTTCCATCGAAGCCTCCTTAAGTCACCTCAAGCCTTTGGAATGGTCAAGCCTGCAGACAACCTGCAGATCAAACAAGCGCGCGCGTACCCGCCGAACCATTCTCGCTTGTAGGTTCAATCATTTTCTTGAATGCAGTGCAACTCCTTAGGCCTTAGGGCCTGTTCGGGATCCCGAATTGTTAGCTGGACCTCCAATTAGTTTTTAAATGATAGCGGCCAAAAAGAGTATCCCAGACCTCCAGATAATTACACGTGTAGTCACGACGTGCACCAATTAGCGACGCGCGCGCGCCATCCTGACGCGTTATCGATGAAATTCAAGTGGCTACTTGTTCCGCTACCACCATGGTCCCTGCCCGCCCTATTACAGTGAAGAAACCGGCTCTTCCGGTGCATATCCAGCATCGGAACAAGATCAGGAAAGCCATCGTACTCAGTGCTGCCGCCGCCGCAACAGCTGTTGTAATGACTGCAGCAACTGCGGAGAAGGAGCCTATGTACACATCATGGCAGACTGGCCAACGTTGGATTGACGAGCTCTTGGATGGTGCGTAGACAGTTTCCTCTGTTGTCCTCTCTCATTTCTTCCCCATCCTGAACAATTCCGACGTGCATTTGGCGTGTCACGTCATGTCTTTTTAAAATTAATCCAGGTCCTTCGTCTCAAGTGCGGCCTATCACCCACAAAACATGTCACAAGTGAGGAGCAAGTTGCTATCTTTCTTGCACAGTCCATTCTCCTTGGCTTGAGTATCTCAAGCTGCGCCGCTGCCTTGTTTTTTGTAGGTTTAATCATTTTCTTGAATGCAGTGCAAGTTGTGCAACCCCTTAATATGATTGCCCGTCCTTTAAGCGAAAGCATGCACAGGATTGGCTGGGCCCGAGTCAGCAAAGCTGTTGAGCGCCTCTCCATTCACCTCTCTCTTCACAACTCCCACCATGGCACGTCCAATGTATAAATGCCTCGCGTTGTTCCTGGTGGTGTCGCTGGCCCTGTTCTTTGGATTATTCTTTGCTTTGCTTTACCCAGGTACAGTAAATCACCTCTAGCCGAGCGAAAGGAGATCAGCTAACATTTCCTGCTAGAAATCGTCAGGCATGACTGGCCTCTCACTCGGTGCACGGTTCTCAGCTCTGAAATCGCCACACGATACTGCTGCGAGACGTCCTGCCAGACTTCATCGTGCAGCGATGCTCCAAGCGGTTCGCAACAATGCAGCGCACTCATCTCGTCCATCGACAGTGGTTATAGCCCCAGTTCTTGTGCTTCAAACTCGACTTCCTGTCCCTCCCAGATCGGCAGCACTTGCGATGGAGGGTGCGTGTTTTTCGTTCGGTTTAGATGCACGGTTCGCTGACAAGCTGTGTAGATATTACTGCTGTGAAACTTGCTGCTCGACATGCACGTCGTGCACTTCGAGGTACATAACGCGCTCTAAACCACGATAAATAATTCCCTTACCAATGACTTTCATAGCTGCTCGGGAAGCCCGCCTACGTGCGATGAATCATGCATCACCTACACGTAGGTACTCCCTCAACTCACGCTAACAAGTCGCTCTAATACATCATCCAGCTGCAACTGCTATTGCTGCTCATCGAGTAACGATCTCTACTGTACTCTATCCTGCCCAATTTGCTACGACGTCGATCTTCAACTCAGCTATCCATCCCGGGACGGCGTCACCCACAATGTGTCTTATGTTCAAGACTTCTCCAAGGATGTCAACACGGCGGAAAACTTCTTCAATCAACACAAGACTAATAGCACGTCTTTCTGCTATTATAACCCCGCGA
This sequence comes from Mycena galopus ATCC 62051, assembly GCA_014925785.1. NCBI lineage: Eukaryota > Fungi > Basidiomycota > Agaricomycetes > Agaricales > Mycenaceae > Mycena > Mycena galopus. Next base: position 22,820 of record WIQG01000099.1, read on the forward strand.
ACGAGGCTCAGGTGAGTGTCTCATTTTTCTGTTTCACGTGCAAGCACTGCCTGCTCACTCCGTCTCAAAAGGTCCTCTACGACGTCTCATTCACTAAATGGAAATGGGCCATAACCGCGGTCTTCGGAATGTTCCCCTTGCTCGTCACTCTCAGCTTGTTTGCCTACTTCCTCGCGGTCCTCCCGTTGTGGAACGTGGTTCGCGCGGGATGGAGCGATATGGGGTATGCGGCGCGCGCGAGACCGTTCTTGACCAAGATCTCATTGAAGCGGTGGAAGAACACCGCTGGGAGTGGCAGTGACCCAGACGTCGTAGAAAATCCACCGCCGGTGTATAAGGAGCGGGAGGGTGGGAATTAGCAGTCATTTTCTGCTCTTTACATTCGCATAATGTTTAGTTCAATTCGTATTAATGTTCAGCCAATCAAAGGCTGGGTGGACCTGAATCATTAATCATCAGTCAACCGGGTTTAAGTATGCTTTGCATTTAGTTTCCGCCCTTAGCCTCATGCCACACCGCGCGAGTTGCCCTCGGCACGAGTGCCCCCCTCGCCTTCCCCTAGACAAAGCATCCAAAACCAACCATGAAGTTTTTGGTGCTGTGCGCGACGCTTCGGGAACACTAAAACGGCAATAATTCAGGTACTGTTCAAGTGACCATACGACGTGACACCCAGATTCCAGGGCTGCCTGGACGGCGGTTCTTCCGTTATCCCGACTGACCAAACGAACGTTGAAGGGTACATCTATTTCACGCGCATGACGGAGATAGAAAAAACAATCAGCCTTTGTTGAGCGAGTGGTATAAAGTACAGTAAAAACGTAAATAGCGACCAGTCCCGTCGGAAAGGTCCAATCCAACAGGGAAGGAATCTGTGCACAAATGTAATTAAAACCAGCATACGACGAAACGGAAAGAGGAGCCACTCACGGGAGTAACGCAACCATAAGTTAAGATGGGGAACAGCAACTCCGAAGAGAAGCGAGCAAAGAAAGAAAAAGTACTCCGAAGAGCACCAAGGGTATCAAAAAATTGGGAGTTCAGCCACGACAGCGTCAGAGTAGTCTGAATCGAGTTGCACGGTATCGTGCGCAACGAATGCCGTGCGCCGCAAAGTGCACTGAAGGATGGTAAATCGTCCCGACTCCATGAGTCTCTGCATTTCCTCGTACGCCCGCCCTACCCGCACCCGGTGTTCGAACAAATGGATCACGGTTTCTCCCAGGATGACCTGGGAGGCCTCTACAGACCCATCGCGGCGCCGCGTGTCGCAACAACCAAACCTTGGAGGCTAGGCCACTGTCAGTCCGCAGCGCGCGCGTGACCGGACGGCAGCCCGGTGCGCTTATATCCCCGGGAGTACTCGAAAATCGAGAGGTCAATGCGTGGGTGCATCAGCGGGCGAGGAACAACGGACGGCGGCGGATTGATACGAATCTTGGTCGCACTCGAAAATGAATTCCGAGATGCGTCGATGTCGCAAATTCATCGACGCCCGCCCGGTGGCCACATATGCGACCAGCGTGTCTGGCGCGATAGAAATGCAAAGTAGGAGTCAGAAAGAGAATAACCACCCAGTCCCACGACATATTCCAAGCCTTTGTTTTCCCCCTCCCTCGAAAGATCTTTGGGTCAAAGAAACGCAGGCACATGTCTGGTGTGTCGCTCGGCGGTTACAACCGGGTCCAGCTGGAACCATTCGAGGGGACTAGAAGCCTCAGACCTTCCCGCTCGGTAGAGGACGAATAGTCCTGTGCGGAACGAGCATCGCGGCTTTGAAGCTGTCGTGGCAGGAGGAGAAAATTTCTGAGGGATCTATTTGGCTAGCTCATTGATGTGCACAGCCACGCCGACGGGGAAGTGACAAAACCGTCCAGCATGAAAACCTTCGGGACTTGTCAGATTGTGAAGATAGCCTCAGGATGAGACGCAATTTTTTTGTGAAAATTACAATTTAACGAGACCCAACAAAGAAACTATACGAACGATGTTCTCAAGCTGATGGCGGAACCCGTGCCGTGGCCAGGGAAAGTCAGTGGCCCACATCGCACGGGCGCTTCCCCGCTGGAATCCACTGGAAACCAACGGCCCGCACAGACACGCAATTTCCACCGGTCTACAATCGCTTTCAGTGGATTTGGATACCAAATTTGTGCCGAATCTTCTCGATTGCGATGTGCCAGTTAGTACATACAGTCCAGCTGGGGCGAACCAGACATGCAGCCACGAAGAGCGGTGGTGAAGGGGATGCATTCAACGGAAACGATGTCAACGGCATAAGAGGAATTTCTTTTGGAAGCAAGTTGGAAGCGCTCTAGAGACGGTTTTGTAGTGGAGCGGTAATGCCGAAGGGCAAACAAAACAAATGAAACAGGGAATAAATCAACGGACGAGTGCTGGCGGCTCGGAGCTTAGGGACGTGTGTATAATGTCCGTTTGTAAACCGGTTTACAAACCAGTGTGTTTGTATAAACCCAGTTTTTAAATGGTTGGGCAAAATGACCGGTTTTTAATGGACTCGGGGTTGAAATCAAGTTGGAAGCCACAGTAGACTGCCAGTAATGCCCCCCATGGTCCACCTCTTGGTCAAGAATCACGGCCATCGAGCGAATAGGACACGCTGTGCGATTTCCCCGAGTTGAGTAGCACCAAGGATGCGAAATGTTGCCAGAGACGGGATGCAGATCAGGTTTTCCGAGTTTTTTACGGCAGTGCCGAGCCACGGAGCCCAGATGAAGTTGGGGGAGCTGCGAAAAACAGAAAGCAGAGCTCACCGAGGTTGGAACGGGCAGAACTTACACTAGCGGAAACTTCCGATTCCTTCGTTCCCATCAGTGATGGGATCGTCGCTGACGTATTTTGTCTCTTGGTTCCGTACCACCACCATGGATGTCGAGGGTGACCCATGCAGTCTTCGAAATCACTTTTCTTCCTCACGCCTTCCCACCCCCGGCCAGATAAAGGAAGTCCTCGAGCATCTTCGCTCCAATTCTGTCCCGAGCGATGCGTCTGGTTTGCGCTCGACAATTGCAGCCTCCCTTCCCGATGTAGCGCATTATGATACTGAAATCGGACGTCTTCAACAGATCATGGATCGCCTAGTTGCGGAGCGCGACGCCCTGCTTCAGTACAACAAGAAATGCTCCAGTGTCTTTGCGCCAGTGAGGCGCCTTCCTCCAGAAATCCTAGCCAAGATATTCAGCCTATGTTCTTCAACGCCCATATTGTACTCGGACGGTACCCAATCCATTCAATACGACGTCCCCGATCCAGTTCGTCAACCCCATTTGGAACGCCTGTTGCGGGTGTGTGTCGTGTGGTACAACACTGTCGTGACCACTCCATCTCTGTGGGCCAACATCGAAGTAGATCTTGAAGGCCCCAACACATCCGGTGAGGAAAGGTTTATACACCTTTCCCGCTCTCTGGATCGATCGGCCCATTGCCCGTTGACCTTACATGTGAGCGCGTGCAGTGAACGTCCTGGTCTCGAGTTACTGGGTCGCTGTGCCGCCAGATGGCGAACTGCGGCCTTGTATCTCACCGGTGTGGCTACTCCGTCTCTCTCGCACGCCAAAGGCCATTTTTCCCGCCTGGAATATCTTGGTCTTGGGGGCGAAGATGCAAAGGGACTCGACCTCTTCGAAACGGCCCCGATTTTGAGGCGGGTCATATTATCCCAGGTCGATGGCCCCCTTCCGAAACTGCCCTGGCGTCAGCTGCGTCACATCACGTTTCATGTCTCTCAGTTATCAGACATGGATGAGGACATTATTGCCGGGCGGCTGGCGATCCTACCTCACTGTTCCGATCAGTGCGAATTCAATATGGACGACCTACAGCTCTCGCAATGGAATGCTTCCACATCGACTCTAGTCCGAGTCCAGTCCAATATCCCCGTCCTTCGACTGACTGTGTTCGACGAAGACGAAGGTCATTCCCGCTTGGCTTTGGGCACAATCCTCGGAGCGCTCACCCTTCCATGCCTGCAGGAGCTCCATCTGTGCTCCTCCCGCCCCAACGAGCATCCTCTCCTCTGGCCGCGAGACCACTTTCAGGCCTTCGCGTCTCGTTCCTGTCTCCTCAAAACCTTGACCAAGCTTTTCCTCTACGATGTGGTTATCACCGAGGAAGAGCTTGTCGAGTGTTTGTCGGAGATGCCAGCTTTGCTGGAACTTTTCATTCAGGACGTTGGCGGGAGCACCAGCTATGAAAGTCGCATCCTCATAACTGATAGCCTCCTCGAACGGCTTGTGCGGCGGCCTGACACCTCCTGCCTTGCTCCCAGTATGAATCATTTCTCTTTCGGCACGCTCTCCTCGTTCGACGATGGCGCCTTGATAAAATTCGTGGAATCCCGCTCGAGTCTCGGGGCATTGAACGTTGCTCCATTCACAATCCAGGCTTTCGATCTTGCCGTCGGTGGCGTTGGAGGAGGCCCCGCCTTCGGCGTTACTGCCGTTGCTCGTATGGTTGCTCTGGAAAAACAGGGTCTACTCCGCTGGTCTCGTCATGATCGCGAGAGCCTTGGGGATAGGTCCCCAGATGTCCATCGTACGTTTTCCCCATTTGCATTCAGTCCCTCGCAATTGATTTAGCCAATATAGTGTTCTAAATGGCGTGGCGACTGTTCGTTCGCCTTACTTCCACTACCTCCGATGCAAGTGCATTGTCCCCCTGACCTTATTTCGTTCATCTCGCGACGTCATTTCGCTTTCTTGGCTTCCCATTATAAATGAACTCGTGCGAGCCACCGCTGTTACATGCATCCGGCGATTGACATCAGGCGACCTGTTCCCTCATGGACAGACGCTACCCACAATCCTTGTATATCCCCTGTTTCCGCATGTGGCTATCTGTGAATAAAAAATTCTACTGTCGCGAAGACAGGCCGTGGACAATGCGGAGTTGAAAAACCGATTGCCAACGAACAGCAGGGAGGGATTGGTCGGGATCGATGCTATATTGATATTGCGTGCTCGTACAGACTCGTCGATGGCAGCACTGTAGACGGTTTATCCCCAAGCTTGACTGATGACGCGTCTGGCTTTGGGTGTCCCTCACAAGCCCTCTCGAGTCGCAAAGCCCGAGAGAGCGGCGTTGTTCATTTTTACCATTATTGCTTCCTTCCCTTATATATCTCTATTTCGTCAATCGATTCTCTGGCGCACTGTTCTCGTTGAGATCTATTCCTGCTAGATTTATCGGAGGACCGATGCATCGGGTATTCCGGCTTGACGGAAATGTAATCAAAAAATCACTCAAGTCCGCACCTCGGATTCTAAACATTCGAGGCTTGCATGAGAGCCTAACAGCCACAGTGAAAAAGTCAAAAAAAAAGGTAAAGGCGCAAACCACACACAACTCGGGCCCGAATCGAACAGGCAACTCTCCATGACATGTAAGCCGCATTGAACGTAGTAGGTACGTGGATGTGGACCATCTACCACCGAGTTCACATACTGTGCTATTCACAAAGCCATACGCAGAGTACGAGATTGGTGGTATCAGATCACAGCGAAAAGCTGGAGGGTCGAAATTAGATTTTACCATTATTTTTTCCTTTATTTCGTCGATCAATTGTCCTGCGTACTGTCCTCCTTCCATTCTTATTGGGCACTCGGGCTCGATGGAAATGTTGAGGAGATGCTGAAATATTTGGGGGGGCTATGATCATGAAGGCATGGATCCAAAGAATCTCGAGTCCGTGACCTCGGATTTCAAACATTCGAGGCTCGCATGAGAGCTTAGCCAAAGGGATACCGTCCAAAAAGGGGCAGGGCGGCCACGAAAATCCATAACTCAGGTCCGAATCGAACAGGTAACCCTCCACGACATGTAAGACCGCATTGAACGCAGTAGGTACTGTGGGTGTAGACCATCCACCACTGAGCGAACATACTGTGCCATTCACAAAATCCTATGGAGAGTATGGCAGGGTTGGTCTTATCTGACGCGACAGTCCATCTCAGCAGATATTTGGACTCAGTCATTGCTCGCCAGCAACTGGCGTCATTCAGACCCCCAAACCGCCCTCACTACCAGCAGACTCATGATTTTTTCTGCTGCCTGCGTCCCATTCACCGCGTCTTTTCCACGATTTGTTGGCGGTGGTCGAAGATCAAATGTGGTTTCCAACCTACAGCCTTGAAACCGACGATGAAAGACCCTAAGCACCAGAAGGCTGAGCCGACAAGTGCCCCCCGAACCTTGGCGAGGGTTGGGGCAAATTTGGTGCCCCACAAGTTTCCGCGGGGGCGCGACAACAAAATAAAATAGAACACTCTAGGAACAAAATCTAAGTAACGATTCTCTCTCTTCTCTACTCTCTGTTTCCTCTTTCCTCTTTCCTTTTTGGGATTTTATTTTCTCCTTTCCCACAACACCGCTATTTGGCCCGTCAAATATCATGTAACACGCCACTCGCCATCCGTGTACGTCCTGTCGGAAAGAAGCCCAATATCCCTGCACTTCACGCAATCTTCGCGGCTCATTATCGCGAAGTCGACTAAAAATGGAGTTGGCGTGGACGCAAGATAGCGCTCCTGTCATATGTTCCTAGTTGACTGCCAATCGAAATCCCTGCACCACATTGACATCTCTCCATGGGAGGACGAGTATTTGGATGGGTGGAATCAAGAAGTGTGCTTGTCTGACAGAAAAGTGGACGGAAAAGCAGTTTTTTTTTTGGGTGACTCCGGCAGTTGATCCCGGATCCGCCCAAAAGTTCCGATTTTGTGGGGATCACTTCAGGGGAACTACTATAGGTATGGGTAGGTCATAGGGGGGAAATGTGGGCATTGGGGGGCTAGTATGTGCCCTCCAAAACTTCAGGGGAAATACTATAGGTATGACTAGGTCATAGGGGGGAAATGTGGGCATTGGGGGGCTAGTATGTGCCCTCCAAATCTCAGGAGGGTCGGAGCCCTTGATTGCAACCAAGGTAAACTTTTGGTGGAGAATATACTAGGGCGAGAAGCGCCCCAGCGCGCTCTTGGGAACCATAATACGGAAACAGGCGGCGAACCTAAAGGAAACGCTGGCGCGCATACTAGTTTACATACTGCACAATGTGGCCTTTGAAAATTATCTTTCGTCTCCTGTAGTCAGAACTCGATCTCATCACCATCACCCACTGTTGCGAGTCAATTGAACGGACCCCGAGCGAGGAGTTTGGGCTCACAGCATTCGTTAGCACCGTGCTCTTCCGCGAGCTCGTAAAGCGGATAACCAAGATGCCGGGCAACATCCTGGCTCTCGCCGCCGAAACGCTTACCGAGGTGGAATCGAAGCAGAGCCGCATACGCAGTGTCGTTCCAAGCATGGCCGGCCACTCTGATTCGCAATTCGATCAAAGGAAATCCCAGACTCTGCGCCTCTTGACGACTCAATGGATTGGTCCCATCTGGATGAAGCGACCAAAACCCCGGAGTATCAGGATACCGAAAGTGGAGCCGATCGTCGCTGAATGTTGATAAATCCGCCAAGGGACAAAGAAACAAGTAACCGTGCGGTATGTTGCCAGAAGTCGGCGAGAACGTACACATATAGCTGATGCTATTGATGAAATCTAAGCGTGTGTTAACATTAGGGAATTCTGTGGAGGTTCAGTGAGCGGTGACATACAACAATCGCCATATGGATATTTCGTACGGAGTCGGCTGAAGATGTGGTTCGCTTGGGAAACCCAAATATCTTTTGTGCCGCAGCTAATTATCGTTCTTGCGAGAGTGAAAGTCAGTACAAATTCAGCATTAAAACTTCGCGGGCTTTCAGTCATGATGTGGGGTATAGGAGACTTCAATGTGAACTCACCGGCTCCAGTCGTTTTTCATGATTGTGGGGGACATGTTGGGCAGCGTCTCGTGCCCCCATATCAGCCGAAATCCGTCCATTTGGGGCAAGCTACGTTTGCAATCTCCGTTTGACCATCATCACCGCAGTATACAATTGTACCGAGTCTCATCCAGCACTTCGGGCGCGCCGAGGAGGCAATCCAGAAGTTCGCCGGATCGATATATACATAGTTATGAAACTCCTTTAAAGTCAGATCAAAAATTAGGAGAGCTTCCGCCTCGGGTGCCAGTAGCATGGGCGACATAACAGGTCGATAATCCAGATTCCAGACTGGTACATCAGGCCCGGTGACGGTTGTCGTGCAGAGATCAACGCAGAGTTGACCCGTTGAACGTCTTATCATGTATCCATAGGCCAAGTCGAACTACCTGGTAATCAGTATTCTGCTCGCAACATTTAAAAGTGAGACCTACAAGGTATTCTCCAGATATATCGTGCAGATATTCGATTGTATCCTGTGGACAGTTATGGCTCGAAAATGCCTGCGGCGATTCATTGGGATTCCTCACATTTAAATCCCTATTCTGCGAGAATGAGTTCATTTCCCACCAGCCCGAGGTTGTTCAACATACAAGGCATGCTCTGAAATATATTAACATCACAGAAACGTGCTTATACGAGGGGAGGACAGCATCCACTGGCACAAGATCTATTCCTCAGTCAGCACTAGTTGGATGATATCCAGAACACGGACCATCATTAAAGACGATGGCATATAATTTGCATGAGCGCACCAACCCATAAATTTGTAAGAACCCGGGATGACTGGAGCAAACTTATTCGGGATGACCATTGCGAGAGTTGGAAAATACTTGCCGGGTTCCTGAACATATGGTGAGTTCGCGCTGCCAGCCCTGGTGGCACAAAGTTAGAACGAGGTAACCGGCTTTCGAGGTCTCACCTCTTCAGCGTCATCTCCTTCATACACAGACGCCATCAAATCAGGAGCCGGTCTGGCAATCCGCGCAGAGTATAGTCTCCTGGCAGGCGCGATTGCAGGACGACGACTGATAAGACGCCCGCAGGAATGGACAGTGAGTTCACGTCGCAGATCCAAGTCCCCCAGTTGTATCGCCCGAAATTCTGATGCGGTGAGGGTTCAATAGTGAGAGCCACCAGAAAGAAGACAGATCTACCGGACGAGACAGCGAGATGAGAGTTGGTGATATGATTGGTGACGTTACTAATAAACTGTCCGCCGGTTACGACAAAGTTCTTCGAGTGTGGAAAAAAATCTCCGGTGCCGCTGCAAATCATCCCAGTCAACATGCTGCTCATTGAAAATATCAAGAGCTATCAAGAGGGCATACTCTTTGCGGCAGCCAGGATCGTCTCCACTATAAGCAAAAAACCATATATTGTCAGCGCCAACGAGATAAAGTGGAATAGTGCACCGGGACCTCGGGTTCGACCGGTTACTCCTTTTCGTTGAAAGAGAGAGCGAGCGAGAGAAAGTGCGGAGCGCCCTAGAGAGCGAGCGAAAGAATGTCGATGAAAGCGGACGTCGACTGGGAAGAAGGACTGGAATGGAACCACTTCCTCTATCAAAAGGGACCACATATTGTAAGTGCCGACCTAGGACAATTGGAACGGTGCATGGGCTACCTCAGGTGCGACGAGCTGCTCGTTTTTGGGGAGAATTCCGCGTGGCAGCGATCAGGGAGTTCAGCAGTGGTGGTATCCATTGTGGGGGAAACAGTGGCACTACGATCGGGCTGTCCGTGGGTTGAAGTAAGGGATGCTTGCCAATGCCGTACCCTCGTCTCATGGCTGTGCGCCGTTATCGTACGTCGTCCCTGCAGCCGTACGGGAGACATTTCGAATCAGAAAATATGCCATCGGTGACATTAATCCACACAACTTCGTGTGTTCCCACCGGTATTACAACCCTGCATATCGGAGTTTAACTTCGTGTGCGTTTAGGCGGGGTTGATTCGGTTCCTCGATCAGCCGTTCAACACCAGTCGAAGGCAAGGCTCTCTAGCCGCTTTAATGTCCCCCACACGCATAATCTCACTGTCCATATTTTCATCCCGCTGTGTATGTTGTTGACTCCTACGCTACCGGAGCTGAGGGAGGAGGACAATTTTCGTTCTGAGGTTGAAACTTCCATTGCGAGGATGGTCGAGAAGTGGGACATACCTGCGCAGTGGGATACGGTACTCATTACGAAGATACATGGAAAGGGGTCTCGCGGGTCTGCGACACGTCGTACAGAAATTTTGAGTGTTGGATCCGAGTCGATGTACTTGCCGACGCGAAAAAAGTACACCATTGGTACACCATGAGTCATATGACAAGAGGGCTGGAGAGATGCATTAGGCTTCACAGAGGCAATATCAGAAGGACTGGAGTGCATAAGACTCGGCAGCGGAACGAGCTCTGAGATCTGAGCCTGTGCTAGTCCTTGTCGCAAACTCGAGACTCGAGAGACAAGGGCGAGAGCGAGGTGGCTGTGCCCGCGGATCAAATCACCGACTCTTTGCGCTTGCCTTGCGCTCACCATCGGTCCTCGCATGAGGCGCTATCGTTCCCCGTCTCTCTCGACCTTCGACTCTTATACCCTTTGCGGATATAAATATCTCGCCATAGATGTCTTCCTCACCGATTGGCTATTCCCCGTGCTGGTACCGTAGGTCTCCTGGAGCTGGTGTGAGCAGATATGCTCGGGCTTGGTACCCTTACCTTGCGCTCTTGCGCTCTTTCCGAGTCTCTGATCGCTTTGTTTCGGCTCCTTCCCAGCTCGTTACACGCTCCTCTCCTCCTGTTATCTTGGAATTACACAGATTTCTACAAACACAGACAAACACTAACGCGCGTCCAAATACGATCCTCTCTTCATCGATGCATCGACCTTGATGCCAACGCCACTAGCCCTCTCGTCTGCCGTCCTCGTTATCCGTTTTGCTCTACGCGAAGCCCTCGTCGCCCCCGTTGCTTCCGCCGCCCACGTCGCTCTCACCCACATTAATTCACGGGCGAGACCTCATCGACAGTACGCAATGTCTGCGCCGACTTTAAGGTGCTCCGCCGCGAGTCAGCAAACTCCAGTGGCGCGTCGCAGGCTTTGACTCCACTTCTGCCGCTGGGATGGGAGCTCCCACACCAATGCGTGCGCGTGAGAGACGGTAGGGGTGGACGATGGGGATAGAGGAGGACGCATCAAGTTGGAGAGGCCGAGGGGCGTGTGGATGGGAAGCGGACGGGTGGGGAGCGTCAAGGCCGTCATCAACAAGGCGCGCTATGTGTATTACCCGTACTGTGCGTGTGCCATTCCTCCAGAGCTTCCTCCATTCAATGATTGTACTATCCTCATAGGCGGCTCCTTCCAGCCTCCACCCGAGTCCGGGTTGGCCCCGAGCTACAACGGCTGGGCGGATGGCGGGACCGTCAACCCGCCCGTGAATAACTAGATGGTCTTTGAGTGCAAGGTGCGTTTGCGTGTCAATGTCCCTCGATTGAATTTTTGTTTATTTATATGGGGTGCATTTCAGTACGAAATCGATTCTGCGGCTTCCTGAAGCTCTCGCGGGCGTACTACGGCGCGACCAAGGACTCATCATTCATTCATGACAACTGTGCGTCCTTGCCTTTCCTTTCCTTTCTTTCTCTCCTTCCATCCATCAATCTATCATTCGTCCATCCTTACCTTCTCATTCTTTCCTTTATCTCTTCGTTTATTCATTTTCTCTCCTTAAACTCACACCCTCCCTCGAATGCGGGGTCCTCCGCCGTCACCTAAATATTTCGCGTCATCAACGAACAGTCCCAGCTCGACGCCAACTTCATCCGCATCTCGTACTATCTATGAACACTCTGGGAACAAAATCTAAGTATCGATTCTCTCTAGTGATCACCACGGGTGGGGTCACCCGTGGCGGGTGACGGGTACGGGTACATGCGGGTACGGGTACGGGTGCGACTTCTCGATGCAGCTCGATGCCCACAACACCGCTATCTGGCCCGTAAAATGTAACACGCCACTCGTCATCCGTGTGCGTCCTGTCGGAAAGAAGCCCAACATCCATGCACTTCACGCAATCTTCGCGGCTCATTATCGAGAAGTCGACTACAAATGGAGTTGGCATGGACGCAAGATATAAGGTCGGGCCTCAAGCCCAAGCCCGACCTCCGACCCGTGCTGCTCAGATTTTTTGCCAAGATATCGCTCCTGTCATCTGTTCCTATTGCCGATCGACCACATTGACATCTCTCCATGGGGTGCGCCCCTTGATGCTGTGTTTATAGCTCTCGTCAGCCTTTAATTAAACAAGCCAGCCCGCTTACCTTTGAAACTCTCGGCGAACTGGTACAATTGTGTCGATGCCCATTGCTGCCGGCTTACTTTCAAATATCCATCGTCACTTTATCTCCAGGCTCCGACGTGCGGAGCATTTAACAAAGCTCGATATCTCCATACCACCTCCACGCCACTGGCCCACCCATCTGTCTGCACAGTGACACTGACAGTTGACTGACAGTCTCAATGTCCCGTAATGCGGGTATTGTCCCATAATGTAATCGAGAAACAACGTGTACGTCCCAGTACATACTAAGGGGCAAACGCCAGACGCATCGCATTCCCCTACCTCCCCACTACCCGGTTTCTAACGCATGAACTGCCAATTCTCGTTCGGCCCCAACCGGTCATACTTTTGCAGCGCCGGGACCATTTATGCGTGGTGAGCAGAGAGCGGACGCTCTGTCATTTATGGCGGGACTGACTTAGAACTTGAATTTAGGAGTCAAAACTCGCTTCCACCGGTGCTCGCGCGGCTGCTGGGGGATCCCGCTCACCCGCAAGCTATCGCCATCCCTTACGACGTCGCGTTCCCGATGCAGCCCGGCACTTATGCCTTGTGCTGGAAAACGCGGAACGGGGAGGACTGCCACGAGGGTACGCCTGACGCTCTCTCAGTCGCCCCCTCTCGCAATACAACTGACTACGCCCTCACACGCAGCCGGCTGCCTTGGTCCCTCCTACGCCCGTCTCGCGCACTTCATCAAGAACAGCGCCACACAAGGGGCCTACACCATGCGCACCGTCTTTGGTCATAATGGCAGCTTCTTCTCCTCGTCGCCATCGGGGTACTGTTGGCAGAATCTGCCGCCAGCACTCGAGGACAATATCCATGCTTGCATGATGGTGCGCAGGCCGGTGTGCGTCGCGTTGGGTGTGCACGGCTCGTACATCGCGCTATACAGCGACGGGACGATCACGTTCGATTTGCGTGGGCTCTATCCGATGGTGGAAGGGATGATTCGGAACACGCAGGAGGCGGCGCGCAGGCGGGGCGTTATGGTGCGCACTACTCGGCTTCCTGGGTTTTGAATTCTTGGAACTGACTTTTATTTTCTTCATCCAGTACATCGCCCTGAATCCATTCATCTCCGGCGAATTCTACGCTGTCTACGGCGACGGCTCCGCGTCATGGAATTTCCCGACGGCGTGGAGCGCAGACGTCGCTGCCATAAGCCGCGCAATCAAGCCAATGCCTCTCGCCCCCGACGAGCCGAAAATCTTGCCCACCGTGCCTCCCGCGGAGATTTCGATGCCTGAGGCGGTATCAAGTGGGGGAACGGGGCCAACGCCAGCGCCGATACCGATGCCTACTGCGCAAGCACCACCTGCACAGGCTGCTCCTGTGCAAGCTATGGCTACCGGCGGGAGTGGCTCGAGCATCGCATCTGCCGTCCAAGCCCAACCTTCCGCAGCACAAGTGCAGGCTGCTCCGATGGAGCCAACATCGATCGACAGCACGATCACGAGCATTCCCTCCGCCGTCCAACCTTCCTCGTCCGCAGTACAAGTACAAGTACAAATCCCTCCCTTACAGCCCATAGCCACAGGCGGCTCCGTGTCGAGCGTTACCTCCGCTTTCCAGGCCCCCACTCCCATTGTACAACATCAAATCCCTCCCTTACAGCCCACGGCCACGGGGGGCACCGTCTCGAGTGCCGCCTCTGCCTTCCAACCTCCCCCTATACAAGTACAAGTCCAGGCCGCATCCGCACAGCCCACGTCGATCGGCGAGAGCCTCTCGAGCATCGCGTCGGTCAGCCAGACGCTGGACGCCGCATCAAGCGAAATGTCGCCTCCGCCTCCGGTGTACGCGCCTATCCCCACGCCCGCACCTGCGTCCATCGGCTATGCGTCTCACGTCGCAGCCGCCACTGCGCAACCGCAGTCGTACGCCAAACCGCCACAACATCAAGCTCGGCCCCAGTTTACGCAACGCCCGCCCTCGCTCGTCGCGCAGCCGGCAGCAGCACCGTCCAAGCTCGGCTGGAAGAAGGGGCTATCGCTCGGGTTTAAAGCCGCGGGGGGTATCAACAAACTCGTGAACGCCTTCGGCGGCCCCGGCTTGAACCAGAATCAATTTCAAAGTCCAATCCAGATCCCGCAGCAGCAGAACACGAGCCCGTTCAACCTGGAGGGCGTCGGGAAGATCATGTCGGACGTTCTGAGTAGCGGGGACCAGCAGCAGGCGCAACAACAACAGCAGCAGGAGAATCAGAATGCGTTTGCGGCCTACGTTGAAGGAATTCAGACTGCTGCAGCTGTTGTAGGGATGGCGGGGATAGGTGGTGGTGTTGATCAGGTGACGGAGCAGGCCATCGGGACGATCATGTTGGACGCTCTGAGCAGCGGGAACCAGGCGCAACAACAACAGCAGCAGGAGAATCAGAATGCGTTTGCGGCCTATGTTGAAGGAATTCAGACTGCTGCAGCTGTTGCAGGGATGGCGGGGGTGGTGGTGTTAATCCGGTGACGGAGCAGGAGACGATCATGTCGGACGCTCTGAACCAGCAGCAGGCGCAACAACAACAGGAGAGTGAGGATGCGCTCGCGGCGTATGCTGAGGCTATGCAGGCCGCTGCTGTTATGCAGGCCGCCGCAGTTGCTGAGGGGATGGCGGCGCAGGATGCCGGAAATTTTTAAAGTCAAAATTCTACTGTAACACGTAACAAGACGAATTTTGCAGAAAACACAGACAAACTTGGAACAGCGTGGCGGCTTCCGAGAAAAGAACGGCTTCAACCACCTTCATTATTCATTCAACCTGAATACAGAAACATCCACGTTGTAGCTATTGGCCTGTGAGGCTCCAACAGTTTCTATTCCGTGCTTCTAAAATATAACGACACTCATCTGCTTCCAGAAGCCAGCACGAATATACATAAAGAGCCTCAGCAATAAACTGAACACTCTGAACTCCAACAGCTCAATGATTTCAGACCCAAGGAATGACTGCAGTTGGCTTGAGTTCACCTTGGCTTCAATCACAGAAGGCGTGAGTTCAGAGTAATACATCTTATACTATACACTCCCTGGGCATTTACATGTGTTTCTTCAAACCAGCACCTCTCTCATGGTTTATTAGCCATTTTGAAGCTCTAAAATTTATGTACTGAAAGTTTTTCAGCCCCGCCCCAAATACGGAATTTTAATCTCGATTTCCCCTTGTTTCGTCCAAATATTCGGGCTGTTAGAATAAAAAAAGACACAAGAAGTTATTAAAAGTTCCGATGATACGTTTCAGACTCTCATTGCTCGCCCGACACACAGAGTACTGAAAACAAGAATGGAGTCGACGCGTTACGACGCGTTTTCAAACGCGTGACGCGTCGTCCACCATCAGCACGTGTAAGGTTTGTTATGATTAGATCAAAGTTGATCGCAGTTCTTTCTTCCTCCCACCATCCGCCAGTAGTACGCGAGCACTGCGCTACTCAGCAAGCACTGCAAGGACCCGGTCACCCAAGATCTCGATACTGGAGTTGTTCCATCGAAGCCTCGTCAAGTCACCTCAAGCCTTTGGAATGATCAAGCCTGCAGATTAAACAAGCGCTGCAAGACATCCATACTGCCCCTCCCTTGGCACGTCACTTGTCCGGCATCCTCGCGTACCCGCCCGAACCATTCTCGTATCGCATCCCCTCGCACACGTGCACCCGCTAAACGATCCACGGACCTGCGTCGACATCGACCGCCGATGCTACGGGACGTGCATCCCCTCCCCGCCGAGTATCCTTAGGTTCCCTACGTGCCGTGCGCAGGTTGCCGGCCGCTCTCAGGCAGTGAATAGAGGATCGAGGTCATGGTAGGTCATGATTATAACTTTTAGTTTTTCTCAGTACATGTGTTTTCTCTTACAAAATGTCGCTACCGTGCGCTCGCCATCAGCCCGACCGATCTGGCAGACCCGACATCAAAGCCGATCATCGCGGGCGCTGATCATCGCGGGCGCTGATCAGCGCTGCGCAAATTTGGCATGATGGAACTACGGTATGGGGCGGCAGCTTATCTTCATTTTTTTTCAGCTGTAGTTCTTGCGCGGTCCATTCTCCTTGGCTTGAGTATCTCAAGCTGCGCCGCTGCCTTGTTTCTTGTAGGTTCAATCATTTTCTTAAATGCAGTGCAACCCCTTAATATAATAGCCCGTCGTTTAAGCGAAAGCAATGCACAGGATCGGCTGGGCCCGAGTCAGCAAAGCTGTCGAGCGCCTCTCTATTCACCTCTCTCTCCACAACTCCCACCATGGCACGTCCAATGTATAAATGCCTCGCGTTGTTCCTGGTGGTGTCGCTGGCCCTGTTCTTTGGATTGTTCTTTGGCTTGCTTTACCCAGGTACAGTAAATCACCCCTGACCGAGCGAAAGGAGATCAGCTAACGTTTCCTGCTAGAAATCGTCAGGCATGGCTGGCCTCTCACTCGGTGCACGGTTCTCAGCTCTGAGATCGCCACACGATACTGCTGCGAGACCTCCTGCCAGACTTCATCGTGCAGCGATGCTCCAAGCGGTTCCCAACAATGCAGCGCGCTCATCTCGTCCATCGACAGTGGTTATAGCCCCAGTTCTTGTGCTTCAAACTCGACTTCCTGTCCCTCCCAGATCGGCAGCACTTGCGATGGAGGGTGCGTGTTTTTCGTTCGGTTTAGATGCACGGTTCGCTGACAAGCTGTGTAGATATTACTGCTGTGACACTTGCTGCTCGACATGCACGTCGTGCACTTCGAGGTACATAACGCGCTCTAAACCACGATAAATAATTCCCTTACCAATGACTTTCATAGCTGCTCGGGAAGCCCGCCTACGTGCAGTCAATCATGCAGCACCTACACGTAAGTACTCCCTCAACTCACGCTAACAAGTCGCTCTAATACATCATCCAGCTGCAACTGTTATTGCTGCTCATCGAGTAACGATCTCTATTGTACTCTATCCTGCCCAATTTGCTACGACGTCGATCTTCAACTCAGCTATCCATCCCGGGACGGCGTCACCCACAACGTGTCCTATGTTCAAGACTTCTCCAAGGATGTCAACACGGCGGACAACTTCTTCAATCAACACAAGACTAATAGCACGTCTTTCTGCTATTATAACCCCGCAAACGAGGCTCAGGTGAGTGTCCCATTTTTCTGTTTCACGTGCAAGCACTGCCTGCTCACTCCGTCTCAAAAGGTCCTCTACGACGTCTCATTCACTAAATGGAAATGGGTCATAACCGCGGTCTTCGGAATGTTCCCCTTGCTCGTCACCCTCAGCTTGTTTGCCTACTTCCTCGCGGTCCTCCCGTTGTGGAACGTGGCTCGCGCGGGATGGAGCGATATGAGGTATGCGGCGCGCGCGAGACCGTTCTTGACCAAGATCTCATTGAAGCGGTGGAAGAACACCGCTGGGAGTGGCAGTGACCCAGACGTCGTAGAAAATCCACCGCCGGTGTATAAGGAGCGGGAGGGTGGGAATTAGCAGTCATTTCTACTTTTTACATTCACATAATGTTTAGTTCAATTCGTATTAATGTTCAGCCAATCAAAGGCTGGGTGGACCTGAATCCTTAATCATCAGTCAACTGGGCGTAAGTATGCTTTGCGTCTAGTTTCCGCGCTTAGCCTCATGCCACACCGCACGAGTTGCCCTCGGCACGAGTACCCCCCTCGACTTCTTCTAGACAAAGTATCCAAAACTATAATTTAACCATGAAGTTTTGGTGGCGTGCGCGACGCTTCGGGTACACAAAAACGGCAATAATTCAGGTACTGTTCAAGTGACCATAGGACGCGACACCCAGATTCCAGGGCTGCCTGGAGGGCCATTTGTATACCAATTTGTGAGGTTTGAATCTACACACGCCTCGTAAGATAGAGCGATAGACCACTAATCTTGTGATAGACCACTTATCTTGGCCGGGTAATGTTCCATACTCGTTTCAACTGATTTTGGATCTTTGTTCTTTTTTTACCAGCAACATTTCAATTCAATTTTGAATAATTTCCACGTCTGCGCAATACTCGTTAACCGCGACGAAAAGAATCTGAACCTCTGGCGGGAAAGAATTTGTTTTGCATCTCGCGCCCGATTTTCCGTCTTCTTACGGGGCCGCAGGTAGGAGAACTTGTTCGGTTTGAGATTTATTTTAAACCGCGGATAGGACTAGGATAGTGATGGGTAGTATGTCGTATCTCGCGTGCATTTCCGGCAGCGACGAAACCTCAAGCAAAACGCCTACGTTTTCTGTTACACCGTCTTTCATACACCACCATGTTCTTGATTATACTATGTCGTCTGTATTGCTATGGTGTGCCAACAATAATCCCTGGTCTCGGAGAGCGCGCAGCGTTGATAAGATGTTCGAATTCGGTTTATTCTATCACTGCGGAGAATTCAAGTACGAGTCCAGTGTCAACTCGTATTATTTCGGATTTATTTTACCCAAATCTACGTCCTCTGACTGGCATCTTGCATGATAACGAACCCTAGGCCTTGCGACACTCGTGCATCTGCTTGTGCTCCTTCCAGCCTTCGCGCAGGCACACAGTCCCACAGAAGAACACGCGCCCCTTGCAGCTCCCTACCACAGACACCATCAGTTGGATCGTATATCATATAATCAGCGCCAAACGCGAACGCACCTCCACACTTCTTCCACGGCCCCGCCGCCGCGCACGAAAAGCACCTCTGCCACGGCCCCGCCCTCGCCACCCTCACTTCCTCCTCTGCATCCACCTCTTCCCAATGACCTCCAGGCCCATCAAGCCGCAACTCCCACAAATCCCCAAACGTCTTCGCGAGGAGTTTACTGCGGGTGGGAATGTATTGGCTGTTCGTCCAGCCGCCGAACATGTACGTGCGCCCCGTGTCGGGGTCATACGCGAGGTGCGCCTGGCACCGGTACGTCGGGAACCCGGGGGTCAACACTTGCTTCCATTTGGGCGCGGTACGTGTGGGGGTGAAAAGGCTCGGGGAAGGAGACGGGGCCATGTCGTAGATGAATGTGTCGGCGACGTAAGAGTACGGGAACAGGCCCTCTTGACCATTTTCTTGGCGTATGAAGGCCTGCAAGTTGGGACAATAGCCGCCGAAGACAATGGTTTGCTCCAGTTTTTCGTTCTGAATGCCAGTTAAATTGAACGAAAATACGAGCAGCAGGAGGAGAGTCACATACATAACTACACGCCATCTCCGTCCGCGCGCACGGTGGATTTCCCGCGAGGCGCTCCTGGATCCACACCTCGTCCTTGACGCTCCAGCGCCAGAAATCACTGCAATTGAACACCACCGATTCCCCGTGCAGCTCGTTATTCCTATATGCCTCGTCCCTATCCACGACGCCGAACAAGAGGTAAAAATGAGCCTTGTCTGGGCCCACCCAGCTCGCGGCGTTCTTGCGCGGTCCGGGGCACGTGTAGTCGCCGTGCTCTGTGACGTGCACGGTCCCGCTGAGGCGGCGCCACTTGCGCGTGAGGAGGTCGAGCTCCATGAAGAGGTTGCAGCCCATCACGGTCGTGCCGTGCCCACCGCCAAAGACGTACAGCTTGTCGCCGATGACCTGTGTTGCCGAATCGAAGGACACTATGCCGGGGTAAGGCCAATTATTGAGGACGCCCGCGGCGAGATCCGCGGGGTGGGCGTGTATATCGTGTTGAATGAGCTCCAACGCTCGGTTTTGAGATCGAAGACGTCGATGGTGGGGCGGCCAGTGAAGAGGAGAGCGGTGTCGTTATACAGAACGAGATTCCAGCCCAGGAAGTTACCTGAAGCCTTGGCAGGTATGGGATAGTCTTCGAGCTGGCGCCATGCATCGAGTTTGATGAGATCTAGAGTCCACATGTCGCGATAATAAGGGCCTTTTTCCGACTTTCGCCCGCCTGCGATGTACAATTTGCCTGGGCGCGTCGATTACAAGATTACGTGGGGCATATCGTGAAGCACTTACTACGCCATATGATGCTCGCGAAGGACTGGCGTCCTTCAGTAAAGCCACCGAGATTCTTGACCTGAAGTCGTGACCATGAGCCCCGAAGTTGGAGGGAGGGCACAGTGACGGCTGCGGCCAGCGTTGCTTGCGGATCAGGATGGCGGTACCGCATGAGCTTGATCGCCAGCCGCATGGCAAGAAGAGATTTGAGCGCCGGTGTATGGTGTGGCTCGTATATCTGTGACACTGACGACGTGGCTACCCAGCGCCGCGTCGCTGCTGTGGCCGAGTTTCTCAAAGACGCGAAAATTTCCGAGGCAAGGCAAAGTCCAGCGGATTTGACGAAGGTCATTTCGGGTATGTCTAATGTCCAAGTTTGCCAGTCTGTCGCGACTAAGGTTAGAGAGGACGGTTTCTGAGAACCAGACCGCCATACCGTAGTTAGGATGCTCTGTCAGGTGGTAGGTAGATCGGAGCACAGAGTTGATTTCCTCGCACCAAGCGAGAGCCTTCCACGCGTGAATGGATGCAGAAGCGACAGACGTAGACAACATTACCATCTCTAAGTCATCTTCTTTCTGAAGACATTTGGCCATCCCAAGGCAGCAGCCCATGAGGTTCGTCTGCTCGAGAGGGTTCAGCTCGATGTACACCTTGCTCTGCACACCATAGCCTCCTTGTGCTCCGGATGTGACGGGCAGGATGGAGGAAATTCCAATGAGTTTGAATGCTTCCCGAAGGTATATTGCCTTGGCCGCTGCGAAATGCCCGACTTGAAAGAGAGTGTCGCCCTCCTGGCTGCCAGTGCTCTCACATAAGTGGCAATGGTGAGTAGATAGCTGGAACGAACGAACTAAGTCAGCCATGTGTTCATAAGCCGCTTGAAAAAGATTGTGTCCTCCTCGTTCATTGGAAACGATTTTGGCGAGCAGCAGAAGAAAGTCAAGAGGTGGCGAGCTCAAAAAACGGATCATAATTCCGATCAGAGTTCCAATCATTCCGCATTGAGCCTCAATTGTCAATGTCAGCTGATCAACCGACTCTCTTGACCACCACGATGTCTGACGCAGAAAGGCTCAATGAGGAGGTAATGCCAATATTCTATCTACGTTTATCTTGTTTTCAGCTTACTGAATTTGCAGGGAGGAGCGTTCTTTCGCCTCGGCCAGTATGAGAAAGCTGTCGTTGCGTACAAACTAGCTGCAACGATCCACGCGAAGAACTCGGATCCCAGAGCTGCGGTTTGCTACAGTAACCTCGCTGCAGCAGCCCTGAAGATGGAAGAGTAAAGCCTTTTGTTGTTCTGGGTTATCCGCTGAAATGATCCCAAGTTATACGGACGCGCAGGAAGCCGCTGATATGGCGCTCCAGCTCGATTATACATTGATCAAGGCGCGATATCGACGTGCCATGGCTCTCAGAGGTCTGGACCACAATATGCATTCCATTGTTGATCTCTCTACTGTTCTTGTCCTGGATCCGAAGAACACTGCGGCACGATCTAACCTCATACAGGGACTGAAAGTGCATGTGGATTCTAAACTGCGGGCCATTTCTACCGGTGATTTGCTTGAGGTCGACGACCCGCCGGCGTACGGAACACACTTGACGGCGCCTAAGCCCGAGGGTTACACCCTCCCTCCGATTCTTCCAATTGAATTGTCCCAAGCAGAGCCGACGACAAAGCCAGAGGATGTGAAACTAGGGTGCAGCGGCTGTACAGTGATGCAACCCCGCAAGAAAGTTAAACGCTGTGAAAAGGTATGTGATTTCACATTCCGTCGACCCTTTTTCAACTCTCGTGCAGTGCCGAGTCGCAGTATATTGCGATGCATCTTGTCAGCGCAAGGATTGGTATTACATATGGTACACTGCTTATGGACGTTTCTCAATTTCTTCCAGGCCTGGACACAAGAAGATCTGTCCAGTCTTCGCCGAACATGGGGTCCTCATCGAACTGTCTGCAAAGATCAACCGCCATATCCACATGCGTGAGCTCATGAGGGCATACGCGATCGTCGTGTTAGGACTCCTTGGCGATACTCCGTTCCCGGTGCCGGCGGTGGTTGTTTTTCAGGTGGAATTGTTCCCCATCCCCAAGTCCAGAAAGCGACGGCTGGGAATCCGCCGAATCCAAGTCGTGCCACTCGTAGTGCTCGACGATGTAGTGGTGGCGAGGTATGAGAGCACGTGCCGCGAGATGGTCGCAGAGAATCCGGACATGCGTCCCCTGTGCTGTATGGTCTGCCCGAACATCGGCCGTGCTCCAGATAATTACGCCTCGTACGATGTGGCGGCGGTTTTCCCAAACGAAATTCACAGGATGAAGCAGCGTGGCGTTGAGCAAGTGAACAGTCCAATCTTTGGATCTCGTCCTCTGAAGATGGACCTTGAGAATATCTTTCGGTTTGTTTCTACATTGGGGGCATTACGAGTGCTGACTTTGTTGTATAGTGCATTAGAGGAAGAGCTTGAAGGCGATATTAACAACTTCTACCGGCTCAGGGAATGATTTTTCGATCAAACAATCCGGCTGGTAATGGAAATGGGACGGAATTGTTATTAATGCAGGGATGTACCGAGTAGGTTCTCCGGGAGTTCTTTTGGACTGCATGTATTGTAATGACGACTTAGCACAATATTGTTCTTTGAACAGACAGCACAAAGCCCAGGTGCGCGCCCGCATTGAGTTCCAAGGGTCGCTGGCTATCAATACACAGAGGGGCTCATTCGAGCCTAGGTAATAATTCGTCCAGCGTCGGACTTTTTCTTAGCGAAATCTGAAGTAACGCGAAAGAGTACCGCACACATTTCTCTTCTGGTTTAGTCACGAGTGGGAGAACAATACCAAAAAAAACAGTCAATCAATAAATCAAGGAAAAGAAAGCGAAGCGGAGTACGACGAGGATGGTGAGATCGTCGCGTTGAAAGGTCGCAAACTTTCAAATCAACGCCGGGGAATGCTATCACGCGCTATCCCAGTATGTTCAACTATCGGTGGCATTCCAAGAGGATCTGCCAGCTCAGGACGGTGGACTGGCGAGTCATATTTACTCCTCTCATTGCTATTAGGGGCAGTCAGAGTAGATTTTAATGGGTCGTTTCTGGACTCGTTTCTCGAGTCGTTTCTTGAATTATGAACATTAATTAAAGCGTGGGAGAAACGAGAAACGACCGAGAAACGACCGAGAAACGCCACAGAAACGCCTCCAGAGCTGTTTCTACAAGTCGTTTCTGGGCGTTTCTCCGCCAAAATAAATCCGAGGTCGTTTCTGCCCACGTTTCTGATGCCAACAATTTAGAGAAACGACTTCAGAAACGACTTCAGAAACGGCCCTAGAAACGACCCCAGAAACGTCGAAACGACCTACTCTGACTGACCCTATTGACGCTGAGACCGAAACATGCTCGTTCCGAAAGCAAGCACGAAACAGGGTCTGAAAAAATTCACATTTTGTCCCGCCTCAGGCAGTTGGGACATGATAAATAAAATGCGTAAAATGGGCTGTGAGAGCTGCATCGGGGGGACGAGGCCATACCCAATGCCGATTTGACAGGGCGGCAATAGCTCGGCTCCAACCTAGGAACATCGAGGCGCTCAGAGGCTTCTCGCCACGCACGACGCAAAAAGCACATCGTGAAATTAGGCGCCTGCACTGTACGTTCAATCAGTGGTTCAATGTTCAGTAGCTGAACTTCAAAATGTTGACCCAAGAATTTACATAACATATCACCTCCCAGTGAAAACGGCGCCTCGGGAGGCATCGCAGGGTATTGCTGGGTCATGCTGGGCTCGTCAAGGATCGTGAGGCCTCGCTTTTGACTTCCCTCCTCAATTTCACATGCTCGGATTCCTCTTACTCCCCTCACTGACATCATGAAATTCGTCTTTTAATTTTGAAAGATTGTCAACAAACTTCGACTTTGCGGACTTGGCGCATTCGACGGACGCCGCGGAAGTCGGAACCGAGAAGTGCCTTGTGAGTCATTGTGACGTGGTCTGCTCTTCCGCTTACCACCACATCCCGCTGGTCTCTTGCGACGCGCATCTGGTTCTCTCTGTCGCTGGGCTGGATACTCTGAGGCTGGGGCTTCTGCTGGTTCTCTCTGGGACTCTGGGTGTCTCTCTTTGTGGACTGGTTCTTCTGGCTGGCTGGTCTATCTGATTGCACAATGTCTGGCTGTTTTTGGTACTAAGAAGTATGTTTTCTCTGCCGTTCCCCCACTCTGTAGTGATACAGTTTATCCAGCAGATTTCCGATGCTTACAGCTTACAGGACCACGGACGATACGCCGATACGCAGCCGTTCGCGGATTGGCGGATGGAGCACGGACCGTGCACAGTGACGGGCGATTGGCGATGGTGATGGTCCCGGCAGATTGTCGTCCGATGCGGGCGGGCGACAGGCGATGGCCGCGGATTGGCGTGCAATGCGGGCAGGTGAAGATAGGGAGCACGGCCAGGGGGCGGGGCAAGCAGGTGGGCGCGCGCGCAGGCCCCGGGAATGGAAATCAAATTATTGTTGTATTCCGTGCTATTACAATACTACACAATACCTCTCGATCCAAAGTATCTGAAGGTATCTGAGGTGTCCGGAAATAGCTGCGTGTAGCAGCCGCTGGTATCGGCGAGTATTGCGGGGCATTGGAAGAGTTAAAATCTGCTATGACGATACGGTCCGAGCCTGTCCGAGGCCCAGCCGATACCCGGTGATGCCTCCCGAGGCGCCGTTTTCACTGGGGGTGATAGGGTAACTTCAGGCGGTGTTTAAACAATTGAACCAAATAAACTTCGAATCAAGCAGCTGACTAGGAAAAGGTGAACCCAAGTGATCACATGTATATTATCAGAAACTGCCTACTCGGCCACCTTAGCATTTTTGACGTCGTGCATGCACGTCAAGTTGACTAAATACATGTTTATGGACTCTCAAATGAAGGCATGCATCCTGGGAGTGAGTTGAGATATTTTCCGCGAATTTACGCGAGGATTTCATGGCCTGCTGAATTTCTTTTCTGGTGGTATCCCAAAATGGAAAAAAAACGGCCTAGTCGGCCACCTTGCAAAACCGTCCGTTCCGCCTCATACCGACCATCTCAGTGTATTCCATATCATCTAGGACATACAATTACATGATTCTAGACACCCAAGATGTACATCTGAGGTATATGAAGACAATAAATATTTCGCTTTTAAGTCACCGGGATGGGTGAAAATGTGACCCGGGCGGAATGGCATGGATTACAAACTACAGAGGGTATCGAGGTGTCGGATGAAGATATATATGACTCCATGGAATGATTTAGGAGGTAACTATTTGCCAGGGATGCCACCCACTTGCCAAAAACCACCCGCAAAAAGTTCATTTGTCCGCGCAACTGAATTTCTGTGGTTTGCGGTAGTGCTCCGCTGTTACCAAGAAATCCGGCATTGAAAATGCTGAGCAACCTGCAATAATACAGAATAGACTATCCCAAATGCAGTCATCCAGTTCGATGTCCGTAGTAGCCTTATGTCGCTCGCTGTAGAGGTAGCCGGCGTGTGGAACTTAAGCTCAGGCTTCAGATCTCTTGCAGGACACACAATACGAGGAAGGTTTATTTAGGCATATTACATGAGAATGGGACATTCCAAAAAACCAAGAGAACAGAACGAACCCAGAAACTCCTCAATCGGTGCGGAATTGGTGGAGAAATAAGGAAAAGACGAGCTGACAGGTCGTTCGGAGATAAGAAATGATGCTCACACGCCGCCATCTTGACAGAAAACCTCCCACAGTTTCTGATCGCCGCATCGGTTGGCCTTCAAATTTGATGTACAACATCCTTATAACTCGTACGCCATCCCACGGGTACCAAATCTCAAAATCATGCATCGCAATGGCTTGTATTATGCAAGTGGCGGACTAGCTAGTTTGGCCGACTAGGCAGTCGCTGATAATAGGTCACATGAAATAGTACAGTATATAGAACGAAGGCCGACCATATGAGTGAAAATGTCCTTGCAAGCACCCACGAAAATCACATCTGCCCTGACTCTATTTCGTCCACCCACCTATCTATCTGTCGAATTTCCTTCTTTTGCAAGGACTTCTCAAACAGCGGACGAGCCGCTGTCCACAGCTCCACCGCTTTCCCTAGATCCCCTCGTTGTCTCGCAATATCACCGAGCCAGCGTGCACTCCAGTCGATATCTTCTGGGCACCAAAGGGTTACATCGCCGAGTCGCTGCAAACAAATCGCCGTGTAATCGTCATTTTTTCCCCACGCCAAACTCAGACATTTCTCGAATTTCGACCTGGCGGACAAGGTGTTCCCGTCCCGAAGCTCAAGGTCGGCTTTGACAATGGCGGAACCCAAAATGCCCGTCGCAAAGCCCATGGTATTGAAAATCGCTATTGCTTCGTCAAGTTTGGAAGATACGTCTTGCGAGGCCGCACCGATCATGACATCGATGTAGGCAACATTCTGCAGCGCAAGCACATAATTGTACGGCGACCGCTCCACGGAAACATCCTGCATAATTTGCATATGAATCCGTCGTGCTTCCGCGTAGTCCGATTGATATACGTGGATCTCGGCTTCGGTGTTCATCAGGATATTGTGGGATTCGCTCTGAGAATGTCCACACAAATGGAGCAGGTTTCGTGCTCTGCGGCATAATTCGACACATTCCTGAAATTCACCTAGAGAGCTGCATGCGAGTGATTCGACACGCAGGGCTCGGGATTCTGCGTACATGTCGCCTGAAGCTGCCCCTAAGGCTTTAGCTTCCCGGGCATATCTGCGCGCGTCTTCATAGTGACCAAGCCTCCAGTGCGTCCAGGAGAGTTGACTCAGGACTTCGAACTGATCCCCACCATCACTGGATATGTTTAGTGCGGTTTCGAGCGACTTGATTGCAAAAGGGAAATCATTGTGGTGCTCCATGTAATAGAATGAAGCTGCGACATAAAAGACCCCTGTAAGACATCTCAAATCTGGGCATCAAAGATGATACAATACACTAACGCTTAGTGTCATTATCATCAAACTGCTGAAACAGGTCTTCGGCTGTTGCAAAAAGGCCAGCTGGATCCACTATGGGGCATTCTCTCCATAACTTCAATGTGTCCGCCAGAAACCTCACATGCAGCCGGGCGTTCGGGATCGTGGACAACGCCGAAGAAATGTATTCCCAGACGATATTTCGGCCACGTCCACTGAAATGGCAGACTCTGGCGAAGAGCAGCGCACATTCGAGCACCTCTTCTGAATGCGAATCACTGGTTTCGAGTGCGAGGATGAGGAGGCTTTGCAAATTTCCGAGGTTAGCCACTATGCGGTCCAGTAATTGTGCATTGGAAAGAAATCCTCTGTATTTTTGGTACAGCTTCAGGAGACCGTGGAAGTGCTGGCGGACTGAGAGTACCACGCACGGTGCGGGCGGGTAGATGCTCTTTACGTATTCGCGTATCGGTGCCAGAACTTTGAGTTGTGCACCGTGATTCAGACTGATATACGCCAAGGATGTTCGGAGGAGAGCGGTCTTGGCTGCCAAGATGTCCGGAATGTCGGGAGCGCTCTGTAAGAGCTCGGTGTCTGTAATTCCATCAGGCAGCACAGAGAGCAGGCTTAGCAGAGCCTTGGTCCCAGACAAGGACAAAACACGAGGACTGTGCAGGGAGAGCATGATGGACACCTCCAGGCTGGTTGTTTTAGTTTTATTGTGCCCCTCGGACAATAATCGAATTTTTTCTTTCTCCCAACGGAATAGTACTCGGGTGCAGCCCTCGTCGTCGACCAAGCGGGCAATGAGATCAATCGCGAGGGGCAGATTGTCCGTCAACAGAAGCAATTTGTCGACGTCCCGGTGATCGTGGATGTCGTCTGTGATGTCGAGGAAGATTTGTCTTGCAGCTTCTTGTGCCAAAGGTTGTAAAGGACGGAGGAAAGGCCGCGTCCATTGTACTTTGGCGGGCCTTTCGGCCCCGCGCATGGTGATCTGCCATTCTATCAATACATATAGATGCGTTACTGTTCAATAAGCAACATACCATCAACGCTAGATGCTGGACATCAGTGAGAAGAGAGAGAAACTCCTCAATATCCGCGCGCGACTCAGGCGGCTCCCAGGCCGTTTCTATGTTGTCCAGAACTACGAGGCAGGGAGGGCCACTGGTCAAGTGTTGGACGACTCGTTTTATCGCATTCCCGCCACTGCTTACTTGGAGCCCTAAATGAGTTGCAATGAGGGAAGCTAGATCGACGCTCGTTCCGACTGAATCGCAGGAGACGAATAATCGATTGTTCTGGTATTTTCCGATAGTTATCGGGTGGTGCAGAACCATCTTAGCAAGGCTTGTCTTTCCTATATCTCCCGCGCCGAGGATTGCTACGCGAGACAAGGGCTGGTTGAGAATGTCGAGCACTTGATTCAATTCTGTGTCGCGTCCGTGGAATATCTTCGGCTCTGCGGGCAGCATAGAAAAAGAGTTGGTGCTTGATAAAGGAATTACTTTTTGAACAGAAGAATCCAACTGACACACCTGCTGTCCGAGCTAGCAAAACCGCCGTTCATCTGAGAACCAAAGTTGATACTATGGGACGATAACCAGTTGAAGAACACATACCGATGGTTCAGGGGTAGAACAGGCCGAAATCAACGCCAAGACTTCCTCATGTTTCTCCCGCATAACTTTCTGAATTTCATCCATGTTGCTCAAGAATTCGATTCCAGTTTGGACCTGCAATAGTTTGTCTCTTTCGGTCGAATATTGGATATGAAGAGTCACAGTCTCACCTCGAACGCAGCCAGTGCCTGCTGAAGCCCAGCCTCACCTCCTTTCAACAGCGTCCTGGTAGCGCTCTGATGAAAAAAGTGCTTGATTCGGCCTGGATCCTGCTGAGCCTCCACATATGTGTGTATTTTTTGCAGAGTCCTATAGCGCAGTTGTCGAACAATGGTTCTTCATTAGTCGACGTCGGAAACGAACGGATATTAAACGCATACTCTGTGAAACTTGCAAGATGTTCCAACGTTGCAGGCGACAAGAGACTCCTGCTATCGGACATGACGTAGAGGTTGATAATTGCGCACAAGATCGGGTGGACTCGTTCCATGAGTCGAATACAGTCCTCTTTGTTTCTTTTGATGTTCTTTTCGACGCATGCGTTAGTGTGTGGGATGGGAAAGAACTATACTGAGTTATCTTTGCTTTCGCCGTTAGAGACAACGTTATCGTTGAAACCGTTTTCAGAAGCGGGCTCCCAAATGTATCGCAAAGCTCGTCAAGCAAAGGCGTGACCAGAGAGAGATACTTCATGATGTTTTTCAATCGGATTTGGATCCCGCTGGGGTGTGAGGACATCTTGGAGAAAGGTGGGAAGACGACCAACTCATCTGAGTTTTATGAACCTACGAGGATGTGTTTCCCATTGGTTGTTATTCCGGGGACACCGATTGCCTTCCTGAGGTAATCTAAAAAATTCTGGTAAGCATTGTTCGAGATGTGATCAAGAAGCTCAGAAGAGAAAGGTGCCCTGCCCCTGGCAGATATCTGTCCGGATGAATATCACTTGTGCCTGTGGTAAAAGCCGTGGCCGGTGTGGGAAGTCTTGGCACATAGCTTTCGAGTCGGTGATTTCAATTCGAATGTGTTCCGCCCAGACAGTTCACACATCTGTCTGAACGCAACTTGAACATTACCTCTGGATGACAGATTGGAGAGAGAACGCAACTGCTGCATGACTGAGAGTGTTGTGGCTGCCAGGAATTATTTTCAGATGAGATGAGCGTTGCGAATGGAAAAGTCCCTGGCACGATCGGCGTCAGTTCCCCGGAAATGCCGCACCAATACCGCTGCGGATCTTTGATTTGCATGGTGCAGGAATGGACCAGGGACAGGTTGACGGCAGCTGACCAAGAGAGGGGTAAACCAAGACCGCTGCTTCACGATGTGGGGAATCTAGAAAAGTGCGCGTCCTGAGGGCCGAAAGGGTGGGAATAGAGCCCCGAGGTAGCTACCGGAAAACGAAGAAAAAAGATGCGCTCGTAGCCGGCCCCAATATTAGGCATTGGCGGATCTATCCAGATCGCAGCTCGCCTCCAGTCTGATGAGGCTGTTCATAGTAGACTCTCATGTGCAGGGGGGAGTCACCTGTCGTTATTCCGGTTCGCCGATGAAGGACGAAAGGGGGAAAAGCGGCGAAAAAGCAAAAACTACGCACAACTGTCGCGGAGAGAACCGCAGAGATGGGGCAGTGAGCCCAAAGAACCATGAGAAGAAGATAAGAACAGGCGCCAAGTAAGCCAGCTGCCACCAGGAGCTCAGATTAAATAAAGATGCCACCAGGAACCCAGAATTAAACCAAGATTTCGACCAAGGATCTGATTTTTGGCTGTGACCTTGAGAGACTAAACCCATATATCTAAAGCAGCGTCTGGACCACTACTGCACTTTTGACCAAAGCTTAAGCTGAGCTAGCTGGCGGCGATGATGGGAAGCAAATAGTGAACGGGTTATAAGAGATACCAGTGACGGTCGTGGAAGAAAGAAACCCACGCCTCTCTCCTATTATGGGCCGCATGTGGCCCCAGAGTTGCGGAAGCGCCGAGAGAGGACTAGGGGCGGAATCGATCCCCGTCGAATGCCACTCCCTGGATACTTCAAATTGCAAGGGACGCGGAAAGGAATGAGAGGGGAGCACCAGAAGCGTCCTCGCCGGGGAAAAAATGTCGAGGAGAGGGCTTGGACGGAGATTGAGATCCAAATGAGGGCCTAGTGGGGCGCTGAAAAATAAGTCGTTTGGGAGGCAGGTGAATACAGGAGCGTAGCGAAAGTGACGACTATGGAGGTAGGTAGGTAGGTAGGGAGGAAGGCGAGAAGCGAGATGTGATGTGATGTGGTATGATAAGAGTTCCTGTCGGGGATCCCGGATACCGTGGCGCACAAACAGAAGGCTAGCACCGCGCGGGCCATAGTTTACCCGAGGAAGAAGAACGGAAATTGAAGTGGGCGGAGAAGCGCATTACCCGGCGCGGTGCTAGAGGGAACAGCTTCGGCACAAGTCGAAAGCGTCCCGAAGCGAAAGAGTCATGGCACGCGGACACGCTGAGGAAGTCAATCGCGGCCAATTCTACCGTTAAAGGTTGGGGCCTGAGGTGCAAACGGTGCAAAGACGGGCGAAGAGTCACGTCATCGATGGGGCCCAAAAAGGAAATCGCCGCGACAACGAGAGGGGAGAAGACGGCGGTGACGAGCAGCCCAGAGAGCACGATGAAGATCGGTATTGTGAGGGAGGTGAATGTAGCAGGTTAACAGAGGTCACGGGAGTACGGGCGCCGGAGAGGTGTATGAGCTGCGCGGCGTATGCCCGCGCACGACGTCGACGAGCAGGCCACCTGGTCAGAGATAAGCGACAGAAAGAGGGACGTTCCCAGGTCAAGTACAGCTAGAAGTGGGCAGAGGAACCAAACTCGAATTGCGTTCTGCTGGAGAGGAAGAGTAGGGATTGGGAGATCCAAGGGAGATATATTACGCGTAGGGTCCAGGATGGCAGGTCCTGGGGCGTGGACTCCCCGAGCTCTGCCTACGAGCGTGCCACGGTGTGCACGATGACACAAGGCTGGGAGGGGGGCAATATGCGGCAGGCAGGGATCCCGAGGCTGTGGGATGGGAATTGCGCGGGCTACCAGCACTGATGAATGGGTCTGCAGAGGACGTTGCAGAGTAGTCATATCAAGAGAAGTCGCGGGGGAGGAAATCAGCGAAGAGAGGATACCCGTGAATTCGATGCCCACGACTCGGGAAGCGCAGAGAGCTGGCTCCGCCGGGATGAAGCAAGGGAGTAGTGGTTCCCGGGGCCAAAATACTAACTCAATACCACAGTGCTTTCTGAGAATCAGAGACCTTCTCCGTCGCAGAAAGTCGGGGAAAGACCTCAAGAAAGTTAAGAGATACACCTTGAATCCACCCCCGTGGCTGACCTCGAGTATCGATATTTGAGGAGAAATTGGGGAAAGGTGGTAAGAGGGTCAAAAGAGCTGAGGTTTAAAGTGTGGTGGCCTAGAGGAGGGTACTGAGACTGAGGTGCATTGTGGTCGGTGGCACGAAAGGGTCGGTGGCTGTACGCACCGATCACCTACATCATGATTGTGATGGCGTAATCCGTCTTGACTAAAATTACGGGTGTGGTGGATTCGCAGAATATAAAAGCGCAAGGGCGGACTGTGACGAGAAGGTTTTGCTCCAGAAAAATCCGGAGCTGGGCGTATAATTAAGACAGGATGTCCCGCACCCGTTTCACATTATGGAGTGGATGGCGTACATATAGGCGGGAGCTGAACTTGCGCCTGGTTGGCTCGTTCCACTTGAGTCTCGGGTGCGCTCGAGATCCATAATTTTTCTGATACGCTAGGAGGCTCGCAGTTCATTTCGTTGCAGCTACTTTGTCTGGTGTCGCGAGCAGGGCGCTATTGACAGCATAACGAGACTCAACGGCGGATGTCGGTCATGGCCCACGATCCTTGTCATTTTTTCTTTTAGAATTTGGAGAAGTTTGTTCACATGATCTGTGTGGTTTAAATTTGCAATAAAGTTGAATGATTCTGTCTTGTGAGCTCATTTTTCAGTTGCTTTAGATGTCGAACTTACAGAAGTTGTAGGCACATCTAATATTCTGTCTAGTCGCAGTCAGGTGCCTAGGTTGGCATAAAAGACCTATCTGGCGGACAGTCTGCACTCACAACCCATATTATTTGATTGTCTGACATCTGCGGGACGGCATTTAGAGGTGCCGAATCGGTTGTGTTACAGTTGAATTTAGTGGAGTTAAAAGTCACCTCACGATGAGGTTGACTCTTCCCTGAGTCAGAGACATCGTGTCTTGGCCAAGTGCATAGGTCAGGGTATGAAATACCTAGAGGATAGTCCGCACCTGCTTTGCATCGATCACGATGCCGAAAGGTTCGAGTGGGAGTCGCTCGTTCGAATCGAGCCTGGGTTCATTCACTGGAGTCGATCTTTTTGAATCGCTCATCCTCCAAAGCTCCGTTCAGCCAACGCGCAATGGGGTTGAATGTGAGGTTTGGAACTCGAGGTCGCTCCGTTTCATTCCACTGGGGATGTTGAGCTGGAGTCTAAAATGTAAGTCTGTCAGCAACGGAAGAAGAAAGACCCAGTAGGATGCTCCGTACTACCCCACTTCATAATTTTTGCTGAGAAACAGCACGGTGGAGTCGCTCGTTCGAATGAGCCCTGGGACATCATGGATACCACCAGTTTTGAAAATTTCTAGGCCTGCAACTCAGCCAGTCCGCTCACATCGTCCAGTTTTGCCTGGTGCACCGAATGACGACGAGGTTCATCTTTTGTTCTTCATTCCTAGATCTCCGGCCCGACAAAATATCGTGCCAGTCATTCTGCCTCCTAGAAACTGGGTCCCAAGGTGAGTATTGCAACCAGACCCTGTTGCGGATGGTCCGCACCCACTCATTCATAATGGCAACCAAAGCTTGATGATATATCGCCTGAGCGCGTCCCCATTTAAGTACGGTACGGGCTGAGTAGTGTTCTGTACGCGTTGCGTGTTGTATTCATAACTTTTCTGTGTTCTTGATAAATATTTTTTCGCACATCTGGTCTAACGGATGCATCGGGCAATCGGCTTTGGGGTTTAAAAGTGACGTTGACAAAAAAAAGATCTTAACTATTGGACCGTGTCTATTCTCAAACTTGCGCGTAAAGCGACCATGCATATATTTCTAGGGATATTTTTCTGCCCTTGAGCCGTGTGAGAGAGAATCGAACCAAATTTATATGCCCGAATCGCGATGGGTTTCGGATTATCTTCAACTTCCATTCAACCACCTGTCCAGCTAATTCAAAAAAAAAAGATGCCCGTAGAGCGCCCCCAGAACATTAAGTCTCCTTATTGCGGAATAGCAGTACATTTCTGCAACACCACACGTGAGTAATAATTCTGTGTAGACGAAGAACAAAATAGCGGGATACGCACCCCGATATCAGGGGAAGCGCCAAGGCACCTCAAGGGGAGGCAGCACTCGATGAGATTGGGACTAACAACGAGAGCTTGGCAGGGATAACCCTCCGGCAGACAGCATTGCTCTGTCTGGCGTTCGAGGCTGAGGGTTGCTCCCTGCATCACAAACGCGAGGGCAAAGGTGGTGATTGCGGCAAGTTTCAACTGCATGGGTGTTTTTGGTTGGGGAGTTTGTTGGACGAGTTTGGAGAGCGCCGCCGTTTATATTGTTGGAATTCCGAGGCCGCCACTCGCCGTCATCGAGTTGCCGCTGTCACTGTTGACTTGGTACATTAAGGAACAAGATGCTATCTCCTCTCTCCTTACTTATTCTTTCCTTGGATTAATTCTCTCCAGTTACTCTCCAGTTGGTTATATTTGCTCTCACCAGAAGTTGTATATGTACGTAGTAAATCCGAATAAATGCCCCACGCGTCTGCGAGGGTCTTCTGCTAATCTCCCGAGTGACGACCGTGGACACCGTCACTTCAACATATATACAGTAGAGTAGCGTATATGGACTACCGTTGGGAAGGGCCCATAGGATATTCCATATGATGGTTATTTCAAATCACTTAAATTGAATAAAAATCATTTCAATGAAGAAATTCAGTGTCTACTTCAAGAAGAATGTGATACTGGTCTGAACCTTTGCTTCCTCCACTTCCTGGGCCAGTGCAGAGCGAAATTTGTTAAGTTGTCCAACCAGAGGCAGTGCCATATCCAAATCTGGCCGATGATGCACAATCTTTTGAAGGAAAGTGACTGCGTCCAAGGCCTCCTTCTTGCTGAACTTCTTGGGGATCTTCTTAACTCCTCCTTGTCACGGAGTTTGAGATACTCAAGTATCTCCTGCGTCCCCTCGTCTCCATCCGCAAAATGCAAGAACTCTGAATCTAAATCCTCCTGCTCAATCTGCGGATCAAGGAGCTCATCAATGGATGCCTTCTCGCCACGGTGTGGGCGGCAGAGGATTTTTGTCTTGGGCACGGATAGTACAACTTTTTTTGAGTCTCAGTAATAGCCATAGTGAGAGGTAATAGTTCAGAAACAAGTGTTTTGTGTGCTGTAAATATATATATATACCCTGAACAATGCAATGCCACCCTCGGAGATAGTGCCAAATATAGGTTGCTGAACCAAGATTACCCTTTTGGGCGACCCGTTCAATGGAATATCGGGCTCAGCTGGGTATTCCATATTCCAGATGGCGATTTGTGGAATATTACCTTATCCCAACTTGGGATGGGCCCAAAAGTGATTCCGTATGACATTTATTCCATATGACAATATTCCATGCAAGCTACTCTACTGTAATAGGATGCACCTATGGAAGCGTCCGGCAGATAGTGAGAAAAATATAGGAATATAAACAGGCACATACGAAATCCGGGCATCTGAGGCAACCAGAACAATGGAATGATCACCTAATGCTGAGTGCTCACTGAGCGCCTGTGGGCACTCCGTCGAAAACAAATAGGTGTATCCTCGGGGATTAGTAATCTCGGCTCTAGATCTTCTCGGGGTTCGGCCGGGAGACCCCGTGATTTGGCGCAGAAAGATCAAAAAATCCACAGCAGCCATCACCCCGAGAAGTCACAAAGTTCCCATGGCCAAATCTTGGATCTCAGAGAAATTTTATTACTTTTTCTGCCTGTAGGGGCTCTGGAAGAAAGTCATAAATCAAAATACACCCTCCATCTATCCATTGGTTTTGGTGCTTTCAGAACTCAACGGAGGTTACAGCTCCTCGGGTCCCACGATGTTGCTAAGCGAGCTGCCAAGCCTTTTGCCGATGTGGCTGTGTGGTGGCTGTGCTGGCCAAAGTTTCATCTTCATTTTCATAAAAATGCTCCATTCAATGAGAAATGCACATAGAAACACTCAGAAAAAAGCTACGCCAAAATTTTGCGCCTCAATAACTTTTGACCCAGAAGCTTTTTGTTGAATCTGCATCATAGCAACTCATGTCAAGCTTCATGTCTTACACTCCTATGAAAGAAAAGGTTTCAACTTGGTGGGTGAGGCCGTTGCTTTATGCACGGCGTGACTCGCACTTAGCATTTTTTTGAACCGAAAATTTTCCTCAACTGCAGCAGATTTGAGTTCTGTACTACAGGAGACATGTTTACCATCTTCTTGCCTCTAGTACCACTTGCACCACCTGCTTGACAGCCATTTCCGGACACTAGAAGTCTGCATCCAAATATGACACAGTGTACCTAAATACTCACTCATTTTCCCTAGAGAATGAAGTTTAGATATAGAATATTTCTCTGGTGATCCTATGTATAGCACCTGCATATTTACCTGGCTCCCCTGGCTCATAGTTTCTAAAAATACCCAATTAACCAGTTCAATTTGTTGCTGTCCACCTCTCAGAGATAACTATTTCTGAAAATTGCAAGCAATCGGCCTCCCCAAAAATGAAACCAAGCATGACAGCTGCCAAACACCATCAAGTCTGGCCTCAGGCAAGCTTGTGGCATTGCCACCATACAGAACTGTAGGACTGACACAAAATAAATTTAATGCTGTCTTTGCCAGATTCGAACACAGGTTACATCAAAAGAATTGATTACACAAGAACACAGCCATCAGAATCTAATGAATCTTGAGAAACCTAATGAATTCAGCAGAATTCTGACCGTGAGAGAACACTGCCACTATGGAGGCTTCATTGGATCTATTGCACAGCCACTATTCGAGTTACAACGATAGAACGAGACCGTAAAATTTTCGGTCGCAGGAATCTCGGTTGACATGAAAAGAATGAACAATTACCTAAGTACTCGTAATCTAATGTGGTCGTTGAGTTATTGCGCTTTAGACTCGTGACCAGTCTGCCTACGGGATACCAACCTACTGTGGCGGGGCACGGTTGCCATAGGCAGACTGGTACAACTCGGTCCGCGGCAAAGGGCTGAGCCCGGAGTTTGAAATTTAATAGTTTCCCACGCTAACTTTTAGAAAGATCAATCATTCCCAATTCAATTTTAGACCAATTTCTTTGGGTCAAGCTCTTGATACAAACAATAAATACAACCCTTTAAGTCTATCTCCTCAGAATGACATTTCGGGACACAGAAATCCCCCAAAATTGGAGGTGGTTTTGAAAGGGATTGAGCGTGAGAACTCGCTTCGCGCTTGCCGAAGCGATGGTGTCATCGATTTTAAGCGAATTTAGTGTGGGAAACTACTAAATTTCAAACTCCGGGCCCAGCCCTTTGCCGAGCCCCGAGATGTACCAGTCTGCCTACGGCAAAGTGCTCGCCACGGTTTTTGCTAATTGTAGGCAGACTGGTAACAAGTCTAGTTGCGCTTATCGTTGTGTTACATTGTGACATGTGACAGCTGACATAAGGGTGCGGAGATCCGCTCTGAGCCTTAATACAAGTCCAGCCTCGGCCTCCAAGAAAAAATGGTCTTCATCAAGGACTCGGCCCCGAATCGAACAGGTGCCAGGTGTGTGGAGGAAATTGAGATAGCATCACTGCAGAGTTCAGATGCAAGACAGCCAACCTGAGGAGTTGGAATTTATGCAAGGGACACTTTGTGTAGTCCTCTGGCAAGTTGATCTGAGAGCGGGGTTAGTGGAACTTGAAAAAAATTCAGACAGACACACAGACAGGGTAATTTTATGAAGAGGGAGATAGGGTGATATTTCACCCTCTTTATAAAATTACGTGTGTCCGTCTGTCTGAGGCCTTCAAACTCCGACGACTCCGCCAGCTCCGCACTTAGTCACCCTCTTTATAAAATTACGTGTGTCCGTCTGTCTGAAGCCTTCAAACTCCGATGACTCCGCCAGCTCTGCACTTAGTTCTAACTGCTGAATGAATCTCAGCTTGATCTATTGGGGACTATAAGTTAACCTTGAGATAGTATCAATTCCTCCATCTTCCACATTGTTTGTGACTTCTCGGGAATTTAGGAAGTGGGCTAGAAAATAGTCGCTCGAACGGGCCGCGATGACAACTCCGACTCGGCAGGCACTGCCGCTCCCACACAACCCCTCCCTTCCCTTCTCTGTCAAAGCGTGGGTTATGCGGCTTGAGCGAAGTTCAAAAAATAATCCTTTCCCACCCTGCGCATTACAGGTCCCCTAACCAGTCGAAGTGGGGGGCCGCGAAGCGGCCCACCACGCTCTTGTACTGTGTAAAGACTGGCCAGATGCAACTCTAGATCAGATCGAGTAGAAGGCTACATACCAGGCGAAGGTGAGAAGAAACTGTGCTTCCTTGATTGAGAGATCGCCGCATTATTGAACAGTGGCGTGTGAAGCCGAGGCGGCGAAAAGAAGATTAACACCGATTGAGGCCTAAGGCGCCATGAAAGATTAGCGCTTAGCGCCTCTTGTGCGACACTCCACAGTTTCGGGTAGAAAAGACCATATGTAGGGCGTCAAAAGCTTCGGATAGACATCCGCTATTTTTTAAAGAGGGATATCAAAGTGTTGCAGATGCTATTCATACTCTCCGCCGGCCCATCGTGCTCGAGCGCTTCAGCTTCTCAGTGTATGCTGCAAGGCAACAAATGATTGTTCATCTAACGTACCCATTCCGACCGTAGATAATGCGTCAGTATCGGGATAAGTCTTGCCCACCGGTGTTCCTGAGAGAGAGACGATGCCATGTATATCCCTTACGTAGTACGGATGCAATCAACTGCGCGGCGCCAACTTGATAACAATCCCTCCACCGCGTATAAAACCCGGACGAATCCATCAACATGCCCAACCCCTCCCAGACATAGCACGGTCATTGTTATTGATTTCCTAATAGCCCCACAAGTCATACTAATATAGGCTTCTAGGTGATTTCAATCTTCTTAATACTGGAGCCGATCCCATGGATTTGACCGACCTTGAGGCCATCATTGCATTCCGCAGAGAGCAACTGGCTCTCAACCCACCATCTCATCCAGCCCATAGCTCCTCTCTCACTAGTTTAGCAACTGCAGTTCAAACAAGATTTGAACATTCTGGGGATTTGAAGGACCTCAGCGAGGTTATTGCTCTCTACGAAGCGGCCCTGCCACTTCATGCACCACCCCAACCAGATTATAGCTTGTGTCTCCAGGATCTCACAAGTGCAATCCAAAGAAGATTTAGTGAGCAAGGGAACTTACAGGACATCCACCGGGTTATTTGTCTGCGCAGAGAAGCGCTGGTTCTTTATGCCTCAGGTCATCCAGATTATGGCAGGGCTCTCAATGATCTTGGAACTGCAGTCAGAACGCGATTCGAGCACATGGGGGATTCGAGAGACATTGAGGAAGCCCTCAACCTCCATAGAGAGGCATTGGGGGTTCATCCACTACATCATCCCGCCCGGGCGAAATCTCTCAATGAATTGGGGGTTGCATTAGAAACAGCATTTGAGCAGAGGGGGAACTGGAAAAATCTCGAAGAGGCCATTGAGCTTCATGGCGAGGCGCTGGGCCTATGTCCCCCGTCTCATCCTAACCGGGATATCTGTCTTCAGAGTATGGCAAACACCCTCCATACAAGATTTAACCAGCGAGGAGATTCAAAAGATATCAACATAGCGATTGAACTCTACCAGGAGGTGCTAGCCCTTCATGTCCCACCTCATCCAGCACGGGGTAGCTCTCCACAATCTAGCAACCGCACTTAAAACGAGGTTTGACCAAAGGGGTGATTCAAAGGATTTGGAAGAGGCTATTGAACTCCACAGGGAGGCGCTAGCTCTTCATGTTCCACCTCATCCTCATCGGGGCGGCTCTCTGAACGATTTGGCAAATGCACTTGAAACTAGATTCGAGCAGAAGAAAAAGTTGAATGACATTGACGAGGCCATTGAACTCCATAGAGAGGCACTGGCTCTTCGTGTCCCACCTCATCCCAGCCGATGCGTCTCTCTCAATAATCTGGCCGGTGTGCTCGAAACAAGGTTCGAGCAGCAAGGGGATTCTAATGATCTTGACAAGGCCATTGAACTTCACAGAGAAGCCCTTTCTCTTCGTCTCCCACCACATTCTGCTCGAGGTAGCTCGCTCAACAACCTAGCAAGCGCACTCCAAACCAGGTTTGAGCAGCGATGGGATTCAAAAGACATTGACGAGGCCATTGAACTCCACAGAGAGGCACTCATTCTTCATTCACCACCTCATCCTGCCTGGAGCATCTCTCTTAATAATCTCGCAGACGGACTCCACACCAGGTTCAAACTGCGGGGTAATCCAAAAGACATTGCTGAGGCCATTCAGCTCCACAGAGATGCTCTGGCTGTTCGCCCAGCGCCTCATCCCGATCGTGGTATGACTCTGAACAACCTGGGAAATGCAGTCAAAACCAGGTTTGAATGGCAAGGGGACTCAAAAGACATTGATGAGGCCATCGAGCTCCATCGAGAGGCACTGGCCTTACGTTGCCCTCCTCATCCAGCCCGGGGGAAGTCTCTCCATAATCTAGCAAATGCTGTCAAAACAAAGTTTGACCGGGAGGGACATCTGGGCAACATCAGCCTCAATGAGGCCATTCAACTCTTCAGGGAGGTACTGACCATTCACAGACCTCCTCATCCACAAAGAGGGTCTTCTCTCCATGCCCTCGGTGTTTGCCTTGCTAGCATGTACAAGCATACATGTAATAATGAGGAACTCGATCAAGCATGTATACTCTTACAAGAGGCGGCAGCATACTTGACATCCCTTCCTTTCACGCGCTTTCGACATGCACGTGCTTGGGCCTCGATCGCATCGTCAAATGATCATACCTCATCACTGAAAGCCTACCACGCAGCAATTCAGCTTCTTCCACGTCTCGCGGCCCTTCACTTAAATCTTCCGTCACGCCAGGAGCTTCAATACAGCGCACATGGTACCACCCTTGCTTCCGACGCTGCTGCATATACTGTCAAACTGGGCCAATACAATACTGCAGTGGAATTCTTGGAGGCCAGCCGTTCTATATTTTGGTCACAAGCATTGCAGCTGCGAACGCCTCTTGATGCCCTAGCTACTATTCGGCCGGAGCTATCTGCTAGACTTAAAGATATAGCCATGCAGCTGGAGAGAGCCTCCTTTCGTGACACCTCATGGAATGCACTGATCGAGCCCCAACAGAAAATCATCTCATTGGAGTCAGAGGGTGCTCATTGCCGCGCACTCAACGAAGAGTGGGATGAGGTAATTGAATCTTGTCGGTTGCTCCGTGGGTTTGGAGATTTTATGCTCCCCAAAAGCATAAGTGCACTGAAAAAGGCTGCATCCTTTGGCCCCGTCATCACTCTTGCCACGACCAAATCCACTTGCTTCGCCCTGATCACGACATCCTCGGATGATGTTCGTTATTTGGAGCTTCCCGGGTTGTTCCTGGAAAGAGTGAATTTCCTAACCACCCTTTCTCGTGGACTTTCGAACCCTGAGTTTGATCTGAATACATTTCTGACAAGCCGAAAACACGGAAATGGTTCCAATCGGTCGCAACTAGAGACTCGACTTATTGCTGGACGAGAAGGGTATATCGATGTGGACCCGAATGAGGCCTTCCGAGAGCTTTTGGGCGACCTTTGGAAAAATGTAGTTAAACCAGTGCTCGACGCACTTAATTTGAAGGTAAGTGCCAAATTGTTTGGATCTCCGACCAGCCCTTGGGCTCATACCATAATAGAAAACTCTTCGTCCACAGCGTTTATGGTGGTGTCCTACTGGGTCCTTGACATTTCTTCCCCTCCATGCAGCTGGAATATATGGCCCAAATCTCACAGACTGTACATCGGATTACGTGATTTCCTCTTACACGCCGACTTTGACCGCATTGCTTGACCCACCCATTGACAATGCGACTGGAGTCCAAATGATGGCCGTTATACAGCCACAGACAGAAAACCATTCACCCTTGCCTGGCGCCAGAGAAGAGTTGAAGAAAATTACCCAAGTCGTTCCCAACCAATGGCTCACTGCGTTGGGTGATGCAACACCGGCCACTGTACAGTCCGTACTGGTTCATCTACGGAAGTCGTCGATAATGCATTTTGCATGCCACGGGACTCAGGATTTGGAACATCCCCTCGACAGTGGGCTCATCCTTAGTGATGGTCGCTTGAAGGTGTCGCAAATTATGCAGCAGGTCGAAGGAGACTTCACATCGAATGCAAAGAAACCCATGTCGCTCGCATTCTTAAGTGCATGCGAGACAGCAAAAGGTGATACAGCTGCACCCGATGAATCAATGCACCTCGCAACTACGCTGCTATTTGCGGGATTTTCCGGAGTGGTGGGAACAATGTGGTGAGTTCGGTTTTTTTCTTACTCTGATGTGTCCCTCAGTCTGAAACACCGTGAAAGGGCCATGAATGATCTCGACGGTCCCAAGATTGCCGAGAAATTTTATGAGCACTTATTCAAGAATTGTGACCCCGATTCCAATCCGCTGGTCCTTCCTGATTTATCGCAGGCGGCCAGAGCATTGCATTTGGCAGTGGGAAAGCTGCGGGAGGAGCCCGACCTTCCTTTCAGCCGCTGGGTGCCTTTTATACATTATGGACTGTAAGTAGCTTCATTGTCATGTGTTCCCGGGCCTCTAGGGCCGTTTTCAGTATTAGTAATATGCTTCCGCCGAGCAATCAAAAGTTGGTCAAAGAATCAGTCTCACTCGGAAAAACTGATAGAATCAGTGCAGCTGGAAATGTACCTGGAACTTGTGGTATCAGCCACTGATAAGTGCCAACTGAAATCCTGCCTGATACACCAAGAATAAGGCACTCTGATTTCTTGCCTGATGCAGTGCATGTCAGGATTAGTTTCAGCTGTTCTGACACTAGCCGTGCGAGCCACAATTTATTTGTAGCTGATATGCCTCCTGACACTTCGAGAATCAGGTGCGAGTTCTGTTCTGCTGGAACAATAAGTATTTGGTGCACTGTCAGGGGGATCTCAGACACAATAAGAATAAGGTCCACGGATGCTGAGTGATGGCCGAGATCTGGCTGTCTGATTCCTATTGTGTTAGGGAACTTCCAGATACTGTGCCTGACCCTTATTATTCAAGTGCACTGGATACTCCTCCTGACACTCAACATGCCAAGAGCAATATCAGGTGTGCATAATTTGCACCTGATACCAACTGTATCGGAACAGCAGACACCAGCTCCAGCATGTGCCGAATCAGGTAAGAGATCAGTGCAGCTTCTTTCTCACATATCAGGTAGCATTCCCAGTTTCATTATGTGGTCTATGATTTTATGGGTGTCAGGACACTTCTGGAGGCATGGATTCTATTCATTTTGCAGAGTGTCTACTGTGTTATCCGAAAAGGTGCGGCCGACGGTGACTCGACGCCGGGCAAACTGTATGGGCACACCCAAGTACCCAGCAACAAACAGCCCGTGAACTACTGTTTGCGACCAAATGTTCATTAATTTTTGGCTGAACCGAAGGTTGAGCTACTCACCTCAGGCACCTCCGTTTCACTTACGTAAACGCCCTCTTAGGGTATTTAATTTGTATGTACCCAAATACCCTAAGAGGGGTACGTCGGGGGCGGAGGTCATTACGTGAATTACTTCTTTTGGCATACGACGCCTCTAGCTTGGTCCCTGTCGCCTCCGACGACCTCCTACCTCTCTGAACTTCAATTTTTGACATGTACTCTTCATGTGAAGCATCCGACTTGGTGTTCTTGTTGAATTTGAGCTGCGAAAGTCTTTTAACCACCAATTCTATTCGGTTTCGGGTGAGCTAGTGCCTCCACCGTTGCTCCAACTTGTTGGCAGGCTTAGCAGTGCCAGGGAAATGTTTCTGATGGTAAACTTCAACTTCGTATTGTGCATTGGCCTCTACTCACGCAGGGAAGTTTTTCTCTTGTCCTCTCGCTCTTCTCAGTGGTTCCGTTTCGAGGATTCTCCTGCCTGCTTTTCTGCTGTTCATTATTGATGTCCTTACCATGTTGGAAGGATGTACTGAGAGCTGGAGCCGTGCTGGATTTGCACTCATAGGTGTTGTGTCAGTATTGCTGCATTGCAGGCTTGTAGTGCCTCCGTGCAATAGATTTTCTCCCTGTGCTGGCCATTGTGGTCTAGCGGTGTTAAATTCTGTTTCATACCATGATCAAGACATCTCTCGTTGATCTCTGGCCAAGGAGGGACCTGTCTCTGGGTCTGCGGGGGGCTCCAGTTTATCTGCTTCTCGCTCTTTAAGTTGCCGGTGACTCTCCCTGCTGAATTTCCCTGGCCAGTCTCTGGAAAAATTGCATGGATGGTGCTAGGTCCTCTCCCCCTCCACCACTGTCTATACCAATTATACTCTAATAGTTCGGTTCAACATCTTCAAAGCACTGCAGTTGAGTACCTAGCTCTGTGTCTGCGTAAAATTCGTCGGCTCAGGCTTCCGCGCCACAATTCTTCAATCTTCCAAATACAGAGACACTTCAAATTATATCAAAATTTGGTACGGTCGCTACACTCGCTCCACCGGTGCCGCCCTTTTGGGTGACGCTCTGGAAAAACTACATCAAGACTTCTTGTTCCTTTCCTCTATTAGGTATTGCCAACCGATTCCAGAATAAATACATCAAGTTGATCTCGTTTGCGGCACTTCCAGCACCTCCTACCAACCGAGTTGAAGGAGGCTCTT
Source organism: Mycena galopus ATCC 62051 (assembly GCA_014925785.1). Classification (NCBI taxonomy): domain Eukaryota; kingdom Fungi; phylum Basidiomycota; class Agaricomycetes; order Agaricales; family Mycenaceae; genus Mycena; species Mycena galopus. Next base: position 67,506 of record WIQG01000099.1, read on the forward strand.
TGACGAATGTAAACATTTGTAGTTCTCAGGTTGCATAGGATTGTTCTGCTTATAAAATGGGCAAGAATGAATTTAAACTGCCTTAGAATCATAATCTACAGTGGCATAGTTCCAAGATTCCACCCAGGAGGACCCATCTTTCACCTCGACCATGTGGCACCCCGACACGGACCCCGGAACTCAGGTGATGCACACGGCGACGAATCACGCTCGTTCACGTGCAGTACCGACTCTTCTGCTCTGTAACTCTGCAGACTGCTTAATTTGATTACGGTGAAACAGTGCACTTAAGATACACGTGAAATGAATGCAAATAATGCTAGTGCTCAAAAACACTAAACACCACTAACAAACACACACACAACTACTTCCAAAGATCAAGTGCTTCTCCTTGTGAGTTCGGGTCCGGTTCGTAGTATGCGAACAGCGGGTTTGGATCCCAAATAACACAGAATATAGAATGCTAGGGCTGAACTATCCAGAAACAGTGCCTCAGAATGCAATGTTCAATTGCGTAGCTTTCAGCTAGCAACCTAGGTGAACGTAGGAAAGGGGTGGATACAAGGCAACCTTGACTAGATGTCGCAGAATACCAGGGCAGAGATTGTAAGGTTTGCGAAAATCCTCTCGTTGGCAATCCAAACGAATATGAGGCTAACACCAAATAGCTTCCAAGCTACACACACTAGGCAGCCCTAAGTGTGGACCTGTTACTTCCGATAGCAGGAACGTTTGACTACTTTGTATCAGTCCTAGCTCACTATACGCGTCCAGCAAGTCAATCCAACACACTACGGATGGCGCTAGGGCAGATCCGGGGCGAAGGCAAAGTCACTGACAAGGTATAATCCAACTAGGAGTAGGGACACAGTATTCCGTCTTCTGTTTAGGCTATGCAACTCACACCACAAGCGTCCAGTAAGTCAGTCCAACACACTACGGATGGCACTAGGGCAGATCCGGGGTGAAGGCAAGGTCACTGACAAGTCGTGATTGCGCTTTGCAAGGGAATACACCCAATAGTTTTGTACGTGAAGTCAGCTAGGACAACAACACCTTTCCTCTTAATCTTATGTTTCCAAGTTCCAGAGTCAACCAATCAAGATTCCAGTTATAGACTACTACAAGCAGAGTTTGTACACAAATCTCCACGAATAGCCTGAGACAACCTGCCGCCACGAACTAGAGCGCGATTAATCTGGCGTATGTGGCTAGAGCGCTGTCCTTTTATACAAATGAGGAGATAGTGTTCAAGTAAAAGAAATGAGTAAATAGAAATGCTTGGCTAGCCAATGAAACGGCAGCCGTCTTGATTCGTCATAATCAAATGTCCTTGGTAGTCATCGCGAATGACTTCCGGGTATAGTTTCTGTGGGTATTGGTAATTCCTAGGCCGTCGATCACAAGCCCGAACTACAAATCCTGCCGGCCTGGAGTTGAATCCAGTCCAATAATAGTTCCTAGCTGATTCATGGAGGTCTCATGACCGTCCTAGAATAGCTCTCCATGCCATCGTACGTGTCGGCATTCGTCCATGATAATATCTTCTTACACAATAGTTAATGTGTTCATGTTTGTGTGACGCTAGTGCGTCGCGCCTGTCACGTGTACTGTCTCCTAGTCCTAGGATGTACCATATATGTTCTTCCTGTAGTAACTAGTCGCCTAGCTACTTGATGTTCGGTATAGTCCTATCGTAGGTATCAGGTGTCCTCCGCTAGCTCATATAGCAGCCGATCCTAGCCTGTTCTTCTACAATATCTGAGTGTGTGTCCTTGCTAGCACAATATTCTTATGTTCTTCTGTCTCGGTTGTTCTTCCTAGGTCAAATAGAGCTAGTGTTCTATGAATGTATGGGTGTGGTATATCTCCTAGGTGGTTTAGACTAAACCCGTTCATAAAGGCATCCGCCGTATGTGGATTCATAGCTTACAGCCAGTAGCTGGAGCTCGCTCTGACCCTCCTTTGTATTACCGAACAGAGGCCTAGCGCACTAGTGTTACCTAGCGACGACTAGATGCTGAATGCTAGCTTAGGTGGTTTAATTGATAGGCCTAAGTTCGCAAAAATAGCCAAATGGACGTGCATTGGATATTGCGCCATCTAACCACCATTCATAGAAGTGCCCCGTTTCTGTAGTTCCGCCGCCTGTGGTCTGTGTGCTGCCTTCGACGATATAGCCGAGAGTGCTATTGGCCCGTGTAAGAGCCCCCATTGCTGCTTGCCGCCACCTTCGGTGTAACTGCCCCCGTCACTGTACTGCCGCCGCTCTCGATATAAGTGCCTGCATTCCCTAACCAGGAGTCCCCGCCATTCGTGTAATTGCCCCTGTAGTCAGAGGCCGCTGCCTTCCATGTAACTGTCCCCACGAGTAGTAGCCACCGCCGTCCGGTCGAGATCCACCTTGGTGTAGCGCCGCCACCTGCAGAAGTGCCCCGCTCTTAGCCAGAGCCGCTGCCATCTGTGTAACTGTCCCCACGTTGTCGAGCCGCCGCCAGCCGTGTTCCCGTTGTACCAAGTAAGGCCTGTCTGTTGACGGTCTGCTCTGCAATCGCTACCCGTTGGCTCGGTGTCAGCCTTGTCTCCCTCAAGAATCGTCTGGCGGTTGTTGGTCTTCCTGTTGAACCCCTCGATTCTCTAGCGGCCAGAAGTCCCTGCTCTGCATAACAAGCGCCCAAACGGCCCGTCGCCGCCGCTCTCCCCACTACAAAGACATTACTTTTACTTCCCTTGCACACCCTCTTGAAGGGTGATACGTACCCTACTTCCCCGAACACATTCACGACATTTGGAGTTGGAGTTTGTGATATATTTTGTTGATTTGGATTGTTGGATTGGATTGTGTCTAGTGACTCTGTTCGCTGCGCTCTCTGGTTTGGTAGTTTGAGTTGGCATATTGATTACACGGGCGTTCTCGGACATCGCGCGGCCCCTCTTCGACCTCACAAAGAAGAGCGTCGCGTGGACCTGGACCGCCACTGCGGCTGCCACCTTCCAAGCTCTCAAGGACGCGGTGACCGTGGAGCCCGTCTTGGTCCTGCCCGATGAGTCGTGTCCGTACCAGGTCGAGGCGGACAGCTCCGACTACGCCACCGGGGCAGTCCTGTCTCAGCCGGATGCGAACGGAAAGTGGCATCCGGTCGCGTTCTACTCCAAGAGTCTGAGTGACGTCCAACGTAACTACGAGATCCACGACAAGGAAATGCTTGCGATCATCCGAGCCCTAGAGGAGTGGCGACACTTCCTCAAAGGTACGCAGCATCCAGTCGAAATCTGGACGGATCACAAAAACCTGGAGTATTTCCGGAAGGCGCAGAACTTGAACCGGAGGCAGGCGCGGTGGTCCCTGTACCTGTCCCGATTTGACTTCGCACTCCACCACCAGCCCGGCCGCCTCATGGGTCGTCCGGACGCGCTGTCCCGTCGCCCGGACCATAGAGTAGGCTCGGACAACACAAACGTTACCCTTCTCCATCCGGACTTGTTCCACGTCCGTGCACTGGAAGGCATCATGGTTACCGGCCCCGAGGCTCCCCTCCTTCGCGACGTCCGGAAGGCTTTCGCAGGTGAACCGGACCTTGAGGACCCCATCGCACTTGTCGCACGGGAACTCCTCAAGAACCGGAATGTTCGCTCCCCCCGGTCGTCCGAGTGGCGCATCGCAGAAGGGCTCCTTCACTACCGCGGTAAGATTGTCGTACTGCGGAATAAGGACCTCCGATGCCGGATCATCGCCCTACACCACGACACTCGGGTCGCCGGACACGCCGGACGCTTCAAAACCCTCGAGCTCATCGCCCGGAATTACTGGTGGCCCCAGCTGTCCCGTCACGTTGGCCAAATATGTCCGGACCTGCGACCCGTGCAACCGGACGAAGGCGCTTCAGAAGCTACCCCACGGAGAGCTCCACCCGACCGAGATTCCGGAAGAATGCTGGGACACCGTCTCGGTGGACTTCATCGTCGAGCTCCCGGACGCGCATGGGTTCGACGCGGTCATGGTCGTGGTCGATGTCCTGGGTAAGCAGGCTCACTTCAACGAGTGCCACACCGGCCTTGGCGCGGTCGGAGCCGCTCGGCTCTATTATCGGAACGTCTGGAGGCACCACGGAACCCCCCAGAAGTACATCTCCGACCATGGGCCGCAGTTCGTCGCGGAATTCACCACGGAACTGTGGCGCCTCATCGGGATAGAGCCAGCAACCTTCACCACCTACCACCCACAAACCAACGGCCAGACCGAGCGTGTCAATCAGGAGCTCAAGCAGTTCGTCCGGATCTTCACGAACTACAAACAGGACAACTGGGACGAGCTCCTTCCGGCCGCGGAGTTCGCGTACAACAACCACATCCACTCTTCAACGCAGCAAGTTCCGTTCATAACGGACACCGAAAGGCTCCCCCGAATGGGGTTCGAGCCCAACGGATTGCGCTCGAGCGTGGAATCCGCGAACGAGTTCCGAGACTGCATCGCGTCCGGAGTTTCGGAAGCCAAAGCCGCGCTCGTCAAAGCCAAAGACGAGTTCAGACTGTACTACGATCGCCGACACACGCCCGCCCCGGAGATCAAAGTAGGCGACCGAGTCTGGCTGGACACCTCCGACATCTGGACAACCCGTCCGTCTGTCAAATTCGCGGACAAACGCCTCGGCCCCTTCAAAGTCGTGAAGGTCGTCGGGAAGGGTGCGTACAAACTCGAGCTCCCCCCACGGTACTCCCAGCTCTACCCGGTCTTCCCGGTGGTGAAACTCCAGCTCACGGAACCGGATCCGTTCCCCGGACACCCCCAGAACAACGAACCCCCACCTGTCCTCCAGACAGACCGCGACGTTCAATGGGAGGTCGAGGAGATCCTAGAAGCAAAGGTCCGTTATGGCAGCCTCTGGTACATGGTGCAGTGGAAAGGCTACGGCCCGGAACACAATAAATGGGTAAAGCACTCTGACGTCTTCGCCAAAGACGCCATCAACGCCTATTATCGCCACTACCCCAATGCCCCGCGCCGGATCGCCTCGGCCGCATTCGACTCGCTCTCATTCCGGAAGCGCGACGCCCATGTCCGATTCATGCGTCGGGACGCCGCATTCCAAGGGAGGGGTGATGTCAGGGGAACCGCCTGTCCGTCCGTCCGTCCGTCCGGCTCCGACCCATCGCACTGCCCCACTGCCTTGTCCAATCCTTTGTCCAACGCCCCTCTCGCATCCGGCCTCGCCCGACTGTCCGGCCTCGCCCGATCGTCCGGCCTTCCGTACAGAACCTCAGGCTGCACCTCCGCCCGGAACATCGTCCCCCATCCCTCCGGACTCCGTTCCCCCCCGTCCCCCCTCGTCCGGTCGCTCGCACTGGAACGTGCTATGCGATCAAGCTCGGGGCCACTGCCGATCACTTCGGACATGTGCTACTGGCTAGTACCTATAAAAACCTCGCCTAGCGTGGGAATCCTTATCGTTTCTTCTCTTCGGATTCTCCCGCTAGGTGCGTATTCTAGAACCCTGTATTTAGTACTATGAATTGAGTTCTCTTCGGATTCTCCCGCTAGTTCCCACGCTCACTCGCCGAGCTGAGGTTGCCCTTACAAGCCAGCGGTTTAGACCAAAACAGCAAGGCAGGGATTTTTCAGAAGTGTTGGTGGCTCTTGCGCATTTGAGTACAGTTGCGACACCCCAGAGCTAAATGCATGTATGGAGGGGAGTCCTCCATTTCCAGGCATGCTCCAGCCATAGTGAGAGGTAATAGTTCAGAAACAAGTGTTTTGTGTGCTGTAAATATACATATATACCCTGAACAATGCAATGCCACCCTCGGAGATAGTGCCAAATATGGGTTGCTGAACCAAGATTACCCTTTTGGGCGACCCGTTCAATGGAATATCGGGCTCAGCTGGGTATTCCATATTTCAGATGGCGATTTGTGGAATGTTACCTTATCCCAACTTGGGATGGGCCCAAAAGTGATTACATATGACATTTATTCCATACGACAATGTTCCATGCGAGCTACTCTACTGTATCCGAGAGATATCTCACGTCACCAGCCTGCCATTCGTAGGCAAGCTGATGACGAGTCTAATCTCACATATCAACATTCAGAAGTGATCTTGTGTGTAAAGGTCCCGAGACATACGCGGATATGGCTGAAAAACTGTCTTGGGTTCCTGAATAATTGTAAGCCTGTCATTGAAGGTCGTCAAATTGAGTGCTCCGCCGTTCGCTTTCTAGCTTCAAGCCAGACATCTTCTCGCGTAGACGTTTTGGATCCATTTTGTATCAATGATCCGTGTGGTGCGGTTTACAAAATGTGTACATTCGTGGCTTGGCAAAATCCATAATTAAGCAGTAACGAGCTCAAATACGAACTCACGGAGGAGGTAAAATTGCCGGAACTCATACTAGTCCTAGTTAGCAAATCGCTGGTGTCAAGGGGTATCATTCGCGATCTGGCAGACATAAATCCGTGCTGTAAAAGTGGCGCACTCATAGGCGAGCCGCAAAGCGAGGACGCGACATGAACATCGGGGGAAAATAGGTTTGTCACATCCGCGGCTGTTGTGGTGAAGAGGGAGACGAGCCGCCCAGCGAATTTTGGACTGAGGAAGCATTGAGATTAACTTGGGGGCACATGAGTGAATCGCGGAAGGATCAAAACAATTCAAGACTGAACGATCCCCCGTAAGTGAAATCGATGTAACCGCTCTCAAGCCGACGCCAGTCCATCTGTCTCGGAGACTGTCCCAAATATCCCAGGATGTTCCTTTTGGATGTGGTGCGAGGATTTCCCAGTGAGACTCTGTAAATCGGCTCCATCGCAGAGTGTGCGGAGCAACTATGTGGGCTACTGCCTTCAAGATTGGATTCGGATGGCTGAGGGACGGTCCACAGTGTATTTTCCTAATATTACATCGACACAAGCAGCCAACATGCCCATCGAACTACACTCCACAACGCACCTGAGAAGAATTAATAAAAAAGGCAATTTAGCCCAAATTTAGCCACTTGATTTGACGGGCCTCGGCTAGTCTGTGCGGCCCCGCAAAGCGGGACCACATCAAGATATTAGTGGGCTAGCCACTGGATAATCCGTTCCATCTGTTTTTTTGGGGGGGAATTGGGGGAGTCCTCACATACTTCATCACTTCGTAGGATTGCGGGACTTCGTCACCTAGTGTGTAGGTTCGTCGGCTTGCAAAGCAAGCTCGTCTCTTGCCCATTCCGGTACTGTAGATGAGCTAGTTCGTCGGAATGTCGGGTACGATGAGTACCCATCACGTATCAGTCCGGGGGACACGATATTATTCTGTAATCTCGATTTTGGGAAACGTTAGAGTCGAAAAAAATTATAATTGGGCCCATCAGACTGCCGAACCTGCAAGTTCTCAAGATCTTGGTTCAAAGAAGTGGCGAGAACATTGATACTGGGTGCAGTGGTTCAACGTTCCACCCCAGCTTCTCAAGACAATCTTGATAGGATGAGGCTGTCATCTGGGATCAATGAAGTCCCTTTCAACATTATGTTCAACGAGAACCCGAGCCCCGACTCCAAGACACCGATAAGCTTGGGTCCGACATCAACGTGACAGTTCAAATAGGTAGTTCAATTTATTTTCACACCAGGTAAATGAGATCTGGCTGACATTGTTACTTCAGAAGGAAATTTCAAGTGTCATCTGCGATGACTGCGGATTTATATTACATCCCAATAATATGCATCCAGTTTTGAGGCTGCAAGTGAGAAGTATACTATTTCACCCGGAAGGTGTGCACAATCTTGTTTGTAAGATAAGTCTTCTCAGTTGATGCGCGACTCAGATGCATGCAAGTATCCGCAGCTTGAGCCATAAAAAATGAAAGTGGGACTGAGGAAGATTAAGGATGAATATACGAGTAAGAGGGAAGGAGAAAAATGTTTAGATGCGGAAGCAAGGTAATGATGAACCGTGGGAATCAAGTCGGCGGTCTTGGCAATCTTCCGAAGCCAATGCGCAGGCGCTCGCGGTACCACGGCATGGAATGTTATATCATGTGGGGAATTTGACGAGTTCAGCATCATTCACCACGGTAAAGAAACGACTGTCTACCCGGCTGAGTTGCACAGATTAGACCTCACCTCAGAAATCAGTAGCGCGAGCCCAGGATGCATTGGTGTTAGCCAGCACATATCGCACCTCATCAGATAGTTATAGACAATCTGAGCTTAATTCGCGAGGTTCACTGAAACATTACACCAACATTTGATTCAACCATGTATTGGGCGAGTTGTGGGAGGGAACGGATGGTCTCCAGAAGAGAAGAGGCTCCTCCTTTTATGTGCAGAGACCGTATGACGAACTTGCACCTTGTCCTGACGAACTTGCACATTTTTTTGCACCCGCACGCGCTTCCGACGAACTCTCGCAGCCTTAATCGCGATCTGACGAACTTGGAAAACCTACAGACAAAGTCTCTCCATCAACCGACGAGGATCCCCCATCAACATCCTACAAAGTGACAAGGTATTATACGACTCGAATTGGGTGTATTTTGGCACTCATCCATCCCACAGATCAAGCTCCCTACCCTAATAACTCTATTCCGTAGGAAAAATTTCCTCACACCGCCAGAAATGGGCCCAATTTTTGAAACACTACGGGACGAGGCCTCAGACAAACTCCCAAAAAAAAACTCCCTTTGGGTTTTCTGTGTATTGCCCTGATTGCCTACCTCATAAGGTGCCGATCCACAAGTTTCTAAGTTAAACGAACTGATATCCAAGGCTCTACACCCCCAGGCCACAACATGGCTGGGTTGTCTGAAATTTCCAGAAAAATCAGACTTGTGCTGATATTGCTCACATCAAAGATCAAATCTGCCGGGGAGTAACATGATGTTTTTCGCGCCATTCTAACCTACCCGCCCATATAAAGATCTGAATTATTTGGTGGCGGCAGAGGCGAGAGAAGCCATCAAAAACGGTCCAAGCGTTCAATCGCGTGGGCGGTGCCAAGATTTTTTTGTGTGGATTACTTGTGACACCTAAGCAACAACCACCCACACCTTGCCCCCTATCTCGCTTACATCCGGCCGGTGCCGGGAAAGACCTCGCCTTCAGACCGCCCACTTCCGCCCACACCACAACGTCGCATCCGGGACTACCAAGTTTCAGAGCACGCAAAGTGCAATCCTAGGCCAGCCTAAACGAGTCCACCCATTGGCTCGGCATTTCCCAGGCCTAGGAAAATTAGCGGACTGATTTCGAATTGCACTTCGAGTGCAACGAAATTTGGATCTTCCCGGTGTGCGTCCCACCAAGGGGGTTCGGGCCGGTCAAGCCGGGGACCGGGGGCAGGTAGGGCGTGAGGCTCGAGAAAAAAAATTGCGCATCCCCATCAAAGTTTCCCAAATTGAGTGCAAATGAGCTCAGATGAGTTCAAAATGTACTCAAACTGTGCTCCCTTGCTTCCAAGTATCCTCCATCTTCACCACTATTGTGTCCTTCTTGTTTCCTTCCATCTGGATCAGCTTCTGCCATTTATGGGAATCAATGCTGGTCATGTTTGGCTATGGTGTCCCTTACATTAGAGGAATAAAATGTGTACATGAGTGGTGTCAGAGCTCAAAGATGCATCATTGATAGCTTTACATGTTGAGAACAGGCTCAAGTACAGATTGAGCCTTTTCTCTCGACGTCAAGCACCAGGTCACGCGTAGAATTACCCGATTTGGACGTCACGTGGGAGGTTGGGAACGAGAGGGTCGTTCAAGGGGCAATCGGGATTCTAATAACGGATAGGGGGTCGAAAAGATTTTTAAGGCTCTCCATCAGACCCCCCCCCCCCCCTCCCCCCTATATATGGAAGGAGTTTCCCACGGGTAGCGCCGGACCGCCGCCCCGGGTCATGTGCAGGTGCATCGCCACTGATGGCCGCTTCCTGCCCGAACAGGCCAGCATAAAGTACATTCTGCATATGAGTCTCTGGGTGCATATGGCCACAGGACATGCTATTTGGACCATGAACTAACTCAAACATGTCATTTGGACAGTGTTTGATGTCCTGCTGAGGGCCTCCAAATTACAAAAATATTTTTGTGCAGGCTAAAAATGTTAGTAGGTGTTCCTAGACACCATTGGGGACCAAATACATATATTGCAGAGCCTTCCATGGGCTCAGATGTGTTTTAAACACAGTTCTGGCCTAATATACTATCAAAAGATTTTTAAGGCCTCGCCCGGGACCCCCCCCCCCCCCCCCTATCCCCTGTCCGGCATTCGAATCCCGAGTGCCCCTTGGGGTCGTTATGAGAAAAAACGGCGCCAGGTGTTTTTTTGTCAGATTCGAACCCCCTTGCATCCCACACTACCCACCTCCGGCCCATCCCGCCCCACCGCCTTTGAACGACCCACACCCGATCCACCCCGCAATCTTCGGATGATGCCGCCCAGTAGGCTCACACTTCCGGCCACTCTCGATGAATCCTGTAGCCCACAGCATTCCCACACGCCCTCACCTACCAACGTCGCGGCCTTTTCCCGTGTGCTGGCCCATTTTCCTGCGCTTTCCACGCCTCCCGATCTCTTCCGGGGTCCATTACGCGTCGACGCGCCTGGCTTTGCCATCGCCCCGCCACAGTTCCCAATTACGCCGCGGCCATCACGCCTGTCGGCTCCGAGCATGACAAGATATCGTGCGAGTCATTCTGTCTCCTAGAAACTGGGTCCTAAGGTGGGTATTGCAACCAGACCCTGTTGTGGATGGTCCGCACCCACTCATTCATAATGGCAACCAAAGCTCGTTTATGTGGGTGTCGCTCGTTCGAATCGGGCCTGGGTCCTGTCATCCCTAGCAATGCGCCTTCTTTTTCTGCCTTTGAACTTGAATGCCCGTGCGATTTCCGTTTGGCAGCGATTCCTTGTTAGAAGAATACATATATATAATCAACTGATTCGGGGAGAACATCGTCCTCCATACCCGGATTTCATTCGGCCAGCGTCAAGTACGTCAAAAGCAAATGATCAACGCCGGATAGGGTTGTGCCTGAGTCGGGAGCAAAGGCCAACAGTCAATTCAACCAAGTTCAACGGTTGAACTCACTTGAAGAATAACTCCGCAAGAAGAACGCCAGTCATTCATTCAACAATAGCATTCAAGGAACGATGTGCCGACGCCATTTGCAGCCGGTGAAATATTGTCTCCGAAGCAGGTGCGCTAATAAGAGCATAATGAGACCCAGATTGGCTCAAAGAAGAGTATCAGCAAAAGCGGGAGAAATATACATAGTCTTGTAATGCCTGGCAAAGGTCCGAATTTCAATAAAATCTGCTGAAAGGCACGTCTGCTTTTTGTCAGTCAAAGGCTTTTTTTTTTCGATGGGAACTTGTATTCAGATATCTTACCTCCTAAGCCAGTGCGCTCGTAGGAGAGTACAATAAGGCCTGCAGCGGTTGGTCTGCAACGGCCTCGCATGGCCGTTCAAACCCACATGGGCGGGAGTCGCTCGTTCGAATCGAGCCTGGGCATTTGGTTTACGTCATGGTTTTTTGGATTTGCCGCATTCAAAAGTTCCCCGTTTGAATTTCGGGGTAAAATCAACATCAAGAATAATGACGGAGCTCCGATTCTTCGTGTTGCAATTGAGCGTGTCCTTTTTTGGTCTGGAATAATCTTTGGACCTGAGTGGTATTTAGCGGGCGTTCCGCATTCCGACGTGGGTCCCGCGGTGAGACGTTGCATACATGTGGGAATTGTTCGGTTGGATCCATGTGTTTGGCATCAATTGCAGCTAGGTACTGTCTTGCATGGCGGCCTTCGAAGTCCATGCCAGTTCACCGTTAGGTACTTTGTGTCTCAAGTAAAAAAAATGACCTAGTAAGAGCGTATACATCAAGGCCCAGTTGAGGATGGTCGGCACCTACAATACCTGTGCTATTATGTGGATTTGCTCGTTCGAACCGAGCTTGGCCTGTAGCAATGCCGCGTCGATTCAATTTTTGCATCCGCTACATTCGACGTAGCCTCCAGTTTATCTTTGTCTCAATCCGGACTCTTGAGATTCAACGAACTTCTCGTTGAAATCCGGGAACGGGGAAGCCGGTCAACATAGAGTAATCATCGCGCGGTGCGCGGAAAGTATTCTTTCGAAGGACTAACCGGTCTGGACCGTCTGGTATGTTTCGTATTTGAGAGAGATTCACGTTCGGAGGCTGACATGCGGGATTTGCGTCCATAAATCCAGATTTTCCTGCACAAAATCCGTCAATGTCTTCTTCCCGATGATCTTTGTCTCTGTAGCATAAACAGCTTCTTCTCCGCCCGCCGCACTTATTTCTTCGACGAACCCCATGAGCCTGATGAAATCATCGGGAAGCCCAAACCAAAGTTCCTTCTGTGCTGCAACAGAAATCGATTCGTGTGTGATTGGACGGTCGAGAACGTGCGAGAAGCACTGGGCAACCTGGAAGAACCACAAATCAAAGTCTGATAAGAGAGAAATAGGAAATGGCGGTAACCATGTCGAATGACAGAAGCTCTGGCCCAACGATCATATGCTCCGCGCAATGCGGTGCGTCCGTCTGCAAACAATCGACTGCAACTCGTGCAACGTCTTCACAGGAGACAAAGCCGATAGCTGCGGTACCAGTCGCACTGACGATCTTGTCATGGTCGCGAACGCTCTCCGGCATTTCTGAGAAGTTCTCTGAAGACGTATCCATATTGATGAGATGAGCAGCAGCACATTCAGAGAATCGCACCGAAGAACCTCGACGGCCGAAGGACACAGAACGGAATACCCGTATTCCGAAGATACGCCCGTATTGGACCCTGGATGGGATCTCCAGGAATATCCAGTGAGCCGCTCATCAAGACGAAGCGTTTGACGCCCTTCGATACCGCCAGATCAATGAATTCATAGACATTTCGCGTCGGAATATGTGCCGGAATTATCAAATATACGGACAAGATGGTATCCCGCGCTGCCTCGAATGGGAGGATGTACGTGGCGGGATCTTCCCAGTCAAAGTAGGCCGAGTATCCGGGCTGGCGAGAAACGGTGATAACGGAGCAATCACGCAAAAGGTTGACGATGCAGCGGCCGGTCTTGCCCGTAGAGCCTGTGACCAGGATGCTCATGGCACACGGAAGAAAGCGATGTGGCGATACACGCCGCATCATCAAACACTATTCGGTCCGTGATCCGCATCGCGTTTCTTTCTTTTCACCATCGGCTTCACTGCTGTACGCCTTCCAGGCGATGTCCTATCCGGGATCCTTATTTCCAGGTTTCCTCCAGTCCCAGAAAGCGTCCTCTCTCTGTGACTCATATCATTGTCGTCCCCATCGTGATTGTCATCTCCACTGCTTCTGCGCAGTAGTCTCTCGCAGACAGACGCTTCAACAGTTTTGATCTCGTACCTCGATTTTATCTGCGCAGTGCGGTTGGCTGCAAATTGGTTGAGGTATGAAACTCATGATCGGTTTCTGACGCGGCTCGAGATTTTCCCCCATCTCAAGCTGCGCTGTCTGGTCCCATAGCGAAGGCGCTGCAGTCACATGCCGCTCTCTTAACGACTTCGTCCTTCCGCTCACCGCCTATCGCATCTCCCTTCCCTCCAACTTCACTGGACCAGCTATCGGGAATGTCTTATTTCGACGTGCGTCCCCAAATTTCTCGGGGAAAACGAGTAATTGAGAATTTAAATGGGTACACCTTCAAGGGGGCACCTACAGCAGTAGCAACACAATTAAAGCTCAAATATGGCGGATCTTCAGGCTCTCAGTATTATCGTTGGGCCATCTCGCGGGCCCCTCCCCGACAGCTGTCAAGCTCATACTTTGCCTCGTCTGACCGGCGTGCACGACCTGGACTTCCACGAAAACCACTGCACTGTTTGATCCTAGTCTTCAACGTTCTCAATCGCGTTCGCTTGCCAAGCCCTTCTCTCGTTTGATCTGGATCATAATCTCTGTTGGGCTGTAAGGCGCATCGGCTGAGGCCGTGAGGCATTTCCTCCTGTGGAAAGCCCCCATCGCGGAAGTTAAAACCTGCACAGACCGAAGTCGCACATTCTAAACTCCTGCACGGCTTTCAAACGTCCCCTGCAAAGCTGTCAATTCGGCTTGCACCTCAGGCCTCAGGCCTCAAACCGCGTCCTCTACTCTGCATGATACTTTCTCCGTGCTTCACACTCTACTTCTCTCTCCGGTAATGATCGCTTTGACAGGAAGTACAGTACCACCCCAGATCCTTTTAACCTGGGCAACGACGGTCATCCTTTCTTCTGTTTGCAAACTGCACAACGGCGTTGACGACGATCCTGCTTTTATTCTACCCCGAGCGCTCAACTACACACCTGGCTTCCGTGGTTCTCGTCGATCCTCCAAAACGAAGGTTTTCACTTACCTTAATACCATGTTGAAGAAAGTGGATGATCAATACAGAAGAGTATCTCTCGCTTGCTCGCAATTGGATTCAGTCTGTCACACTGGTATCTCTTCGGTCGCCCACTTTGCAGGCTACGCAAGCTAGTCACTCTCGCGGTGCTTGAGATCTGCTGCGCGCCGAAGACGACGCGCCTTGTTTTGGGCGTGGATGCGTGACCTTGCAATGTAAGGACGGAAGGCAGCCAATATACCGCTCGCCGATACATTTCATGAAAACGAGAACGAAGTTAAATACATAGATCGGCAGACTCGAAATAAATTCCCTTATCGCAGAGAAGTTTTGTGTGGAGGACCACGTCCGAAACAGTGAATATGTATGTGTTTGGAATGTTCTCGTCAGCTAAGATAGGCTGCGTCCATGTTCAGCCCAGGGGTAATGTCACATGAAAGCTGATTTTCTGAATCGACGACGTCGAAATCAGATACCCTCCATTGTAAGCAGAAGGTCCTTTGTTTGACTGTATATTTCGAGGATGATTTTGCAGAGATCACCGGGACAAAATATTTATGTTTGATTTCGACGTGGTTGGATTACTATGACGTACCAAACGTTGCATAAATCAAATCTACAAAAAACTTTCACTTTCTAAAAACTTTTTTCACTCAAATCTCAGAATGCCTCCGGACTGCATCCCCATATGTTATTTGAGTGTAAGGACCTTATTCCCAGAGGAATAGGGTTGTATCCGAGCTGAACAGGCGTGGAACGTAACTCCGGAGGACCGCACCGAGTCTGCACAGCCACACATGTCAAACACTGGATCACAATCGTTGCGCTTCAACTCGCGAGCACAGTGGCGGCGCTATGCTCGCTCGACCTGGTAACTTCGACAACCATCAAAGTTTCCCTCCTTCTTTTCAATTCCCGGTGCGGAGCAAGTGCAGAAGGAACTATTTGTGAATCAAGTCAGCGAACTTCTGGTCGTTCTGAGTTCTCTACTGTAGTGACTTCAAGTTTGCTTCAAATTGCCGGTGACCATGGATCAATTTCAAAGGACCATTCTCAACCATAGACCCACAAATTTTATAGACCGCCTCCAGGAGTGAATTAGACTGCCCTCTTTATTGAAATACATGCCCGTCTTTGCTTTGACTTTTTTTCAACTTTGCTGACCTTTAATAGATAGACTCTCTGTCTCCATTCTGTCTCCATTCGCAATTTCATCTCTCTTTGAATCCCCTGGCCTTTTCACTTTATTCTATGATAGGACCGGCCAACACGTTCATCTCTCGCTCAATCCAACTAGGAAGACAATAAGACTCGGAGAAAATACCGCCATTGGTCATCTTGGTTGAATTCTGGTGTTCTCAGCTCGTTTTTATTCACTTAGGCTGGCTTGCTTCAAAGAAGGTTTCAAAGGGACAAATATTCAAATCTCGGCTTATTCACAGTGCGTGCTACTCGTTCTACTTGATTCCGCTCTCAGCTTGCATTTGTTATTTCCTTATGTTTAGCTGGCCGACATTCCTCGATGTAGAGGTTGGAGGAGCCCAATAAAACTTCGCTTCCATTCTGATTCTTGAATATTTCATTGTAGTTAGTGAGACAGAGATATGCACCGTGAGTTGAATGAGATGGGTCCGCTGTGGAAGTGTCTATCGACACGCTCGTCGCCAAAGCCGCATCAATCATTTATGCGCGAGCTCCTTCTCGGGCGTTAACAGCCGCCAAGTTTCTATTTCTCTCATAAATATTCTCTACTCACACATTACATCTCTCTCTTCCTCTCCCTATCTAGAACGACTTACCCGCCACTCCGGCCAGGAATACCCCGTACGCGCATCGAGCCTGCGCGCAGCGTACGACCACGTGATCGTGTCACCAAGAGACCGACACGCGAGTTTCTCGCGATTATACCTCATTGGACGGTTGGGCGGCATGTTTCTCTCTATTACCTCATCCTCCGGCCTCATACACGTGTTCCACGGCCGTATCCACCTCTCACATATTTTATTTTTAGTCATTCTTTCCTATCGCGCACATGTACACCACCGATCGCGAATTTGTCCCGATGATCGCAATCAGCTCGGAACGCACTGGGGATCGACATGCTACTGGCTTGGTCAACCAGATAGCGGGCGCTCGGGGCGGCGTCGTCTCCCTATAAGTCTTTGTGCCATTCCTGGTTGGTTGTGATTGGAGAGGCAATTAGTGTGAGGTGGTATTACTTTTCTTCCTTATATCTTTCCACACGGTCACTCTACTTACATAGCAACGTTGTATTTCATCTCGGGGTTCAGGGGGCGCAAGAGCACGCGTTTCAGCCTGGCCTCGCCCGCGGTATATTAGTTGAAATCAATGATGGGACCGGGACTTCTTCCCTCTCCCCTTCTGCCCACACAAATTCTCTCTGAGTCGCGAGCTTCAAGACATATCGAGCGCAGCGAGGACCTCGACGTCCTATAAGCGAGGAGTCGAGATCATCACACGAGCTAAGTCCTTCTTATTACATACAGCTCGCGTAATTGTACTACACGCAGCCTAGGGTTTACTCACGACCCTCCATCCCTTTGATCCACCCCGGGATCAACCCTTTCTTCTACAGTGGAGCCCACCGCGGGGGTGGAAGGTTTTCCGCTGCAGTAAACTAGCTGCGTCCTCCCTTCCCCTATCTCCTATTGCCTGTTACTCCCCATCCCCTAGTGTTCGCTCCTCGTCAACAACTATGACGACCAACAATGTCCTGCAGGTTCCCATGCCCTCCTCGCGATCTCCAGGCGCGCCGCGCTTCGAGGGAAAGGAAGTGACAAATTTCCTCACCAGCATCGTTCAGCATGGCGCGAACGCCGGTCTAATCGACCTGGACGATCTTGTTCCCTATATCCTTCAATACTCCTCTGAAGATGTTCGCAAACTGATTCGTTACATGCCAGAATTCGACCCCGAAGAGACGGGCAAGACGTGGATCAAGGCGAAGGCCCAACTCATGCTCTTGTACGGCCACTCGGAACGAGTCCCGGACTTCACCGAAGCCATGTTGAAGGAGTTCTGTGAAGCACAAACAGCTAAGTCCTCCTTCGCCAATATGGCCGATATAGAAACCTACTACCGTGGATTCTCCAGGATCGCAGTTCCGCTCGTCAAGAAGGCACGTATTACGAGCAAGGAGCGGGACTTCTATTTTATCACGGGAATCCCCAAGGTCATCAAGGAATGGTTCCTTTCGCAAGTCCCCGAGATCAAACGGAAGCGTTCGAACCCTCCCACTGTCTCGGAATCTATCGGCTATCTCCAGAATCACTTCGACGACGACTCCCTTACCTTCGAGCCGTGGATCGAGGACAGGGCGTTCAACGATGACACGACTCTGCCCGCACCGGCTATGCCGAACGTTCCCACGGCTCAGGCGAACATGAACTTGCCTTCGAGCACGGTCGATGATCTCACCCGGCAACTCGAACGGCTTAATGAACAAATGAACTCGGGAATCAACCAAGGGAACGCCGTACCTAACCCCATGGACGACCTTACCCGCCAGCTCGAGAGGCTGAGTCTTCGCATCAACGCGCTTAACTCGGGTAACCGGGCTCCCACGGTTCAGGCTAACACTCCAGCTGGTCAGACACCTGCAAATTTTGTAGAACGGGAACGTAGGTGCTTCATGTGCGCTAAAATAGACGACCACAGGCTTGGTCTTCGGTTCTGCCCGGACACGCAGGCTTTGCTTGACGCCCACATGATTCGCTTCGATACGAATCTGGGCAGGTACGTTCTACCCGACGGGAATGACTTACCGAGAGTTCCAGGAGGATTTATTGGAGGTGTTGCCGAGTATTTGCGTGCTCAGGCCAGAGATCGCGCCACCGCGCCGGTTGCGCGCACCAATGCGATGGGACTCTCTTACGGGGCCACTCAAGTGCTCACCGGCGATAACTTTGCGGTGACGTCCTTGAATTACGAAGTCAGAGGTGCTGACCCTGTCACCCGAACCGGAAAAGATACAGGCGTTCGATTTGATCCCATAGTCCGTGGCGATCGCGACCCCAAAGGTAAAAATCGGGAATTACCTCCACACTTACCCTCGAAACCAGCTGCTGCGCCAATCACGCCACCCAAGTCCGCGCCTGCGCCCATCCCGACTCCTACCAACCCAGTTAATCGGCAGGACGGGTGGAAGAACGGGCGTCCGTCAGGGTCGAAGACAGGAGAAGACGCCGTAATGCGTGACGTGAAGAAGCCGACTACTGATAAGTACCATATCACCTCGGATATCCAAGACCGTTCTGACCCAAAGGCTGTTTATGAGCGCATACTGACTACACAGATTTCTATGCCCCTGTTGGATGCTATCGGACTCAGCCCCCAACTCCAGAAGTTATTCACGGAGTCGACGCGCTCGAAGCGCGAGTACGCTACCAAAGCCGCTGAGTACACAATTGGTCACATAGCATCTGACGGCGATTACGAGTCAGACTTCCTTGATACGGCTGTCGAGTCCTATCCGAAGCGCGCTTACTCGGGAGCCTCCAACAAAGAAATTCAGGATTTCTTGGTACATTACAGCAACGCGATCGCCAAGGTCCCAGAGGGAAGGTATTATGCGATGAGTACCGGTTCCATTACGATTCGAGTTGGTGACATTGAGCTTACCGCGATGATCGACACGGGTTCTGAGTTGAATCTAGCTGGAAGCTCCGTCCCCTCTCGTTGCAACCTTCCAGTGGACTTTGAAGGGATGAAGTGGGCGCTTAAGGGAATTCACGGCGGTCCCGAGCAGCTGAGAGGCTGCGCGACCGATGTTCCACTTCGCATTGGAGGCCACGCATTCACTCACCATCTCTTTGTTTCACACCAGGAACTAGGCCGCCATGACATGATCTTGGGACAGCCATTCCTCCAATGGTTCGCAGCAAGGCTCGATTACGAGCGCACCGGAGCAGTGAGTTTGTATTTGTGGAGAAACGGTGACAGGAAAGTGCCTCCCACCATTGGCGTCACTATTACTGACCCACATGATGATCGCAATACGACCACGATCTCTCGCAATCATAGAGCTACTATCGAGGAGGTAACGGACCAGGAAGATGCCGAGGATTTTTAATTCGGGGGAGCGCCAGCGCGGCCTTCCATCCCTCCCCCTCTAATACCCTCGGAAGGTCTCTCAAAGCGCTTATGGGAAAAGCTGAGTTCTCTGATTTTGATTCCTTATTTTATCTGTCTCCCCCGTCCTCTTTTGACTCGTTTCTGTATCAATATTATCAAGCCACTAGTGCGGACTCTAATTATCTCGTCTCTTCTCCCTGGACTGATCGATTGCGCGCTGAAGTTCTCTCCCCTAGTTCCCCCAATCCCCCTCTACGTGTTGCGTACAGAGCGAACGCCGCAGCTCGGTGGATCGCTGCCACTACAAAGGCCAAGGCTCCGGTGAAACCCAAGCGGTACAAGCCCGTTGATCGCAAAGTGAAGCCAGTACCCACAACGCAACCGGGTCCGCACGCCCATTTCTTTCGCCCTATCCCTCGCACCTCCTTTACTGTACTCCCCACTCATCCGCCCGATTATAGGACTCTTCCTTTCGGCTCGCGTATCACCCTCAACCGCCTTGAGTCTATGCTCTCCAAAATCGAACCAGGGATCCTGTCTATCGACGAGACGAATCTCCTCGCCTATATTACCGTTATTCGTGAGTCTGCTTTCGCCTTCGAATATTCGGAAAAAGGGTCTTTTTCCAGGAAATACTACCCGGACTATAAATTTCCCACCATTGAGCACATTCCGTGGCAAAAGAAGCCTATCCCTATCCCTCACGCACTTATGGAGGACGTTCGCAAGGTCATCACCGACAACGAGAAATCCGGACGGTTTGAGCCTACTGTCTCCAGCTACCGGTGTGCAATGTTCCCAGTCATGAAGAAGCCTGGATCGGATCCACCGGTGCGTATTATCCTTAACCTCGAGCCTCTGAATGCCGTCACAATACAAGACGCCGCTATGATCCCCAATGTTAACGAGTTTGCTGAGTCTTTCGTTGGCTATTCAATCTACGGACTTGCTGATCTATATTCGGGTTTCGATGCGATATGGATCGACCCCGAGTCGCGCCCCTTACAGGCTTTCCATTCGCCTGTCGGCCCTCGCCAGCAAGCCACGATGGGCCAAGGCTATTCCAATGCCATGCAACAATTCACTCTCCGCGTCGCACACGCACTCAAACCAGTTACCCCCAAGAAAGCGGATCCATTTATCGATGATTGCGGCGTGAAGGGACCTCCCACAAGGTACGATAACGCTCCCATTGCTGATAACCCGAATATTCGCAGGTTCGTCTGGGAGTACGCGCAAAATCTCGATGACTTTCTCGGAACTCTAATTATGGCGGGGATCACGGCCTCAGGTGCGAAGACGATACTAGTGGCTTTTGACCTCCATATTGTAGGGTCTGTTGTCTCGTATGAAGGATGGAAGATCTCGCCGAGCCTGGTGCAGCGCATCCTCGATTGGCCGGTCCCCACCTCGGTCACCGAGGTGCGCAGTTTCCTTGGAGCAGCTGGAGGAGGACGTCGTTGGATATTGGGGTTCTCTTTAATAGCTAAGCCACTCACCCTCCTGCTTCGTGTTGTTACTGTCGAGTTTCATATTACAGAAGAGGCCATCGAGGCGCAAGAGATCCTGAAACTGCGCATGGCTTCAGCACCAGTCTTAATCCGTGTAGACTATGACGCTGCGAAGCGTATCGCCCGGGCTCCTCGGTCTTCGGATGAGGGCTTGATGGTAGTCGGCGTCGACGGTTCTTGGATGGGAACGGGCTGGGTAGTGTATCAGATCCGCAACAAAGAGAGACGCCCGGCCCTCTATGGTTCGTGCACTTTTAACCAAACGGAGCAAAATTACGGGCAGCCTAAGACGGAAGTCTATGGCGTGTTCCGGGCCTTCAAAGAGTTGCGCCATCGCATTTGGGGAGTTCATTTCCGTCTTGATCACGATGCAAAATTGCTCGCTAAGATGCTCAGGGAACCGGACGACGTACCGAACGCGCCTCTTCTTCGGTGGGTCGCGTGGATCAGGCTATTCGATTTCGAGCCAAATCACGTGCGTGCTGAGTCCTTTAAACTCGAGGACGCCCTATCTAGGAGGCCACCGGCGCCGGATGATACGAACTACGACGACCAAGACCCGGAAGAGTTCCTGGAGGCGTACCTCGACATTGTTTACGCCGGGGCGCACAATGCTCCTCGCGACGCGACCCTCACAACAGCAGCTAAGTTTTTGCTTGAGTCTGCCCACGCCCGTTTAGCTTCCCCTTATCTCCCGAGGTACACGTGCGAAGAGGCCCGCATGCCAATTTACCGCGCCAGCCGCGCTTTCGTTGGCGAGCCAAAGCTAGTTTTGAGTGAATTTTCTACCGAACAACTCGACCCCTGGCAGCCGAACTCTTACCTCGCTTATTCGTCCCTGCGATACACTCGGGCACACAACGTGCGAAACTTACCGGATTTCAGCGTACGCAAGACTTTCAAGGCTAGCACGGAAACGTTTCTGCTAGATGATGAGTATATTTCCTTCGAGTATTTTGAGCCCCTAGCTTACAATCAAAGTATCCCCCTCGACGACGCCGCGAGCATTAGTACTGGGCATGCGCATGGCAAACGCGATGAAGACTCTCCCGAGATGTGGCTAGAGCTACGAGAATTCCTCCTGTTCGGGGTTTATCCGGCCAGGTTGGGTTCGGACCGGGAAAAGCTGAGCTTCCTAAAAAAATCACGCCGATACTTATGCCACCAGGATCGCCTCTGGCTTGCGCCAAAGAAAGGGTCTGAGTTATTGCCCCGCCTGGTTATCGAAGACGAGGGCAAGCGCAGACACCTCATGGCGGAGGCTCACAACGAATGTGGTCACAGAGGACGGGACGCGGTTTACATTCAGCTACGTGACCGATTTTATTGGTCCAACATGTACGACGACATTTCTTATTTTGTCAGGTCCTGCATCGAGTGTCAAAAAGCCATCAAACGCGTTCCTGTCTTGCCGTACAACGTTTCGTGGCAAGCTCCTCTGTTGCAACATTTCAACTTGGACAGCATCCACATGTGCGCCGGCGTCGAGGGCATGAATTATATCATCCACGCTGTCGAGCCAACGATCTTGTGGCCGGAGGCGAAAGCACTACGAGTACTGGACGCGAAGTCCGTGGCCAAGTTCATCTACCAGGATATTATATGTCGCTTCGCGTGCGTTCCTTTCATCACCGTGGACGGAGGGCCCGAGTTCAAAAAGGAAGTACTGTTCCTTCTGCGCAGTCTGTATAATTGTACTGTCATCATGTCTACAGCGTATCATCCGGAGGGAAACGCACCCGTTGAACGCAACCACGAGCCCCTCGTCAGTGCGCTCTACAAATGCTGCGGAGATGCCAAGGGAAATTGGCCGAAGCACTTGCGCGCGGTGTTGTTCGCACTCCGAGTGACGGTGAGTAGATCAACTGGGTTCTCCCCCTATTTCCTCCTTTACGGTGTCCACCCGGTCTTTTGCTTCGACATGGCGGAGACAACCTGGCAGACGCTTGATTGGCACCAGGTTCGCTCACACGAAGATCTCCTCGCCATTCGAGCCTTGCAACTCAGCGTACGGGATCCGAAACTCAAAGAAGCGAGCGCCAAGCTTCGAGAATCGCGGAAGCGCGCCATCGAGGATTTACATAAACGAGGACATTTCAAGTTCGACTTCGCGGACTACGAGGAAGGGATGTATGTGTGGCTACGCGAATCTAAGCTCGACGAAACGAAGGGTGACAAAGAGAAGTGGACATACTCGGGACCGTATATCATTCACCAGAGACGTGACAGGGATTCGTTCATGTTGCGCGAGCTCAGCGGAGCCATCCTGAAAGGCCACGTCAATATACGCCGCCTCCGCCTCTTTTACTTCCGCCCAGACAACCAGTCTCTCCGAACTTCCCTCGCGCCACACGCTGCTTCCATCGATGCATTCGAAGACTACCGCCTCGACAGCGCTCTTCGTGCGCTGGTTTAGGATATGCGAAGACCCAGCTGAGTCCCCGCGCCCTTCTTCATTTTTCCTCGTTGTTTCCCTCTCCGTTCCGACTTGCCGGTGTCGAATGCGGATCGAGGCGCAGATCCTCGCTTAAACCGGATCCTCGCTGTCGATCACACCAAGACACCGCTGTCAGCTCCCTCCACCTCCTGATTTCCTCAATATGGTCCCTGTCTCCTCCCTCCTCCTATCTTTCCATATATACCCTCGTCTCCTCGTCTCCTTTCACCAATTTCTCTCTCCTTTCTCCCTCACTCATGTCTACTCAATCTGCCATAGCGCAACATCTGAGGTTCCCTCCTTGCGACCGCATGCCGAATAGCTCGGCAATCCTACCGTACAACTGGACTATTCTTGGCTTCCACGAGCGCCGCGACTTGCTACTCGGATTCCAACTGTATCCCGAGACGCCGAGGCAGCGCAACGAGGAGACAGACCTGATCGGCCCAGATGCCAACGCCGATTGGATGTGGCACGATCTAGCGCTCCAATACGTTTACGATACGGAGGCGTATTGCGACCTAGAAGGAACGGGTGAGTTGCTCCCTTACCCGATTACTCGTTATGTCTACCGCAGAGACCGGGAGTTGCGATGGGGTGAGGTCAGGGCCTACCTTCTTACGGGCGCAATACCCGCTCGCTACCCACCTCGTGAGCACAACGGACGCATCAACGAGCCAATGAACGATGGCAACTTCCATAAGTTGATGCGACACTTCTGTTTGAAGACACAGAAGAATGGCTTCCGAGCTATCTACGAGCGGGGCTCGCGCCTACCGGTTCAGTACGACTACGACGATTTCGAGTACTGGTTTTCGGCCGGCCTGGTCACACGCTGGATCTCGCGCTCTGTCGTCGATAACGGACTCGGCGTGGAGAATGCTGCCGCCATTCACGCGCTGGTGCTCAGACATGGACCCAGGGTCTGGTACTTAAACGGGACTCGACGCGCCGCGCAGTGCATTTCCTACTATCGCACCGGCAAACTCTTGCCTCGCCCGATTGACGAGTACAACGACGCGGGTGGTTCGAGGAGCTGAGCTGAGTAATACCCTTTCTCCTATGTTCCTCGTCATTCCCCTTCTGTTTCTCTCCCTGCACCCACTCTATCCTATTCTTGTTTTCCACTAATTCCAGGATTCCGAGGGCGAAATCCTAAGTACCCCCCTCTGTGGAAGTGTCTATCGACACGCTCGTCGCCAAAGCCGCATCAATCATTTATGCGCGAGCTCCTTCTCGGGCGTTAACAGCCGCCAAGTTTCTATTTCTCTCATAAATATTCTCTACTCACACATTACATCTCTCTCTTCCTCTCCCTATCTAGAACGACTTACCCGCCACTCCGGCCAGGAATACCCCGTACGCGCATCGAGCCTGCGCGCAGCGTACGACCACGTGATCGTGTCACCAAGAGACCGACACGCGAGTTTCTCGCGATTATACCTCATTGGACGGTTGGGCGGCATGTTTCTCTCTATTACCTCATCCTCCGGCCTCATACACGCGTTCCACGGCCGTATCCACCTCTCACATATTTTATTTTTAGTCATTCTTTCCTATCGCGCACATGTACACCACCGATCGCGAATTTGTCCCGATGATCGCAATCAGCTCGGAACGCACTGGGGATCGACATGCTACTGGCTTGGTCAACCAGATAGCGGGCGCTCGGGGCGGCGTCGTCTCCCTATAAGTCTTTGTGCCATTCCTGGTTGGTTGTGATTGGAGAGGCAATTAGTGTGAGGTGGTATTACTTTTCTTCCTTATATCTTTCCACACGGTCACTCTACTTACATAGCAACGTTGTATTTCATCTCGGGGTTCAGGGGGCGCAAGAGCACGCGTTTCAGCCTGGCCTCGCCCGCGGTATATTAGTTGAAATCAATGATGGGACCGGGACTTCTTCCCTCTCCCCTTCTGCCCACACAAATTCTCTCTGAGTCGCGAGCTTCAAGACATATCGAGCGCAGCGAGGACCTCGACGTCCTATAAGCGAGGAGTCGAGATCATCACACGAGCTAAGTCCTTCTTATTACATACAGCTCGCGTAATTGTACTACACGCAGCCTAGGGTTTACTCACGACCCTCCATCCCTTTGATCCACCCCGGGATCAACCCTTTCTTCTACACCGCTTTGTTGAGTTGCGCTGCTCCAACTTCAAGTTCATTCAATTAGATTGGTTAAATTCTCTCAACTGGAATATCAGAGCTTGAACTCGACATTCTCAGTGGTTCGGATTCTTTCACTATCCGTCAATTGTTCGTACCCTGGCTTTGATTGCTTAACTTTCAATTGACCGAGCCTCATACTGACGAGGGTTGTATGAAGTACTATCAATTTAAGTGTAAGGGAGGCTTACTCTGAACACTGAGACTATCTGCTTAGCAACATCTACCTGTCCGCATTTCTTGTTTTTTTAAAAAACTGAACTAGAATTTGGCTCTACTCACAGAAGATTCCGAGATTGTATACAAGCATTCTATCATGTGGTCTCCTACTTTAGAGGGATGCTGTGAGCACTTTTTGCTTTGCAGTGTACGAAAATCCTGACCTGAGTCTGCGCAGCAGTGGATTAAGATTCCAGTACATCGACGCAACTCCAATTTTTCCCAGACCTGAATTCCTCCCTGGAGTGCAGCTAATTAATTACCCGATAGTCAGTGTCCAAAAGGCATTCACTTACGGGTGTACAGCCATTTTCTCTCCATCCCTGTATGCCTCCCTCTCGTCCCTCTTGAATTTCGTGAGCTAAATGTTGCATGTGCATGCTGCTTTCGTGTCATGTAGATCTTTTGAGCCAGCGTGAGAGGCCCTGGGAAGCTCCTGCAAAGGATGGCCCGAAAAATTGCGATTTTTTTGTCCGAAAAGTGGTTTTTTGACGCCAAAAATCAGCCAACTTTGTCCTAGAAAGTGGCATTTTGAGAACCATCCGTCAATCTTGTCGCCGGCATTCACCGGCTTGACCATCAACACCAAACAAGCTTTTGATGAAATCGAATTCCGCGGCGCTTAGTCTACTCTGTTATATACTCTTACTTCCGCGCCTTCGGTGCGGCGGAATTTTTTGGAATTTTTTTTTGTAAACACGTGACGAACCTTGTCCAAAAAGTGACTTTTTGACGCCCAGACAGCTCCGACGAGTGGCTTTTTGAGGCCGGATTTGGCAAAATTTCCGAACCCTCCTCTACAGGAACTTCCCGGGGCCTGGCGTGAGAGAGGCGCTGGGTGCAAGTACGGACTGTGGATGGGTTTCCCTGCTGAGGCATCTCACTTGATGAAGCGAGGAGAGAATCATCCGAACGAAGGAAGCTTCGTTGGTTGTCGAAGGCATTAGGTCGAGCGAGCATGGCGCCGCCACTCTGCTCGCAGAGTCAACAATTGTGATCGAGTGTTTGACAGGTGTGGCTGTGCGGACTCGGCGCGGTCCTCCGGAGTTACGTTCCACGCCTGTTCAGCTCCGATACAACCCTATTCCTCTGGGAATAAGGTTCTTACACTCAAATAGCATATGGGGATGCAGTCTGGAGGCATTCTGAGATTTGAGTGAAAAAAGTTTTTAGAAAGTGAAAGTTTTTTGTAGATTTGATTTATGCAACGTTTGGTACGTCATAGATTACTAGCGAGTTCAACGGTCTGCCATCGACACGGCCTACCTTATCGCGTGCAAGTGTATCGTTCTTCTTCCACTACATCCCTTGCTCCTTATAGGGCAGTCAAGTATAAGTCATCTATCTACGACAGAAATGGTCCATTACTGGATATTATCAGCGACTGCCTAGTCGGCCGAACTAGCTAGTCGGCCATTTGCATAATATAAGGCTATGTGGTCTAAAATCTCGAGCATTGACGTTCGGGGGGTGGAATGTGACCTATGAGGACGCCGTATGTCAAGTTTGAACCCAAACTGACACGGCGATCAAAAATTGTGGGAAGTTTTGGACCAAGATGCCGGCGTGCGAACATCATTTCTTATTTCCGGACAGCCTTCGCGCTCATTTCTTCTTTGTTTCTCCACCAATTCCCCACCGATTCGCAAGTTTATAGGCTCAAATTCTTCCCTATATCCAGGAGAGTGAGATCTCCATTACGTTTCCACAAGCAGGGATCTCTTCCGCTCTCAAAGCACTCCACAAAGACCTCGAGGAGACTCTAATGTTGCACTCCGG
This sequence comes from Mycena galopus ATCC 62051, assembly GCA_014925785.1. Classification (NCBI taxonomy): domain Eukaryota; kingdom Fungi; phylum Basidiomycota; class Agaricomycetes; order Agaricales; family Mycenaceae; genus Mycena; species Mycena galopus. Next base: position 95,079 of record WIQG01000099.1, read on the forward strand.
CCACCTCAGCTAGCGAACCAGCCGTACGTGCTATCAACCCAGAATTTGGTTTGTGAATTGAGGATACCTGAGTATGGGTTGTCCCAAGTTTATTGGGTCTTGACTGCACAGGTTCCCGGTCGCGGTCGGCTACTGCCCAAAGCCATCGGATTTTCGTTGCGCATCAAGTTGAACTTTTTTAGAGTGGTTGCGGTTGGGTGGGGAATGTTGTGGGCACTCGGCATGTTCAAATACTTCTTATAAAATCATCCAGACCATAATTTGTGCCTTGGATACGGTCTATATCTCACAGGGCCCGCCATCCTGTTCTCACCGCCATTTCAGTGGCCCCACTTGGCTTGGACGGGAGCTCGTATCATTATCCATACATCTCACATGTGCGGTTTACATGTCTAGAATCCTTCATTCATCTCTCTTGAACAATTTGGGATGCAGCGGGGTGGATAAAAGCAACGTAAGCTCACGATTTGGCCGGATGGCCGACTAGGCCGTTTATTGCCTTTTCGGGGATGCCGCCAAAAATAAATTCAAAGAGGGATGAGGTTGTCATGTAAATTCAAGCAAAATATTGACACTCATTCCTAGGGTCCATATCTTCATCTGAGAGCCACAATGTCCAGACCAACTCGACATCCTGTGCGCGCTTGAGGCCAAAAGTGCCAAGGTGGCCGAGTAGGCAGTCTTTGATAATAATGTCGATCAATTCGTCACCAATTTCCAATTTTTGATATAGTTAAGGTCCAAAAGAAATCCCATAAATTGAGAAAAAATTATTGCCGCAACAGAAAAACTGGACGTGACGCATGACCGACGAATTAAACGAAATCATCTAGTATCTCTACAGCACGACGACCAAAGCTCATTTGTTTTTTAGCCGGTTTCCGTTCCGCAAGTACAGGATGTGCACCTCCATTCGGTGCCGCTATTTCCTCTGCAATTGAATACATAAGTAGCTCGTTCGACTCGAGCCTGTGCCGTGCAACGTTTGTGTGTGTTTTTTCCCCCTCTTCTTCGTTGCCATTCCGCGCGCCACTTTCGTCTGAAGCCACGGGTGGGAGGAGCTCTGGAAGCGAGGACATAGCGCTAAGGATGGTGGTGGAAGACTCTGGGGTGCAGCAAAGCGGAATGGCGAAAGAATGCGCGCATCGCAGTGTACTGTGCACTGATGTCTCTGACTCTTCGGCGAGTAAATCGAATTCGGATTCGATCGTGCAATATGCGGTTGAGTTCAAACTACGACAAGGCCTAGACGCGCAAGGTGCGCCCCCACATGTAGTCGCTCGCCTTGCAAAGAGACTATAACAGCTGGGGTAATAGCTGGTTCGATTCGAGCCTCGGCCATAAATGATTGGAGTTGGCCGTTTCTTTTTCTTCCTCTTCTTCGTTGCTAATATTCTATGTGTGATTTTCGTCCAAAGCTACGCGTGGGAGGTGCTCTGGAAGCCAGGATCCAGCGCTAAGCGAGGTGGTAATCGCAGAGTACCGTACTCTGCACGCATCCCGTTCTTGATGTTGCAGCTCTTCGACGGGTGATTCGAATACTGGTACAAAGCATAATAAGGCCCAGACGCGCATGGTGCGCCCCCACATCTAGTTTCCCACCAGAGTACAACAGCCGGGGTAATGACTCGTTCGACTCGAGCCTGGGCCATTGTCCATTGGTACGATCTCTTTTTCTTCCTTATTATTCTGCTCGCTACTTAAAGACTTTCGTCTGAAGCCACGCGGGGAGGAGCTCTGGGGAGGACCTAGCGCTAAGCGGGGTGGTGGAAGAATCTTATCGCAGTCTAGCGTACTCTATCCATACTGATGTGTCTGTTTCTCCGCCAAGCAAAAATTCGACTACGATCATGCAACATGCGGTTGAGCTCGAAGTACAACAATCTCAAGGCCCAGACGCGCATGGCGTGCCCCCGCATCGAGTCGCTCGCGTCCAACCAGGCTATAACAGCCGGGTTATCGATCGTTCGAATTGAGCCTGGGCCATACAGCAATCAATGACGCTGTCCTTTTCTTTTTCTTCCTCATCTTCGTTGTTATTCTCTGTAATTTTCGTCTGAAGCCACGCGTGGGAGGAGGAGCTCTGGGGGGCGAGAGCCTAGAGCAAAGCGGGAGAGCGAAATGGTGGAAGAATCCGGGTATCGCAGTGTACATACTATACTCTACACGCATCCCGTTCTTGATGTTTCTGAATCCGGCTCTCTGGCGAGTAAAAATTCGAATTCGATAATGCAATATGTACGGCGCTTGAGTTCAAAGAATAACAAGGCCCAGACACGCATGCCACATGGTGCGCCCCCGCATCCGGTTGCTTTCCCCTCAGCCAGAGTATCCCAGCCGGGGTAATAGCTCGTTCGACTCGAGCCTAGGCCATAAGGATACCTTCAATCTTTTTCCCGCTCGACTGTACATTTCCTCCAAAGATACACAAGTCATTCGATTTTCATGCACAGTACATACAGGGGTACAGTACATACATACAGATTCCGGTTCGATTCGACTCGATTTGGTATCACAGAGAGGTAACGAGAACGGACGGACAAGTAAAGAAAAGAAAAAGAAACAGGGCATCGTACATTCGTACATTTACTTCCGCTCCGCGCCTCAAGGAGGAGACAGGCCAAGCGTTCAAGGTAGACTCAACACTGTCTCCATGAACCCCTCGTACCCGATCTGGATCCACCCGTCGCGGTCCGTGTCGAGGCGGCCGAAGGCCTGGGGGGACGAAATGAAATGAGCACAAAATGAAACAAAGAATGGGGGGAGAGGGGACGGGGGAGGAAGAAAGAGAAAGAGGATGGCAAGGAAGCCGCCTTGGCGCGCATCTACGCCAGATGTGTAATATCACCGCACATGATATCCAGCGGTGAAGCCGGCGCGGGTCGCGTCTTGGGGCTGAGGCGCCCGCGTCGACACGCACAAGGCACGAATTACGCGTCGATTCAAGGCGACGCAGTCTCGATCAAACGCGCCCAGCCCATGCGGAAATAAAATAAAACCCGACGCGCCCGATATATATGTACGCGGAGATGCGTATCCTCGCCCCAAAAGAAAATCCAAGCGACTTAAAAACCACACGCACCTCATGCAACTGCTTCACAACCACACACGCGCGCACGAAGCGGTCGAAGGTGATCCCGGGGGCGGGTTGGCCGCGCTGGCCTTCGCGGCCGTGCGCAGGGCCGGCTTGGGGATCTAGTGAGTAAGTTGTCATTGTACGGGCGAAGAAAGGGAGGTAAGGAAACGAAGAGGGGGAAGAGGGTGAAACGAAAAGGATCCATCGAGAAGGGTTTATCGAAATCGAACAAACACGGAACGCACGACTCACCATACTTCCTCTCCACAAGCATCAGCAAATTGGGACTCAGATTGAACCCAAACTGCGCGAGGGCGTCGCGCAGCTCGTTTTTGTCGATGGAGCCAGAGCGGTCGCGGTCAAAGTGGCGGAAGACGCCCTGCCAGTCTTTGATGTACTTCCAGAGGCCGGCGAATTCGGCGAAGGTGATGGTGCCGCTGCGGTCGGTGTCAAAGATAGTCATGAGCAGCTTGACGGTGTCGAGGTCGAAGGGGGTCCAGTCGCCGTTGATCAGCGCGCGTTCTGCACCGTGCGGGGCATTAATCAAAAGATTCGTGATAGTAGCCATTAAAGCACGCACGCAGCTCCTCGGCGGTGATCGAGCCCGATCTGTCCATGTCGACGGATTGGAACCAGCCCCACAGTCTACCCAAATACCGAATCAGCGCCCGCGTTCCCTCGTACACGGAGTGTGAATGAATAAGCGTACTGCGGATCAGCGCCATGGGGCATCCCATGCCCGCCTGGGGGCGCGAAGCCTCCACCGGGCGGCGCGCCGGGCGGGGGGCCATAGCCGGACCCTGCGTGGCCCGGGGGCGCGCCGGGCGGGGGTCCGTATCCCGATCCTGCGTGGCCTGGGGGCCCGCCCGCGGGAGGTGCGTAGCCGCCTGTGCGATCGAATCAGCATTGATCCCGAAGAGATACAAGTGAGATGGGGAGGGAAATGACGCAGAAAGAGCCGGGGAAAGAAAAAGGACGGATGAATCGGCATACATCCACATTGGATTCAAGAAAAGACAGCGAAAAAATGGGAAGAAGTACATACCTTGAGGAGGTGGTCCACCCGCCGGTGGACGATACCCGCCACCGCGGCCTGCACCACCGTATCCGGGAGGTCCACCCGCTGGGGGACCGTAGTTATGTTGCTGCTGCTATACCCAAATTCTCGATTAGTTTCCTCCACTGATTTCTAGAGAGATTGAAAGGAATTGGGAGAGATTTGGAGGCAAAGACAAGGTAGGCATTATAAGAGTTTCGAAGGACTCACACCAGGGTAAGCCATCGATGCTCGTTTCTTGAGAGTGAACTTGTTGGAAGGCAAGGAGATGGGAGGAAGAAGGAAGAAGCACTTAAACGCTCTGACAAGCGAGGCGGTGCGCACAGCCACGTACCCATCACGTCATGTCGCGCCACAGCGATGGCGGGCGGTGCCGCCAAGCGCTTGGGACTTGGCGCGAACATACGCGACTTTTGGGCGGCAAAATGAAGGAAAAGTTGGAGAGGAGGGAGAGATTGATTTCGCGTATGAACTACAGAAGGCGTTTTTGTTTTTTTCGGAACCGACTTTAGACGAGGAGAGGAGACCGAATCGATCAACGTGTTTGACAACAGCTTTCGACACCGCTGCACCGCTGCGGAGTTCCGCTCCACGCACTGCTCGCACTGCGCTCCTCTTCGGGCTTGGGAGATTTTGAATGACCAGCCTACCTTCGTTCGAGTGGACCAAATGATTCGATTTTTATAGCAAGTTCAAATTTTCAACTGCTGAAGCTGGTTGACCTGTCTCTTGAGCTCTATGCTCGGGATGCTGGGCCTTCCACGCCTTATTATCAACCTTGTTGGCATTCCACCCAGTCTCTCTCTCGACTCCAGGGCGGGATGATCTAGAACTCAATCCGAGTGCGCTAGATTAATCATCGCAATTATTTACCTATATACGTGCAAAGCGGCACTTTTGCAATCAGTCCAACTCCCGCACGGATAAATACGGGAATAAAAAAGGACGTTTCCTTACAAGCCACAACCCAGGCTCGAGTCGAACGAGCGAACCCCACAGATATCTGCTCGGCCTCGCACCGTATACATCGTGGGTGCGGACCATCCGCCGCTGGGTCTGGTTTTTCTCTTACTTGCACACCTGGCTGGATGATACATCAGAAGACAGAATCCCTCTAGTTCTGAGTCGCACCTGCAATCGTCAAACCAAATTTAAAAAATGTCAAAGCAGCACTCAAAAGAATAAATCAGTCCTCCTCAGTGCGCGGCTGACCCATATCCTCTTGGAGCCTGGAGAGACCGGGAAATTCAAAAAAGATGAACACATTCCTCCCATGACCCAGGCTCGATTCGAACGAGCGACTCCCCCATATAGGTATCAGCATTCGACATATTTAAAGGCGGGTGCGGACCTCCTGCCACTGGGTCTTATTAGTGAGCCGAGCTGCAGGTACCTAAATAGGATGGATTATTCAGAGTGGGATTTACTGATTTATGGCATGACTCCATTTGAACATCACAGAGAAATTGTATGAGACGGGCTTCAGCCCAAACAGAAAAACCACGGGCTCATGGCAAGGAACTTGGCCGTGAACCCAAGTGAGCCTGCGAAGACTTGAAAAAACAAAGGTAAGGAACAGCTATGACCCAGGCCCGATTCGAACGAGCGACTCCCGCATAGTGAACGCTTGTCAAACTACATATACAGCAGGGACGGACCACCCGCTACTAGGTCTTGTTTTAGTTACTGAGCACCTGAATAGGATGGATTATTTCCGACTCGGGATCTACTTACATCTCCTGTAAAAGAGGATTTTTCCAAATTCCGACTCCATTCGAACATCTCAGGAAAATTAAATGAGACGAGCTCGAGGCCACACAGAAAAACCAACGAGCGCATGGCAAGGAACTTGACTGTGAACCGAAATGAGCCTACGAAGGCAGTCATGACAAAAACAAAGAGCTTGCTGAGGAATTAATGACCTAGGCTCGATTCGAACGAGCAACTCCCATGCAGTTTCAATCTCAGACGGTTTATGAAAAGCGGGTGCGAACCTCTCGCCACTGGGTCTTGTTATTGAACTGAGCGGCGGGCATCTGAATAGGATGATCATTGACTCGGGATTTACTGATGGCTCCTCAGTCATGCAAAGAGGATATTTCTCGCTTCGTCTGAATGTCACGGGAAATTGAATGAGACGTATTCGAGCCCAGACAGAAAAGGCACGGAAAGGAACTTGACTGTGAGCCTAATTGAGCCTGCGAAGGCAGTCACTACAAAAAAAAGAGTCCAAGCACTATGGATGACCCAAGCTCGATTCGAACGAGCGACTCCCGCGTGCAGTTTTTCCTACAATGCTATACACGGCAGGTGCGGACCCCCCGCCACTGGATCTCATTATACATACCCGAGCACCCTGATAGGATGGATTATTTCGGCCTCGGGATTGACTTGCTTACGTCCCCTGTAAAAGAGGGTAAATATCTCTGACTCCATTTAGATAAATGAGACGGGCTCGAGAGCCAAAATAGAAAACCCACCAGCTCATTGCAAGGAGCTTGACTGTAAACCCAAGCCTGGGAAGGCAGCCATTGAAAAAAAAAAAAGGGGCAGTGTCTACATGGTACACACAGGACCCAAGCTCTGTTCGTATGCGCAACTCCCGCATGCAGTTTCCTTTTTGCAACGGTTCATGTAAAGTGGGTACGAAACCCCCACCACTGGTTCTTTTATGACACTAAGCTGCGGGCAGCCGAACAGCATGGAGTATTTCGGACTCGGGATTTACTTACATCTGTAAAAGAGGAGATTTCTGACACCATTTGGGAAATTGTAATATTACATGAGACGAGCTCCAGCCCAAACAGAAACACTCAAGTGCTCCTCATTATTTCAAGAAACTTGAGTGAGCTGAATTGAGTCTGCAAACATTACAATAAAAAAGCCACTCTAGAATGGATGATGACCCAGGCCCGACTCGAACGAGCGACTCCCTCACAACTTGTCTCAAACCCTTAACAAACAGGGGGTACGGACCTACCGCCACTGGGTCTTATTATACTTATTGGCGCAGTTTACTTAGTTGGGGTTTAGGCACGGGGTGAGCGTGCCGTATAATCACACAGAGGTTGTAGTGGTTCAAGATAAAGTTGTATATTAATCATAGTGCAGAATACAGCGGTCTTATATACCTAGAGTGCCCGAGTCATAACGAGTCATGATAGCGAGTCATAATAAATAACTAGTACATGATAGAAGCTTCTACATACCGTCAGATTGTTCCATAAGGTTCCGGCACATTCCTGGACCTACTCCAATACTCCCCCTCAAGCTGGCAGTATCCCCAGGTTCGAAGTGAATTGATCATTCTTCATGCGAGCTAATGCCTTGGTGAGAATGTCTGCAACCATTTCATTAGTTGGACAATATGCGACGTCGATATTACCATCCTCAATGCATTCCCGGATGAAGTGATTTTCAATACGGAAATGTTTCGACCTTGCGTGGTGTTGTGGATTGTGTGCAATGGATATTGCGGACTGGTTGTCTGAGTATATCAATGTCGGTGCTTCTGGGAAGTCAAATGGTAGTGCTTTGAATAAATATTGTAGCCAAATTGCGGCTCGAGTTGCAGCTGTAAGTGCCGAATATTCTGCTTCGGCGGTACTGAGTGCAACTGTGGGCTGTTTCTTCGAGTGCCAGGCAATTGGGCCTCCAGCTAAAAGGTAGACATATCCAGAGACTGATTTGCTGTCATCTGGGTTAGACGCGAAGTCGGCGTCACTGTACGCGCCGTAGTGGTGGAAGATCAAGGTTGAATCGGACTGAAACTCCGAACCTCCGAAGGTAATCCGATGCTGACGCGTCCCCTTTAGGTAACGAAATACTCTCTTCATCGCCGTCCAATGCGTTGGGCTGGGGTTCGCCGTGTAGGCTCCGATTCTGGCGACAGCATAAGCTATATCTGGGCGACTAATGGTAGCTGGCCAGATCAACGAGCCGATATGTTCAGCGAAACTATGGCCGCGCTCGTCGACTGTCTTGCTGTGCTCTGGATTCTTCTCCAAGACAACATTTGGGTCCATGGGGGTCTTGACTGGCGACATTTCGTCGTACCCGAAACGCTTCAAGACTCCCTCAATATAGTGCTCTTGCGAGATCTGAATAGTTCTCGCAGCGCGGTCACAATAAATTTCAATACCTATGAGCTTCTTGGGCTCTCCAAGATCGTTGATTTCGACCTCTTGCTTCAAGACGGTTTCAGTGGCAGATAGCATGGTGGAATTGTTGCTGAATAGGAGTAAGTCGTCGACCCAGACCGTGATGATAACGAACTGATCCTTGATTTGGCGCGTGTACACGCCGTGATCGACTTTAATGCGCTTGAACCCGTGTTTGGTGAGTATTCCATCCAGTTTTCGATTCGATTCCCTTCCTGACTGTTTCAGGCCATACAATGTTTTTCTTAGACGGCATTCTCGTCCGGAGCCATCGTCAAAACCAGGAGGCTGTTCCATGAACACCTCTTCTTGCAGGTCTCCATTGAGGTATGCTCCCTTGACATCTAACTACTTCATTTCGAGGTCCTTGACAGCAGCTATTGCCAGTAGTGCTCGGAGCGATTCTAGCCGAACTACTGGGGAGAATGTATCGAAATAATCGATGCCGGGGACCTGTGAGTAGCCCTTTGCTACGAGTCGCGCTTTATAACGGACTATGTTCCCCTGCTGATCTGTCTTCAGGTCAAATACCCAACGACATCCAACGGGCTTCCGTTCTGTTGGGCATTCATCGAGCTCCCACGTCCCCATGTTCCTCAAGTTCTCAAGCTCGGCATTGATAGCCTGCTCCCAACTTGGCCTTTCGGGCGATGATTTCGCCTCATCGATGCTCTTGGGAATGTTCGACTTCCCTGGGTCGATTTCGCCGGTTGCGGCCTTGTACGCGAAGTGCGCAACGGGGTTATCGCCATCCCCATCGTCCTCTGTGTCCAATTCTTCGAGTTCGGGGTCGTTTCCCCGAGGTGTGCGACCTCCCTTCTGCCGTCGTGCTGCGGGATTTCCAAGTTGGAGGTAGTTGTGGTCAGTGACGGTACGTGTTAGTCTTCGGAGTGGGATTGGATTGAGCTGATTTGGTTTAGGATCCGGCTCTGTGTTTGCGCGAGGTGTTGCTGGTGCCGAGGATGATGCTTTCGGCTTGGGCGTGCTCATTGGCTTTGGCGGCAATGCGGGCGCTGGTGTGGACGGTGGTGCAATGGTTGAAGTTGGTACGTTCTGCGGCATTTCTTTCGGTGGTCCTGACTGATTTGCTGATGTACCAGTCGAATTCCCGTTGTTCTCCCCCTCGGATGGCACATTAGCCTCCAGATCGTTGAATTCAACATCGGGGTCAGTGAACTTGTAGTTGCGGGAAGTCTTGACCCGGTGTGTCTTGGTATCGTAGTACCGAATAGCTTTGGGTCCGTCTAAATAGCCGCAGAATATATGTTTGATTGCCCGTTTATCTAGCTTCGATAAACTCTCAACGTCTTCGCGAAAAATCCATACTGGGGCTCCAAACTCCTAAAGTGGGAGACATCTGGTTTCACCTTCGTGAATATCTCATGGGGTGTCTTACCGTCTGGTAGCGCTTTCGTCGGCGACCGATTTCTGATGTAGGCGGCGTGTGTAACGGCGAATTCCCACAAGCTGTCGGGCAAATTCCTTTCCGTCAACATCGCTCTCGCCAACTCAACGAGTGTGCGGTTCAACCGCTCGGAAACTCCGTTCTGGGACTGGGAATACGGTGCAGTTTGGTGAATCTCAATCCCTTTGGCTGCCAATGCTGATTTCAACTTCTCATTGATGTATTCCCTCCCCTCGTCAACGCGAATCCACTTGGGTTTATACCCATGCTGACGTTCCAACCACTCGACATGCTCCATTACCTTGGTCTTTGCCTGGTCTTTGGATCACAGAAACAGGATGGTGAGTCTGCGACTAGCATCGTCAGTAAATGAGATGTAATAATAATTACCCTCAGTTGAACGTGTTCGCGCTGGGCCCCAGAGATCACTATGGATCCCTTCGCCTGGATTCTCAGATCGGCGTTGGGCCTTGTGTGGAAACGGTTTCCTGTGCATCTTGGCTTGGATGTATGCCTCGCAGTCCTCCGCTTCGGGTCTGCTTTCGAGATCAACGGTCAGGCCTTTGACTGATTGATTTTTGACGAGAAGCTCTAACGTAGAGTTAGATACATGGCCATATCGTCGATGCCATGCTGCCCAACTGTTTGGGTCTACCTCCTCGACAATACCGGTGTTCACTCGGTTCCTGGCTTTAACTGCGCTGACGTTGTCTAGCCAGTAAAGTCGGAATCTCTTCTTGCCTTGCAAGACGAGCCTGCCGTGCTTATTCTCCATGTTGGCTTTACCATGCTTGAATGTAGCTGAACCTCCCGCATCGTCGATGCGCGGAACGGACAGCAAATTGTTCACAGCTACTGGTGCGTACAATGTGTCGTGTAAGGTAACTGTCTGCTTCTGGCCATTGATATAGCTCTCGAGTATAACGGTTCCGCGTCCGTGCGCTTTCACAACATTGTTCCCTAGTCCTTTGATGATTTCGCCGTCGAGTGGTGAGTAATCGGAGAATATGTCTCGGTTATTGGCGATATGGACCGTACAGCCGGAATCGGCAAGCCAAATATCTCTTGATAGACGTGAGTCGAAATTGGGTTCGTCGGAATGAATAGCCATAAATGCTGACTGGATGTTAGCGTCCTCGGAATCATTGGTACCTAGGTTAGCTGAATTTCCTTTCTTCCGACTGTTCCACTTACCTTTATTCTTGTTTCCATGAAAGGTATTCGGACGCTGGCCTTCTTTGCCGCCTCCCTTTGCCCAGCAATCCTTGGCCATGTGGCCACTAACTCCACAGTTGAAACATCCATCATTATTGGTGTTTGAGGACTTGCTGTGCTGATGAGTACTCTGACTCCTTCCGAACAATGCTGATGATCCCGTCGTAGATTCTCCGGCCTTCTCCTTCTTCCGCCTATACTCCTCAAGAATGAGGGCAATGAGCTCGTGTGAACTCACAGTGACAGTACTCTGACTGCCGGGGTTGGTCGAAGGAGTTATGCTAGCAGGTGCCGTCGTTGTGAACGCACCATTATTTGCTGCTAAATATGCGCTAGTGAATTGGTCCCAGGATTCCGGGAGACTGGTGATCAACGCGATGAGGAACTCCTGGTCTGATACCAGGCTGTTCATCGTGTTCAACTGCTCTTGGATAGAGCGAAGCTCCGTAATGTGAGCTGAAATGTCGGCGCCTTCTTCGGCAATCGTACGGTATAGTCTCCGCCGATACGACATAATACCTAGCTGACCTCTGGCTTCTTTGACAGTGCAAAGTTGTGACCACATCTTGGCCGCTGTCCCCGCATCATCTGGGAATTTCCCAGGGCAAGCTCAATTTTGCTTCGGGTTTTTCCATCCCGTTTGATCCAAGTTGCGATTTCTTTCTTCTCGTCTGAAGTTGGCTGATTCGGGTCCGCGATCGTCGGGTAAGCCTCGGTGCCTTCAACGTAACCCTCTAGTTCGTTGTCTCGGAGTATCACCAGTATGCGACGCTTCCACGGCATCCAATTGTCCTCATTGAGGAGTTCAATCTGAGTTGAAGAATGATCAGTCATGTCCGTATAGTGTCGTTAATAAACTGTGTGATTATAGATTTGAGCCGGGGCCCATAACCTATTGGCGCAGTTTACTTAGTTGGGGTTTAGGCACGGGGTGAGCGTGCCGTATAATCACACAGAGGTTGTAGTGGTTCAAGATAAAGTTGTATATTAATCATAGTGCAGAATACAGCGGTCTTATATACCTAGAGTGCCCGAGTCATAACGAGTCATGATAGCGAGTCATAATAAATAACTAGTACATGATAGAAGCTTCTACATACTGTCAGATTGTTCCATAAGGTTCCGGCACATTCCTGGACCTACTCCAATAATACTCTGGCGTGAGCACCCACATAGGATGGGTTATTTCGGATTCAGGATTTACATGCCCTGTAGAAGAAAATATTTCCGACTCCATTTGAAAAGCCCACGGAAATCAACTAGGACGGGCTCGAGCCCGGACGCAAAAACCACGAGCCCATTGCAAGGAACTTGAATGTGAACCGAACTGATCCTGCGAAGGCACCATTGCAACAAAATTGTCAGGACTGAACAAGGTTTAACTTTGAGCTCATTGCAAAAAAAACTTGACTATCAACTGAACTGACCCTGCATGTAGTATGGCCCCCACTTACAGATGTGGACCCTCCACCGGGCTACGTTTCTCAGATGACATGATACTCATGTGCGCACCACATGAGAATGTCCGCTTGCAGATCGGAGATAGGCTTGCTCCGAAGCTACCACTAGGCCTTGTTATCTAAACTTATGAAAATTGTAATGCCTTTGTATGAATTCATACACCCCTCATTCCTACGATTTTCTCAATCACTGCATACAATTTGTGAATGTTTCGTACTCCGGGTAAGCGTTCTCGGTGATGGAGCACGTTTCCAAGCTACCCTTGTTTGGCCTGAGTTGGCATCAATCACATCTTATTCTCTCCAACCACACCCACTTCGACAAAGAGTCCCTGTAGTGGCACCCATGTTCAATGTCCTCCCTGCTTCAAATAAGTTGTTCAAGAGCATTCAAGACCTCCAGTCTTCTCTAGTTCTCATGGGACTCTCCAAGACATCAAGATGTTCTTGCCCCCAATCTTCAAATCCAAGGGCATCCAAGAGTCAAGAGTCAAGACTCTAAGAAGCAAGATGGTCTCAGGAGCCTCCAGGCAATTCAAGACTTCAAGATTCAGGACAATGTTGCTGGGACCTTTTCAAGTGTTACTCGCTGCTGGACTGGTTTTGCTGCTTACTCGCTGCTGGACTAGAGCTTGGGATGTCGTCTTGTGGATCTTATTTCTGACTTTCTCCTTGAACAACCCCTGTACTGTAATAGCACTGAATATATAATTTATTTATTTTCTATTTTCTGCTTGTCATAGAAGGGAAGGGAAGGAGGGGAAATGGGAGGGCAGGCAACCGCCACAAGCATGGTTGGTATCAGCACGTGCCAAACACGTGCATGATGTCTGACTATTTTCGTACAAGAACCTTGTCGAATCGTATGCCCATCAATCGTATGCAGACGTAGCTTGCTGATGGACGAAATTTGGTATGATCTTCGTATCAACATCGTAACACCCTGCTTATCATAATTGTGCACTAAGTATCCGCTACTCTGTTATAACTGCGAACAAGCCAACATGGTTTATTATTTTTCCCTTCACCGTAGCATTGAAATATATTTTACAACCTTACCTTCTATCATTTGAATTGCCATAGTCAAATACATGAATAGGAAGGGGGCGGGGTGCAGCTTTTCTGCTGGCAATGTCGGAGACATGTCCCGAAGGGGCACATCAATTCTTAACAAGTCTTGGGAAATCTCAACCGATCTCCGTTTTCGGTTTCAGTAAGATAATCACTGTGAAATCATAAATGTGCCGAAACTTGAGAAAGCGCTAAGTTAATGGCGCAACCGTGTAGGATTGATTTTTTCGCTGCTGAGAGTCAATCAATCAGGCATGAGAATGCATGGCAAGGTGTCGATGCATATTAGAGAAGTAGGCTCGTGACCAGCTTGCAGCAACGAGTGCGGCGAGCGCTTTGCCGTAGGCAGGCTGGTACTTCTCGGATTGTGCTAGGGCTGAGCGCGGAGTTTGAAAATTTTCTGATTTTCTCATTCTGAGCTCAAATCAAGGTATTTCAATAAATTTCAAAGGTGAGTGCCATTTGTATTCAACCTTTCTCCAATCCTGTCTCTTCAAAGATTTTCACAGGTGCGAGGCGGGGGTATACTGAACAGTCAAATTTGACCAAGAATTGATGGTATGCATAGCCACAGTGATGCCGGTGATCGGCTCCCGCCAAAAAATTCAAACTCCGTGCTCAGCCCTTTGGCACAGCCCGGGAATGTACCAGTCTGCCTGTTGCTTGCCACCTGTGTTGCTCATCGCAGGCAGACTGGTGACGAGTCTACTAGAGAAGGTATTTTGACAGTGCCTTACGGAAGGGAGTGATCCCCGCATTACTACATGTCAAGGGTTCAAGTACGACACCATGGCAAGAACTCTCCGTCATTAACCAGACCCTGAGCCGAAAACGATTGCAGCTCTTGGCGACCCGAGTTTCTCGTAAAGGAATCCCAACCCCGATCAATTATGTAACCAACTTTGAAGGGGAGGCAGGGAGACCGCGGGTCACTCTCAATCGGCAGAAAAATGAACGTATCCTTTAGCGTGAACGTCATGAGTCAGAACCACATCCACAGCCATAGTGAGTAAAAGAAAAATCCAATATATGCGCCGCTGAGAATTGCTCCACTAATGGAGACTCGATGGCCGCAGAAGTGCCATTCTGGGTTTAGGGCAGTCGACGACCTCGAGTGGTTTGACGTCGGCGGACCACTTCCCCGAGTCCATGAATTGAGCTAAGGATCTGAGAGGGTGAATTTTTTTTGGTGGCTGATTTTTTGATGGCTGATATAGTGGACTCGATTTTAGTCTTTCTGCATAACGGGGGCCCCAATGAAACCCCACAATTGGACCAACCAGTGCTGTCAGATATAGGATTACCTAAATTAAATACTGGCAAGACGAGCCAGAACCACATTCTCGGGCAGGTTCCTCCCGAGCCGCGGTTCCGAGGATAACAATCTCAATAATAGTATAAAGAGAGAATGAGTTAGCGGCAAAATTAGATTGCGTGATGGTGTGACATATGTGACTTCAAAGTTGGAGGTTATCCTCTCCGTGTCTCTCTGTATCCAACTGTAATACTACTATTGAGATTGTTATCCTCGGAACCGCAGCTAAGGAGGAACCTGGTTCTCGGGTAAAAATTTGGGGTCAATTTTTGTCTGCGGACTGCCCTTAGTCGCCGGTCAAGAGGCCGGGGCACTCTTGCCGAGCAATCGATTCCCCGTGGGTATCGGGACGGGTCGCAAAACTTGGCCGTTATGAAAAAAAAATGACGTCAGGGTTTTTTTTGTCGGATTCGAACCCCCTTGCGAAAAACAACCGTCTTCTTCAAGTTGACGGGTAAAACGGCGATATTGACGATTGCTCATGAACAGCTGTATGTGGAAAAGACCTGAAACGGGCTTTAATCTTCAGAGCCCGGTACATATAACGATGTCGGACCCCGTCAGCAGTGGCACCTGCATCGCAACCCGCCATGGAGTTAATTTGCCTGTAGTAGGAATGACAGACTGAATTTTTAGCTGACCGAGCTTCCGGCGCTTCACATTCCGAGTATGGTCGCCGTCAAATCGCCGTCATCATGCCGTCCTTGACTTCATTTAGTACACAACTTATTTCCGAATTCAGGGTTTGGCAGCCAGACATTACCGAGCAGCGGCACTGGCGAAGCTACAGAAGCTCTGCAGGAATATTTTGTGGTACGGCTTTAAATTGCTGACTCCCCCTTCCCGCCACTTATTTTACTTTTACCCGACCACCATTCCCTCCGCGTTCTCTCTGGCGATGGCCCCGTACATCTCTGCGGACAAAGCAGGGCTTCTTTCTACGCTTCTCGAAGGAGTTCTTTATGGTCGGTCATATTACTGCATTGAATCTGAGTGGCTGAAGATCCTACATAACACCTTCACCGACAGGTTTCTCTGTGCTCATGTTCATTGCCGCTCTCTGGATATTTCTGCATCGTCGTGGGGCCATGCCAATCAACTATCCCATGATTACCGTCGCCTGTCTCCTTTTCGCTTTGAGCACGATCGTATGTGTTCAGCTTCGAATTTCCAGATGCACGGTCTAATGTTTCACTTGCAGCATCTTAGTGTCGATTTCAACCGGCTAGTGGTCGCTTTCGTCACCTTGCGCGACTCATATCCAGGCGGTCCCTCGGCATGGTTTGCGAACCCGAGCCAACGCTCCTTTATCATAAAGAACGCTGTATATACCTTCCAGACTGTTCTCGGAGATGGGGTTGTGGTAGAGGCTCCGCTGCTATCCCATTTTTCTGGGGTTCATTAACGATTGGTCAGATCTACAGATGCTACATGGTTTGGCGGTCTTTTTGGATCATTGTTGTGCCCTCGGTACTGTGGGTAGCTGTTGCTGGTAAGTCTGTTACCTAGGCTTCTCGATTTTCGATCTTAAGCTCCTGGCAGTTGCTGGAGCGGGAAGTGTTTACAGCTGCACACTGCCAACAACGGATTCGAACGACATTTACGCTCGGGAACTGGGTAAATGGATAAAGGCGTTCTACTGCATGACTTTAAGCTGCAACCTTCTCGCAACTGGTGTGTTGCATATCGTCTGACTTTTCCATATAACTCTGATCTAACTGATCCGATTTCTAGCTCTTCTCGCGTTCCGACTTTGGACAGTTGACCGCAGAGCCAAACAAACGCGTCTAAGCAAAGGTATCGTGATGCCGGTGCTCATGATCGTCATGGACGCCGGTGCGCTGTACTCCTTTACCGTGATCGCCGCCGTTGTCTGCTTCACCGTTGAATCTAACGGGCAATACGTCGTCCTCGATATGGTCACACCCATCATCTCGATCGCATTTTACATGGTTATCCTCCGTATTGGTATCGCTCAGAGGTTCCTCCATGGAAGCACGATCAGCACTTTCACCGCAACCATTCCGCGCCTGCCTCTGTCGCGACGGGACGCTGGACTACAAGCGATGCATGTGAGCATCGAGGTTCAGCAAGCCGCATCATACTGCAATCAACAGCCTCAGGGGATGAAAGCAGAGGAGTTTGACGATCAGCGGGCGAAATTCAGTCGCGTATGAGAGCTTAGCCATTGTTATTGAATATTGAGTAATAGTGTTTTATCGTACTATTTGCCTATCACGTTTTGTAGCACAGCTAAAATATCCATTCTTTACTTTGATCACCCCTCCGCTAATAGAGTATAACTTCGTTCAAATAGACATGAGGAGGTGACCTGGTTCAACCAAGTATTCGGCATTTCGACACCTGTCGAAATTTCGCGTGACACGCCCCCAAAACACATGTTGAAGAAAGAGCTGGAAGCTCTGCAATTTCATGAGCCTTCTATTTTCTCTGTTCATAAAGACATTTCATAGTTTTGGTGTACAAGTTGACCTTGCAGCTACAGCAAGCCTTTTTCCACAGTTCTAGACTTTGTCCTTCCGCCAATTCACTCAGGTTTAACCGCAGTTCAACTGGCTCTGCGGCATTCTTGGCCACGGACTTATGGACTACATTTTGGTTTCATATACCTGCAATGAGCAGAGGATCAGGAAATCCGGGTAGATTTTTCATTCGTATTCTTTTGTTCTGTTCAGATTTACCGGGCTGACAGGGGCCCAACCGGTGAATTGTACAGAAAGTTAATCGTTTGTCTGGTTAAGTGGTCAGCACAGCTTTCAATAGTTCGACATGTTAATTCTCAGTGTCATGATTGATCTACAGTGAGACCTCAAACTCGTCAAAAAAATAAACTGCCCCTGGCACATTCTGGGCCATTTCGATGAGAACAGTTGAGTTTTGACTGAAACGGCTGTCTGGTCTCTGTAATTCTCATCTCACCTGTTGGATGAGGCCCCCACATTGCGTGGCGTGACTCGTACTTCACAGATCTTTTTTTTTCATTTACCAATGTATTATGTTACTATGGTCCGCTGTAGGTATTCGTATGGGCGATATACCGTCAAATAATTAGGTACTGGTTCCATGGTTTTTGAAAATATCTGCTAGGAAATTGGGTGACATCTTTTCTGACCTTGGCTGCATCTTTCTCACCTTGGTTGCATCTTTCATTATGGGCGCACCTTGACATTGGGTTACAACCATTTGAGTCCCATCAGCATTGCTTGTGTTTGGTATTGATCTGTGAATCCCCCCGGCTGTCTGCTGAGCTCAGCATCTCCACAACTGCTTCGATATGGGTACAGCAGGGCAGGTCAAGATTCTCCATGTTCAGAAAAGCCTTCGGAGAAATATCTGTTGCATGCAGATGGAATCCCTTCTTAAATCCATGAACTTTCCATGTTTTGATGAATTAATTGCTATGAGTGCTATGAAGGATGTTGAGCTCACTTTTGTGGAACATATAGTTTAAGATACTGTTCAGAATGTGCTCTAAGCATCAGGAATTCAATGTGATGCTCTCATGGCGAGAATTCATCCATTTCAACTTTCGGAACAATATGGCATCATTGTTTCTATCAATGCCATCATAAATTGAAAATTTCCTCCAGACAAAGTCCTTCACATGTGAACCATTTGAATTGTAGTGCATGTGAGCAGTGGACTGCATCCTAGCTGGAAACATGCATCCACTTTCTAAGATGCCATCACTTTTGCACCTTTCTTCCCAGATGCAACCAAAAACCCTGCAACCACGGTGATGTAACCATTGATTAATTTTTGGACAGTATATGTGCCATATATTTGAGAGCAAATTTGTGGGTCCCATCGGCATATTGCTTAAATCAGAGTCACTTTCTGTCATGATCCTAAGTTCTATTAAATTGTGTGCATTGCGACCAAAACTACTGCGGAAAATAATGGCCGTCAATATACTAAAAACCACCGGAGAAATTTGCCGGATCACACCCTCACACCGGAAAGTGAAAAAAATCACCTACAGTGAATTTGTATATTAATTTTTAAAATTCACACCTACAGTGAAACTGTTACTAAAATTTTAAGTTTCATATATAATTTCATGTGACTTGAATCTGTTACTGAAATTCAAAGTTTCATCTGGAAAATGACCCAGGTCTATAATGGTCTGTGGTAGACCATATAGAAGAAATAGACAGATAGACTTCCCCCTGTCTATTCTAGACAGCGATAGACATGCCACCTCTGTGGTAGACCGCCATAGACCGATAGACCGATAGCGTCATAGACGCATAGACACAAGTAGACAGATCGGCACACAACCATCATAGTCGCTTACGAGTCGCTTGAACACGAAACCATCAAAAAAGATCGTTGTTTCAGTCTCAATATAGGTTGGACGCCGAGAGGGTCCCAGAAGCAAAGAGGTAGGGGTCAAGATAATATATCCCAAAGCAAGTTCGTAGATACACATTAATTCTACTAAATGACACCAGCAAGCAGGCCAAAGAAGCGAACATATCCACAACAGACAGGATGCAATGAAAGTAGAATAATGAAGAAGATGAGACCTGCAATGAGGGCAAGGGGCAGAAGTGGAGGGGCACTGAAAAGCAAAGAATTGAATAACAATATTGGAAGGATGAAATATAGAAACTTGCATTGTGTGTTTATGTGGAGACAGCCTCAAGTCGCAGGGGGAGGGTGGAAGCTGGTTGAAGGTGACGAAGGAAAGAAAGATAAGGAAATTTTCCGAGACTTACCCTGTACTTATACCCGTGCGTTAACTGACAACTTGTCTCTCTCGGCAAAGGACTTGTAAAAAAAAAATTCCCGGTCGCAATCAAATAGAGTCCGAGAGATGAACCGATTTCGCCAACAGGTCATTCAAGATGTGAACATTGCGACAGAACAGCATCCGGATGGAGAGAATCAAGCTTCGAATTCAGATCAAAGTCTGATGCCGCGTGGAAAGTCTTTAGCGACTGTCTATCGCTTCGAGCTTGTGTCTATGGATGTCTATGGTGGTCTATGGGTCTGTGCTAGACATGGCAGATCTGTATAGACAGGGCTTGTCTATAGGGCCAGAATGCCTTTCCAGATGTTCAGACACGGCTTCAAACTATATGAATGTTAAAATTTCAGTTACGATTTCAGTGAATGTTAAAAATCAACATAAAAACTCACTGTGGATGAAATCATTTTTCTCTGTATGTCTTGTTCTGGTGTGGTTTCACTGTGGTGGAGATTTCCCGTGCACAAATGGGAAAATTCACCCACAGCTAATTTGTATATTAATTTTTAAGATTCACTCTTGCACTAAAATTGTAACTGAAATTTTAACATTCATAGTTTGAAACTGTGTCTGAAACTTTGAATTTCAGTAATGGATTCAAGTCACGTGACATCGTATATGAAAGTTAAAATTTCACTAACAATTTCACTGTAGGTGTGAATCTTAAAAATTAATATACCAATTTGCTTTAGATGATTTTTTTCACTTTCCGGTGGGCCTGTCGTTTAATCCCCGCTGTCAAAAATCAGAATACTCAGCATGTCATAATGCTGAACCTTTCTCCACTTCTTTGGCCTCATGACTTGACACTTATTTCCTCTCTTGCTTCCTGCCACCACCCACATACCAAGTCTATTCTAATGCTATGACTGAAAGTATCTCGTATCACAAGCTAATTGTTGAGCCTTCTGAACCGTCTTCTTGAAGATGTGTTCTTTTTAAAATCACAGCCAAAACCCAAATCCGAAAAAAAAAAAGTTGACCCCCTGTTGTATGGCTATATGCTGTTCCAAACGTCACGTTATTCCTTTTGGGAATTTTTTTTTTGGGAGGTGAAATTTTTTTTTGGCCAAGTCTCAGATCACCTTTATACTACATACCTACATACTAGGGGAGTACAGTATGCTCAACCTCATAGGAATTGAGTATCAAGTGCATGGATCAGGCTCAGAAAGCAACTTCGGCCCAACCGGCTGACTGTGCACAGCCACTTGGTCCTGTCCGAAACCTCTTTTGCTTTCAATTCAACACCCTTTTAGTTGCCCTGCTCAGACAGGTAGATGCAAGTAGGAGGGAGGACCAGAGATCAATATTAATACCCATAGACAAAGATGAGAGCTGTGACTTTTTTTATTTTATTTATTTATTTTACTTTTTTTGTGGTAGTACATATATCAGCAGCTGCAGAGACCTTAGGGCTGACAATAGCAGCTAAGAGTTCAGGTGTTGTAGTAATTGAGGGCATATATCATCCTTAATACTGAACTTTGGCATTTCTGTAAGGATGTCAGAAATCCAATAAGATAAGAGCGTCATTGTCACGGCACATGGGGGTGTGACTGTACGTGGTCAAAAACTCACCACAGTGGTGTGTTTTTGGCCACGTACAGTCACACCTCATGTGCCGTGACAGTGATGCTCCTATCGCTTAGCCGGTTGGGCCGAAGTTGCTTTCTGAGCCTGATCCATGGACTTGACACTCAATTCCTATGAGATTGAGCATACTGTACTCCCCTAGTATGTAGGTATGTAGTATAAAGGTGATCTGAGACTTGGCCAAAAAAAAATTTCACCTCCCAAAAAAAAACATTCCAAAGGAATAATGTGACGTTTGGAACAGCATATGGCTATGGCATTTCAAATGTCACATTATTCATTTTGGGAATTTTTTTTTTGGCGGTGAAATTTTTTTTGGGCCAAGTCTCAGATCACCTTTATACTACATACCTACATACTAGAGGAGTATAGTATGCTCAATCTCACAGGAATAGAGTGTCAAGTGCGTGGATCAGGCTCAGAAAGCAACTTAGGCCCAACTGGCTGACCGGCTGACCTTGCACAGCCACTTGGTCCTGTCCGAAAACTCTTTTGCTCTTAACTCAACACCCTCTCAGCTGCCCTGCTTAGGCAGGTAGATGCAAGTAGGAGGGAGGACCAGAGATCAATATTAACACCCATAGATAAAGATGAGCCACTGTGGCTTTTTTTTTTTTTTGGTGGTACATATATCAACAACTGCAGACCTTAAGGCTGACAATAGCAGCGAAATATACATCATCCCCAATACTAAACTTGAGCATTTCTGTAAGTGTCAGGAATCCAATAAGATAGGAGTGTCACTGTCACGGCACATGAGTGTGACCACATGGTCAAAAACACACCACGGTGGTCTGTTTTTGACCATGTACAGTCACACCCCATGTGCTGTGACAGTGACACTCCTATCGTATCGGATTTGGGCTTAGGCTTCATCTGCCTCCTGTTACTCTGGATCTCATGTTTGGGCAAAACAATGAATCCTTCCAAATTCAAGGACACCACCAGTCTTTGGAATCTCATTCACAACATGACAGGACATCAAAGTGTTCCGCAACAACAAGAGGATCACAAATATCAAGACTTTCTAGGAATAAATCTGCTGTACCTCACCTCAACTGTGCAGAATGCCAGCCCCCAAGAGACCACCATTCATCAACAAAAGTTTCTGTTGGGTTTCGGACAGGACCAAGTGGCTGTGCACAGTCAGCCGGTTGGGCCGAAGTTGCTTTCTGAGCCTGATCCATGCACTTGATACTCAATTCCTATGAGGTTGAGCATACTGTACTCCCCTAGTATGTAGGTATGTAGTATAAAGGTGATCTGAGACTTGGCCAAAAAAAAATTTCACCTCCCAAAAAAAAAATTCCCAAAATGAATAATGTGATGTTTGAAATGCCATATATGGCCGTGAGAGGTAATTTCAAAAGTTCAAGAGTGCAAGGGTACAATATATAGTCTGTAATTTACCCTCAAATATTTCCACAATTTTTGTTGAAGCCGCCGGATCGCGTGCCTTTACTTATTTGGCCGAATTCCGAGATGGACCTAGATCCGAAAAAATCCGATGATGTCACGATGAGCCGATCTTCGCCGACTCCGATGCCATCGGATAATGCTCAGAAACATTGAGATATTACTCCAGCCCATAATACTTGCTCTACAAAACATTGTAGATATGAATGATCATGTTTTTAATCTGAAGTGCTTGGCTCTTATCTGCAACTGATAAAAATTGGCCATTTTTGGCAATTCTTCGATTTTTTGTGCTCGAAAACCAGTGGGGTGGACCCGGTTTTTTTTACCCCCAGATTATTTCTAGTTCTCGCAGGTATACTACAAAAAAAACCCAGCTGGGAGGCCCCACGGATATGCTGTTCCAAACATCACATCATTCCCTTTAGGAATTTTTTTTTTGGGAGGTGAAATTTTTTTTGGGTCAAGTCTCAGATCACCTTTATACTACATACCTACATACTAGGGGAGTACAGTATGCTCAATCTCACAGGAATTGAGTGTCTAATGCATGTATCAGGCTCAGAAAGTAACTTCAGCCCAACCGGCTGACTGTGCACAGCCACTCGGTCCTGTCTGAAACCTCTTTTGCTCTCAATTCAACACCCTTTTAGTTGCCCTGCTCATACAGGTAGATGCAAGTAGGAGGGATTAATATTTACACCTATAGACAAAGATGAGAGCCACTGTGGCTTTTTCTTCTTTGCTTTTGTGGTAGTACATACATCAACAACTAAGAGGAAAAAGGCAAAGAACTGAGGGCAGAACAGCTGTTCTATTAGAAAATTCTCAGAAAAGTCACCAAAAATCTGATTTCAGGGCCCAAGGAGCACATTTACATGGAAGACGGGAAATCCGAGGAGACCATTGTGTGCGCATTTTAAATGCGCTTTGAGCGAGCCTTTACCCAAGGAAAAATGCGAAGAACGGAGGGCAGAACAGCTGTTCTATTACAAGATTCTCAGAAAAGTCACCAAAAATCTAATTTCAGGGCCTAAGAAGCACATTTACATGCAAAATAGGAAGTCTGAGGGGACTATTGTGTGCGCATTGAAAATGGAATGGGCTTCGAATGAGCCTATGGGAAAGGCAAGCAGATGAGAATCGGGGCCGAAACAAGTGTCCTGGTCACGGGGACTACAAAATGCCCAAAAAAGAAGAAAAAACTGTCCGCACCTATTGTACTGCAAAGAGCTGTAAGGAACGACGACCCGTGCGGCATGCCAAATTGAATGAAATTGTGCAGTATGTCACAAGCAGATGGACAAAGCTGTCGCTCCAGAGGAGTGTTCTACAGAACAGAGTCTCGCCGTGGAGAGAGTTACCTTAAGACCACATAAGAAGAGACGGTTATCCGGAAGACGGCGAGAAATGAAGGCCAGGTACCAGGCACAAAAATTGAGGCCGTTGCATCATGCTTGAATGCGTCAACTCGAATGCGTCTTGGTGTCTCTTGACGGCGTGCTTGATCATATAACCTTGAAAACATCTTGGACTTGAAAACATCTTAGATTTTGTTTGAATGTTCGGAGACACCGACTCTTGTGTTTTGAAGTGCAGACGGAGAAAATCTTGAAGAGATCTCTTCGCTTGAAGGTCTGGATGAAGTAATGGGCAAGTGCGATGGCCCTGTGGAAGCACAGCCGGGATCGGTAATGGCACCGAGGTCAGTAGAAGAACCCATAATGCAAGGAAGTTGTCCAGGGATCTGGGACAGTCGCGTCAAAGTTTGAAGGGATGACGGTGTTGCAGTTGTCTGTAGCGAGCCCAAATGGACATCCTGCACAAATAAATCACGAATATCCGCGCTGTCAAAATTCAAAGAAGAATATGTAGAAACATCTGACTTGAAATCACCTAGAAAATCAAATGTTGGGTCGATTGCGAGTCCCGAGAGAGAAAACCTGATTTAGCGCATCAGAATACCTGTCCAGACTCGGCAGCAACGACGCACATAGTTCCGGAATTCAATCAGAAGACGTGCCGACAGGCTGTAAAGGTATTCTTGGCCTGCCGGCGTATGTTTTGATCCTGCGCCCACTTCTGGGGCCATTTTAACGCGCTTTCGACGTGTCGGGGGCGGGTTGGGTGAGTAGTGGGTGGCATGAGAAAAAAAGAAAAAGGTGGCGGACCGAACAGAGCTATGGTGACAGTGCTCGGTACATTCCAAAATGGTAAATGCCCTCTTTCCTGTCAAAGGAGGCACATCAAGTGGAATGTGCCCTTGTTTGATGTCAATGTGCCTCCTTCTTGAATGTACCTGCCTGCCGCCTTTTGTATATCCTTATCAAATCTCTATCAAATGTCCATCAAATTTTGCGGCATCTGTCCATCATTCTGCTCCCTGCCAGTCTCGATTTACGTCGGAACCAATACAAGCCTAGTTTTGTACGTATACTTTCCCATTACTTAACCCTTCCCGCAGAGTATCGGCTTTCGACCCGCCGGCAATTGTAACGCATATATCAAGTCGACTCTCGCTACAGCAAGGCTCATACACAGAGTATCCTCCAGGTGGGAGTAATGCGGTAACAGCGGTTCTTATTGTCACCGGCGTGCCTGGAGGAGGGTTCTCGAGTATCACCCAGCTTCTAACTCGGGCACAGTACCAGCACGGCTGAAATTACATTTCCCTCCCTCGCTGATCAGCGTGCATCTTGTGCCTTTCGATGATGCTTCCAATATCGTATTTAAAGGGCTACTACGCTCGACTTACCTTAGGCTTAGGGTACCCGCTCCTCCTCTCCTCTCAGTGCAGCACCCTTTAAACATGCATACAACCCATCTCAAAATTGCCGCCGGCCTTCTGGTACGTGCACAGACGCTTCGCGGCTCACTGTTGTACCCATCGTGACTTAGGCTACGATCGGCTGCTCTCTTGCCGCGGGGCCCGCACCAGTTGTCTTGGGAAGTGCAAAAACCTTCGCCATACTGACAAATACCCAAGTCTTCAACACTCCGACGTCCGCCATCAGTGCGTATAATCTTATATACCTATTTCTCAAATCTGACCGGCAACGCCATCCAGCCGGCGACGTCGGCGTCGCCTCCGGGAACGCCAGCTCCCTTTCCAATTTCGGCTTAGTGCGGGACGCGAGCCAGCAGTTCTCGACCTCGGCGCAGGTGAACGGTCGGGTGATGGTCGGCACCGATGAGGCCCCAACTCCGCAGCTGTTGGCCGGGGCGGCGGTGGATATGCAAGCTGCTTTCACGGATGCGATGGGTGGGTTGACTTTCATTCGTCTTATGGAGACTTATATAGTTATACAAAATAGGTAGACCGGGCGCTGATTTCGTGGGGTTGCAAAACGGTGAGACTTTCGATGTTTTCTTGGTTCTTCCGTGCCGAACCAAGGGATCCGACCTGTATTTAAGGCCGCATCGTTGGCGCGAACCTCGTTCCTGGGATATACAAGTGGACAACCGCAGTCACCATCGCGGGAGATATTACACTTACGGGGAGTTCCACCGATAGTACGTCCCCTTCAACCTCGCGACAAACAGTCTGATGTATAATATACGAACGCCAGCTTGGATCTTCCAAATCTCTGGCTCCTTCAACCAAGAGACCAACATGCACATCACGCTTGCCGGGGGTGCCCTTCCGCAGAACGTCGTCTGGGCCATCGCGGGGATCGTCACCATCGGCGCGAACACCCTCCTACAAGGCAACATCCTCGCAACAGGCAATGTCGAAGTCGGCGCAAACGCCGTCCACAACGGGTGCATCTACGGGCTCACGACCGTTGAACTCAACATGGCGACCATCTCTTGTCCGGGGGCCGTTGTGGTGCCTCCCCCGCCGACGACGACATTCGCACCGGGGTGTGCCGCGACTTCGACTCCAACTCCGTCTGCGGCCGCGTGTGCGACTGTCGCGTTCGAAAATCTGAATGCTTCGATTCACGGAGATGACTTCCTAACCTTCACGCTCACCGAGACCGTGGAAGGTGAGCAGAAAACACTTACCGGCTTGCTTATTAACAATCCCCAGAGTGCCTTGATTTCTGCGCTTGCCTCCCCGGAGGCCAGTGCGGGTTCGCAAACCGTATGATTAAATCATATGTTATCTTTCTTTTATCGCACTGAAAAATTCTCCTCATCTTTCAGCGAACTTTGACAATGCTAAGGTATGTTTTCCCCTCCCAAGGCTTTTTAACGAAGGAACGAACGATTAATCTTGGTCAAACACAGAACACGACGATGCTGACATGCGCAGTTTACGCTGGCTGCCACACCGTTGCTGATGCGACGAACACTGGCGGGCAGTCTCTACCTGGCGGGGGAGTATCGACGATAACTAACAGTAGCGGATTTTGTTTGAAGGGGTGTACGCCGCGTCGTTAGTAGGAGAAGTTGAATTAGGTTTCGTGTTGCACCGAAATTCAAGAAAGGAGCACCTTTTGTGTTATTTCCTTTGAGCTGGCATGTATCGGGTGCAATGTCTGATTCATCTCACCTGAATCTGTAGCTCCAGCGTTGAACAAGGCAACCTGGTTATCTGTCCGTTCACACTAGGGTTCAAAACCGGACTCTTTGCATTGAGAATCATAGATCATAATGTTCCTATTTTACCATATATCACAGAATGTCAATAGGACTGCGAGAGATGATGAATGAATCAGGCTTCTTTGAACTAATTCATGACCGGGATGTTGAACCAGCTGCAGCAGGCGTTGCAGATATATTGTTGAGGGAGTTCTCGAAAACACTACCCACATCCCTACCACCAACAATGTCTTTTTCCGTCTGCGATTTTCCTTGAAACTGGTGAAACTTGTGCCGGCGGTCTATGGGTGAAATCCACTACAATGCAAATCCGACGGGCTGAATGCAATGAAGAAGTGCGCTCTAGTTCAGGATTCACAAATCCTGAAACCAACACAAATCCCTAAAACAACAACCAACCAAACTCCACTAGTGATTCCGGATGCAATCCCAGAGAGTGCGACCGAGTACGGGTCTTTGTGTACCGATAGAAGATACACGGGAACAGTTGTTTAATATTTGCGGATCGCAGCAAGCAAATCCAGGATTGTCCGCAGACAATGGTTCAATTTATAGTTTTGCAACTCTGGGTCACCCACTCTAACCTTGTAAGACAGGAGCAGTGAACCAATTTGACACGCAACACGCAACAAATCCGGAACACACGTAGGACACGCAAAACACGTAGGACACACACAAGCGACATGCAGAACACGCAGGACATGTACACGTACACGCAGGATCACGTAGAACACACACACACGTACATGCAGAAACACGCAAGGGAATATCCCGAAAAAGCTGATAGATTGATAATAACTCGAAAATACAAGCACGCCCCCAAGGACAGCTTCGATGAATCAAGCCGATGGTTCCGCCCTTCTGTACTCGCTGGAGCAGACCGCTAGTCTCTCCGCTTTACGTTTCCGGGTAGGAGTCCGTGCCTTCTCCCTACAAACTGCCCACCTTATATACTGTACATCTAAAAATAACTCTACCAACATAATACATTAATCATCGGTATAACCATGTCCGTGACTCGAGAATATGAAATAACGATCGCCAAGCTTGCTGACTGATTATTTCAGATCCTCAAAATGTTAGTTCTGGATTAGTCCCCCCAGTCATCTTGGGTGAATTGGATAGCCCTTCAAAATGCCTCTTTACAGACACCCTGAACTTGTGTATAGCCCAAGGAACATGGTTGAGCAGGCTCCCTATTTGTCTGATTTATTTCTGACACGATCGGGGCCCTGACTTGGCACCCGAGTGGTCCTAGTATTCTGGATTTCTTGAGTGCACTACTTGTGCCCCTCGAAGGATTCTTGGAAATCCGGAACCTTGGGTCTTATGTCTTCAATTAGACACCCTGGTCCCCTTCATAGCTCAAGTTAGGACCTTCTTCCTAAATTGGGTTCGAACTCGGTTGCCATATTAAGCCGATCAATATTTGATGGGTGTATGACACCACATCCGGATCCGGCCCGTTCCGGTCTGAAAGGTTCTGGGTCATCATGTGATCGAACACGTCACCTCATTGGTACAAGCATGGACAAACAATGTTGAAACTCATTCAAGATGCACTTGCTTTGAGTTCCACGAATAGGCACAGAATGGATATTTTATTCCCCGATGTTCGTTTGGACTATCTGCAACCTCCTGCCCATAGTACGGCAGTAGGATCCAGAACCAGCGGCATATTAATTGGAGGCACCCAGTATGTGTGTTTTCTGGATACTCATCCGCAACCGGTTCCAGATTTGGTTTCTAGCACATGGTTCCAGGTCTACTGACTTGGGACTCGTCATAGACCCAGATGTGCGTGTATCCGCAATGGAAATCCAGAAAACGTTAATTTTCAGGTGTTGGCGAATTCACGGCTCATCACTGGATCAGAAAGATTGTTGCGGAGAGAAAAATACTCGTACGGGGATGTCATGTTTTGAGGATTGGTAAGGAACATGTCTCCTCATGGAGTTCTGAACGATGTCTACAAACATCGGAGTGACTATGGTGTGCTGGACTTCAAGGTAGTTAATCCATCCACCCAGATATTTACTCCTCTCTTACCTGATGTGCAGATCAAAGGCCGTCAAGATGCTATTGACACAGTTTGCAACCTCTACGCTCCAAAAGACCATGAAGTATTCCAGCTGGTTCCCCCAGACTTTGCAGCAATTGTCTCGCAGATGTATGTTGAAATAGGAGAACCCACCTATGGATCCCACAGAACCCCCACTAGTTAGTGGGGGGTAACCCCTGGGTTACCCCCCACTAACTAGTGGGGGTTTTGGCTGTTTTGCCTATGATGCAATAAAAGCTGTGATAAAGGCTGCAAGAAAGTCACAATATCTCTAAGGTCTGGGAGCACATGAGACCTAAGACATACTAGCTGCAACAAAGTCACAATAAAGGCACAATAAAGCTGCAATATCTATGACCTAATATAGACACATCACATCAGAGGTGAGCTGCGATAAAGTTGCAATTAAGCTGCAATAAAGTCACAATAAATGTGACTGTTCCCATAGAGTTTGTAGAGGGTGGTAGCTGCAATAAAGTCACAATAAATGTGACTGTTTGCATAGAGTTCGTAGAGGGCAGTAGCTGCAATAAAGTCACAATAAATCTGACTGTTCACATAGAGTTTGTAGAGGGCAGTAGCTGCAATAAAGTCACTATAAATCTGACTTTTCACATAGAGTTTGTAGAGGGCAGTAGCTGCAATAAAGTCACTATAAATCTGACTCTTCACATAGAGTTTGTAGTGGGCAGTAGCTGCAATAAAGTCACAATAAAGATACTATAAACTCACAATTGTACCTAGAGTTCGGGAACTACATATGCTGCAATAAAGCTGCAATAAAAGTGGTTTTCTCACAACAAAGCCATAGTCACCCTCTATTGCTGTCACTGCTAAGCACCTATCATATGGAGCAAATCACAAGGGTATATATAGGCTGCAACTAGTCTTTTCTTAAAATGATGTGGTGCAGGTACCTGCTGGGTTTAAAATGTATTCCCTTGGCCCACAGGGGTGTATTATCTTTTATCTACAGCTAATCTTCCCTGTGCCATGGCCTGATTAAGTGTACCAGCCTCTCGGATTCTCATCATCCTGATCCAATGATTCACATCACTTTAAATGAATATTTTAATCGAATAAAATATTCATTTATTGCCGGGTTTGGCCGAGTATTTTGCGTTTTGCGCAGGAGCCAGGGCACTGATTGCAAAACGGATTGGACAGCTGGATTGGATATTTTTGGCTCTACAACTTTGGTTTCAAGTCTATTTTTGGATTTTTTGGCGTCTCAGAGCCTTTGAGCCAGTGTGTTTCCTTTTTCGGCCACTACGCTTTTGGCCCAAAAAGGAAATTCCTCGTTTTTGCCCTCATTTGGGCGCAAATTGACCGTTCTTCTTGATTCAACTTTGCAGTTAGCATGCCCTATAGGTGTGGATGGGACTTGCATCACATTCTGGGGTAGGGAAACAGTGTGACATGGAGATTATCTCTGAACTGGGGAAATTCCACTCCTGACCTCAAAACTTCATATAGATCCAGTAGAGCTATTCCAACTGACTCTCTTCTCATATCTATCCCTTATTCCAGTCTTTTGGATTGATTTCCTGTGTATTTCAGATGGATATTCTCAATTTAATGGCCAGATGAAGAATTTCGATATTTACAGTACATTGTGTGTACCATGCAGCAGGCTGGCCATATCTATGGTTATAATGCATTTAGGAGATATATAGATGCTTTTGAGGCACTTGGGTGTCATGTTAACATCAATCACATTGAGATTTAATGAAAGTATGGAGCACATGGATGTTTACTCCATTTGCTTTGCTCCATTGTGCTGAACAGCAATCTAACTAGATGGAAGAATTACAATGAGATGTCTCATCCTTCAGAGGTCAAATTTTACACCAATATATGGGCAGAACCATGAGAACTGTGAAATGTCAGTTCTGCATATATTGATGAATTGGGGCCTAAAGAAGGGACCTACTGCTAAATAAACATTACAAATGAGAAGCTAGAAGGTGAAACAACAATCCCAAGCCTTATTTCATCGATTTTGGTCAAGATTTGAGCAAGTTGTGTTTTGGACAGTGCGCAGTGTAGAGCCAATAATTTGCAGTTAAGCCCTCATGCCCAAAACACCACCCAGTGGAAACTTCATGAAATTCCTTCAAATAAAGCTGAACATTCTTCCTTGATACTGGAAAATGGTGTTTAGATGCTTATCTTTGCATTATATGCAGTGCTTGAGGCCCTATTTGACAAATGATCAGAAATTGTCACTTCACATATCTCAAGTTCAGCTCGACATTTTGCCCTGATTTTTGGCTCACACAATTTTGTATACCTTAGCTAACACTTCTGGGGGTTTAGATCGTCTTAAAAGGCTGCAAGAGAGCCTGAATAACCTGAATATCTGGTTGAAGGTTGAACATCACCAAATTCAAT
This sequence comes from Mycena galopus ATCC 62051, assembly GCA_014925785.1. NCBI lineage: Eukaryota > Fungi > Basidiomycota > Agaricomycetes > Agaricales > Mycenaceae > Mycena > Mycena galopus. Next base: position 126,628 of record WIQG01000099.1, read on the forward strand.
ATGTAGTGGACTAGAGATGAATGAAAGTACTTCAAACATATTTATACATCCCATATGTTATGTAGGACCATTGGAAATGCATACCACCTCCATGAAAGGCAAGGATCACAACAAACAAGCGAAATCTGTATAAGCTGAAAGTTCATCTGTATGAGCCCTAGGGTAGGGGAAGGTTATGTGGGCACACTTTCCATGATACTCTCCTGCAACTGCTGACAGTTAGCCATGGTGGTGTGTATGGTGGGAATCTCAGAATCAAATTTTGAAAGTTAAGAGATTATCTCCATGTCACACTGTTTCCCTACCCCAGAATGTGATGCAAGTCCCATCCACACCTATAGGGCATGCCAACTAAAAGTTGAATCAAGAAGAACGGTCAATTTGCGCCCAAATGAGGGCAAAAACGAAGAATTTCCTTTTTGGGCCAAAAGCGTAGTGGCCCAAAAGGGAAACACACCAGCTCAAAGGCTCTGAGACGCCAAAAAATCCAAAAATAGACTTGAAACCAAAGTTGTAGAGCCAAAAATATCCAATCCAGCTGTTCAATCCGTTTTGCAATCAGTGCCCTGGTTCCTGCGCAAAACGCAAAATACTCGGCCAAACCCGGCAATAAATGAATATTTTATTCGATTAAAATATTCATTTAAAGTGATGTGAATCATTGGATCAGGATGATGAGAATCCGAGAGGCTGGTATGCTTAATCTGGCTATGGCACAGGCATGGTAATAGATAACAGCTATAGATAAAAGATAATACACACCTTTGGGGCAAGGGAATACCCAGCAGTTACCTGTGCCCTGTGCACCACATCATTTTAACAAAAGACTATTAGTTGCAGCCTATATATACCCTTGTGATTTGCTCCATATGATAGGTGCTTAGCAGTGACAGCAATAGAGGGTGACTATGGCTTTGTTGTGAGAAAACCACTTTTATTGCAGCTTTATTGCAGCATATGGAGTTCCCGAACTCTAGGTACAATTGTGAGTTTATAGTATCTTTATTGTGACTTTATTGCAGCTACTGCCCACTACAAACTCTATGTGAAGAGTCATATTTATAGTGACTTTATTGCAGCTACTGCCCTCTACAAACTCTACGTGAACAGTCACATTTATTGTGACTTTATTGCAGCTACTGCCCTCTATGAACTCTATGTGAACAGTCAGATTTATTGTGACTTTATTGCAGCTACTGCCCTCTACGAACTCTATGCAAACAGTCACATTTATTGTGACTTTTTTGCAGCTACCACCCTCTACAAACTCTTGTGATCAGTCACATTTATTGTGACTTTATTGCAGCTTTATTGCAACTTTATCGCAGCTCACCTCTGATGTGATGTGTCTATATTAGGTCATAGATATTGAAGCTTTATTGTGCCTTTATTGTGACTTTGTTGCAGCTAGTATGTCTTAGGTCTCATGTGCTCCCAGACCTCAGAGATATTGTGACTTTCTTGCAGCCTTTATCACAGCTTTTATTGCATCATAGGCAAAACAGCCAAAACCCCCACTAACTAGAGGGGTTTTGTGGGATCCATAGGTGGGAGAACCCCCAGCTACACGGCAGAGGTGTTGTGATATATATCTCCAGCTCCTCAACTGCTTCCACACACTTGACAACATATACAACGTCCCAACAGACATCAATACAAATGGGGCTATGCACTCACCTTAGTGCGCAATGACTATGCCAAAGAAATTGAACTGTTGCCAAACCCGCGACCACTGCGTAATGGTGACTCGGTGATCAGCCCAGTCGCATTTCATTATATGGGCGGCATGAATAATGGCAATGGACTTGGTGAGTTCTCGGCGCTTCTAGTTGTTTCCCAGTCACAAATTTGTCTTAGATCCACAACAATGTGCCCGCCTGGATGAGATGTCGAATAACAACGAACCTCAAGTAGAAAATGGGGATGATCCCCCCATTTTTTGCTTACTTCTCTGATGAAGAGTTCACAGGGCTGGACAAATCGATGAGTGGTAGTTGAAGTTGGCTGTAGTTTTGAAGGGTACAGGTGACCAGTGTGGGACTCGACCTCTCTTGCGTTCCGCCATGACACAGCGTGTACATCTTCTTCACTACTCCTACCCGCTAGATCCTTTGAAATATCACTTCGGACTCACATTACTCCAAGTTTTAACTCAACTGCGGCCAAATTTGCCCCTCCTGGACTGTTTCCAATCTGAATGCCAAGTCTAGCTTAAATGCTCGCAGGAATGACCCTACCGACTCCCAGCCAGTGGCTATTTTTTTGCTCTCCCTACACCGGTCGCCATTGACAACCTGTAGAACTCCTATCATCTGTGTAGGCGCAATGACCGGCATCAAGGATCCTGTTGCAGGTGCCGTTGGTTCAGAAGTGATTGTTTTTTCGCAGCACCAAAATGTACGTCTTTGGAGCGAACTAGAATTGCGCTCATCGAAAACCACGCATCCAGATACTGGAGAATTAAATTAAATTCATCGGGCACGGGTCACGGCCCCCCTGTCGAAGACGAAGTTTGAACCCATGTCACAGGTCACGGCGCGAAGTGTTGAATTGGTTTCATGGTTCAGGAATGCTCATAAACAGTTCTAGATCCATCACAAGGTGTACAAACCTGCTCAATGTGCTGAAGTAAACAACAGAAATCCACAAACCACGAGTCGCGATTTGGCTGGCTCTTCGATCTGTTGAACCACTGGTTCAATTGCCAAGGCCATGATTGGCTAGGTAAAGTCCCTCAGAAGCGAAATAGGCTACATGACAAGAAATTAGTGGCAGAATCCAAGTAGCAAGTAGTAGTTTCCTGAAACCTTAGGAACTCATTGTCAACAGTTTGACAGGTGTCCAAATTTTCGGTCATGTCACGGTCCCATCCAGAACTTGTCAAAGTGTTGAAATGGTTTTTTGGGTCACAGGTCACACCCTCTGTCAAATTGAATTAAATAATCCAGTACCCGCACCCCCACCGCCGCTGTGGTCTGTAGTCTTTGCAACGGCAGTGCTCGCCTCAAACCACGATCCGAGTTTGGCCAAGAGCACATGCACGGTCGATTACGAGAGACCAGCTTGGTGTGCCCCGTCCTTGCGCGATCAGAGATGCCCAGCGAGCATGCCAGGTAGCTCCGAGGGTGATGCACAGCTCGCGTTCGCTTCCCCGGCAGCGGATGTGTGCGTGGATTAAACTGGTATGTGTCTGATTGTTCCCTTTCGTTTACGCTCACTGACGCACAAGCCCACATGCAATCTTTACTGTCCAGGGCATGGCCCGACGCGCAGGATGAGAACAACGTTGGCGTTTTGAAGAGCCAGATTCAAAGTAGATGACGCCGATGTCTGGTGCATGTGTGCTATCTTGCATTGCAAATGTCCTCTAACCCATCCCATGTCGTAGTTTCCTTCCTCCCTTTCCGAACTCTCATGTCATTGCCAGCACTTCGCGTCGATGAGCAGCAGCCTCACGCAGCGAGAGCGATGTAGAGAGCTTTGCTGGGTCATATTATCACCTTGGTGTCGCATCAGCCGCTGGTAGATATTCTTGTCGTAGTAGATCTTGAATAAATCAATGTCTTTCGTAAATTGTGTAAGTGCCAAGCCAGAAATAAGGAGCAAAAAAAAGGCCAGGTTAATATTCGGCTCATACTCAGCACAATATTCGACCAATATTTAGCCAATGGGTGACTTTCCATAAGCAATAAATAAATGCTTTCGAATATTTTAAGCTCTATAACCGTTGAATCACCGCAATGACAGGACAGCTGCCAGGACCCATCGGCCTCAGATCTCGGTTAGAATATCATTGACCCTCTTTCAAACCTCAATTTATTATAATCTGGAGGAGGGGTCCCTACCCCCTCTACAGATTATTCTAGCGTTGAATAAACCGTTTTGGCTGAATGTGTACGCCGTACGGCAAGCTGTATGACAGTCTGCTTCCCACGTCACCTTTTTGGGTCTTGCCGTCTCGGCGCCACTGCACCTGGCCTCTGCTCCGATCCTCAACGCGTCGATGATGACGAGAACAGTGAGTTTAACTTCAAGTTACATATGGTGACTTGCTCAAGCTCAATCTCTGCAACAACCCAGACATGACACATCCTCAGGCCAACCACCAGAGGTTACTGCTCCCAAGAATCCGTTGACATGCTACCAAAAATTAACGGACATGTCGTCTATCCTCTATTGACATCTCTGCATGTCTGAGGCATTGTTTTGTATGTGTAGGGACACGTTGAGACGTGTCGAACACGCGGTTCATATGACCCATGACGTTCAGGTGCCATTCACTATGTTCAACCCCCACCTGGACAGAGTTTTAACACAGGTCACTACGCAGAGCTAGACACAGGTCTCTGTGGAGGTGACAGACCCTGTGTAGCTCTGGCCAGCTCTGGTCAGCTCTGGTCAGCTCTGGCTAGCTCTGGCCAGCTCTGTGTAGCTGTGTGTAGTTCAGTCCAGCTCAGGGTAGCTCTGTACAGTCAGCTGCACAGAGCAAATATCAGTTGAATATTGGGACTGACACACAAAATATCGACCGAAGTGCCTCATTTAGAAAGGCAGGAGCACAATCACATCACGGATCAGTGTCTTAAGGCAAGATTTTATCTCTCTCTCGACAGGTCTCACCTTTAGCATGTAAATCTTGGGTATTAGTGATACAATGAATCCGGTGCAGTAGTATATTTGGAATCACTTTGAGGATCTCACAAACGCATACTAATGAGCTGTCGATGCTAATCAGACGTCATAAAGTATTACCTGAACACGATCTTCGGTGACGGCATTCAAGTTCTGCCGCTCGCCAATACGCAGGAAATGAACCTAAGATCCGTCTAACTCACTCCAGGTGCCTACACTGACCTATGCACACCTCAACTCACCTAGCATCAGCTAAACAGAGTTTGTCTAGGTGCTCAAAGGTGCCTGAACACAGCCTGAACACAACCAGACATGGCACCTGAAGAGCTGGACAGAGCTAGACCAAGCTGGGCATAGCAGTCTGTGTAGCCAGCTACAAAGGGTCTTTCTGGTCAACTAGGCAGACCTCCACAAAGCTGGCCAGACCTTGCCATACTCTGGATCAGCTGGCCAAAACTCTGTCCAGGTGGGGGTTGAACGTAATGATTCCGAACCAAATAATTGTTGCACATATATTCTATTGCTTATGGGAACCTGAGATGATTAAAATGATTGAAGTAACCTGGATGACAGCATCGTTGGCACTGCTCAAATAAGCTCAAAGAAATGATAATGCTTATGGAAAATCACCCAATACAACACCTTTTGGCCATATATTAGTCCGGCCTTTTTTGCCAAATATTCATCAAATATCCACCCAATACAACCTGTATTGGCCGAATAGCGGCCGCTGCGAATTTACCTCAAACTCCGGTGAATCTTTCGGCCCAGTGTGAGGACCTCAACAATGACACAGAAACTTGCGACATCACCGGGTGATCCGAGCCAAGGTTTTTGGGTATTCTTCAATGATGAGGGCATATTTCTGAATGTCAGACGGTTCAACAAATGCGCACACTTCTGAGACTCGTTCGTTTCGCGATGCGGCGCTTATACGGCAGGGTCCAGAGAAATACCTCGCAAAGGACCTCCTGGCGGGGATCTGGCGCACAGCGGACAGAGGTCTGGTGTAGTTTTTGATCCTCGCTTCTGTGTCCTCCAAGTCCCGGAGGCACCGCTCGGTCGCAACTTTGAGCTCTGTGATGTTGTTTGGTAGGAGCAGCGCCCGACTGCGTTCAGTGGTTATGGCATGCTCGACACCTCAATCCGCAAGGCGGGGCGTTGGAGCCTGAGAGTTGCGCAGCTCGCACTGGTGATTCCAGTTCAGGTGATGTAAATATATTTTGCCAAGTGGGGTGCACTATGTCCTTCTCTGAGGATAGTCGGGATGTTAGCAGCGCAGAGAGACGGAGGCGAGGGACTCGCCTCGAGGACATGGTGGGTAAGGCCAGGGAGGGATGACACCTGATCACTCAGGGAAATCTGTTGAATCAGGGCGCCCAGAAATGTTTCTGAAACTAAAAGTTTCTGGAACGGGTCCGGGCATGTGGAAACGGTTTCCAAAACTTTTAGTTTCGGAAACCCTTTTCTGTTGCCCGAAACCTTTAGCTCTCGAATTAGTTTCTGCACTGCCGGAACTAATAGTTTCGTGAACAGTACCAGTGTGCCGAAAATTGTTCCCGAAACTATTAGTTTCGGAAACGGTTTCCGCTGCCCCGAAACTTTTAGTTCTTGCCGAAACTGTTCCTGATTCTTTTGGTTTAGGGATCATTCTCGGCTGCACCGGAACTAAAAGTTTCGGGAAAGCCGGAACTGTTCCTGAAATTATGGGTTTCGGGTGCCCCGGAACTTAACTGGCTCGGCGGCAGTTGAGTTTCAGTGCAGCCGAAACTTAAAATTTCAGGAACAGTTTCGGCTCCACCGAAACTGTTCCCGAAAGCTCTAGTCCGGGTGCAGCCAAAACGGATCCCGAAACCAAAAGAATCAGGAACAGATTCGGCAGCCCCGGAACTAAAAGTTTCGGCACAGCGGAAACTATGTCCGAAACTAATAGTTCCGGGAACAATTTTCTGCACACCGGAACTGTTCACGAAACTCTAAGTTCCAGGAGGGTAAAAATTAATTCGGAAACTAATAGTTTCAGGGCAGAGGAAATGGTTTCTGAAACTAAAAGTTTCGGAAACCGTTTCCACATTCCCGGATCCGTTCCAGAAACTTTTAGCTTCTGAAACGTTTCCGGGCGCCCTGATTCATCGGATTTCCCCGAGTGGATGGGCGCCGCTGTTCCGTGGCATCGATTACTCACCAAATACCGATAAATTTCGGAGTTTCGGGTAGAACACCCGTACTTTCAATATTAATTCCGGGGGCAGCCACCACGAGATTAAGCAGCTTACATAGCGCGCGGGGGCGGGCAAATTGCAAGAGATATGAGCTCGAAATACTTATCGCGATGCGTCACTGCGAGTGAGTTGAGAGATAATTTTATCATTGCCATCCCCCAAATGGCGCCGCTAGACGAAGGTACAGCAAAGTATGCAATTCAATCTCGAGGAATAGATCAGAAGTACGGACAACATATAGGAAGAAGGCGGGCTCACGTCAACGTTCTTGCGCAATTTGAACGACCCAAGTTCGAGCGCCCGCGAGCCTGATTGAGAGCACATTGTAGATCGTCCTGTGGGCCGTTAAGAAGGTGGACATCAGTGCACGAGAACAGAGCCACCGCAATGAGGGAGGCCCTACGTGGGTGTTTTAATGAGTCCGCAGGAGATTGTCGCCAATAGATCAAAACGGCGCCGCCATTGAAGCTTCGAAACAAACACTGCATTCAGGGCTCGGGTAGACCCGGCCTGTCGCGGTTGGCCGCCCATTGGCGAGGTCCGTGATGCGCGGAGCCAGAGTCTGCCGACAAACGTGTGCCGCGGTTGGGCACCATCTGGCACGGTGAGGTCGGCAGGGTCTGCCGACCTCCTCATCCAACCTTGAAAGCCCTCACCGACCTCGACTACCTTTCTTTCTACATTGTTACTGGTGTTGTGCCAGTGTTGTGTGGTATGGGTCTTGAATCTTCAATGTGTGCCTTGGCAACGGCAATAATTCACATAAAACCTGTTACCTAATGTGATTGCACCGGACTCTAGCGCCAAGGGGGAATCGATTTTCAAAAATCGTATATCCACTCGGAAAGTTTTCTAAGCCAAGTTTCAGACCCCCCCCCCCCCCCTGCCGGCCATCATTTCTGATCCCGGCACGGCATCAGCATAGGGTACCGTCCAAGTGCCGCTCACCACATTTCTTAATGATCTCACAGTGGGCGTGGGCCTCCAGGATGCAAGAAAAGCGATGTGGGATGCATCAGGTCAAGCAAAAATATATCTATTCTCCAAATCTGCTTCACGTTGTATTTATTTCCGTTTCTTGTTGGCCCGCTGGTCCGTACAAACCTCGCACATCCAATTCTTCAATGAGTTTGAATCATCACTCGGGAAACAAGCACGGTGATGCTGGACCGATTCAATCATAAGAACTTCAGAAGAAAGAAAGAACAAAACACGCACCCAACGTGTCTCGCAGCTGACTTGGGTGCACTCAAGAAACATCCCCACCTTTTCTCGGTCCGCTTCTGCCACGGGTTCCCCGCATCCATCACATGGCGCAAAGTGCCGCTTTCGTCGGACTCTCTTTGCTGGTGCATCTGCTACAACATTTGGCGCTGGTACAACGTTTGGTGTTGGAGCAGTGGTTGGTGCGACAGCCTGGGATGGTACCACCTTGATTGGCATCGACTGCATGGGTTCTTCGATTTGGGACTCGGAGTCACCGTCTGTTGGTGGTGGAATGTTGATTGCGACTGCCTGGGATGGTACTGCCCCAGTTGGCGTTGACTGCATGGGCTCATTGGGGTGGGACTCGGAGTCATCGTCTGAGTCCGTTATAATCGTCCGATGAGACCGGCGCTTGGGCTTCGAGCGATCAGGAAGCAGGTGGTGCGAGAAATCTTCTGAACATGTGGAAAACAGATGGGACAAAAATAAATTCGCAGATTGAAATACGCACCATCATCTGTGTCGCGGAGCATATCCTCAACCACCTATGGATCCCACAAAACCCCCTCTAGTTAGTAGGGAGTAACCCCGGGGTTACCCCTTACTAGTTAGAAGGCATTTTAGCTGTTTTGCCTATGATGCAATAAAAGCTGTGATAAAGGCTGCAAGAAAGTCACAATATCTCTAAGGTCTGGGAGCACATGAGAGCTAAGACATGCTAGCTGCAACAAAGTCACAATAAAGGCACAATAAAGCTTCAATATCTATGATCCAATGTAGACACATCACATCAGATGTGAGCTGCAATAAAGTTGCAATAAAGCTGCAATAAAGTCACAATAAATGTGACTGTTCACATGGAGTTCGTAGAGGGCAGTAGCTGCAATAAAGTCACAATAAATGTGACTGTTCACATAGAGTTCATAGAGGGCAGTAGCTGCAATAAAGTCACAATAAATGTGACTGTTCACGTAGAGTTTGTAGAGGTCAGTAGCTGCAATAAAGTCACAATAAAGATACTATAAAGTCACAATTGTACCTAGAGTTCAGGAACTACATATGCTGCAATAAAGCTGCAATAAAAGTGGTTTTCTCAAAACAAAGCCATAGTCACCCTCTGTTGCTGTCACTGCTAAGCACCTATCATATGGAGCAAATCACAAGGGTATATATAGGCTGCAACCAGTCTTTTGTTAAAATGATGTGGTGCAGGTACCTGCTGGGTTAAAAATGTATTCCCTTGGCCCACAGGGGTGTATTATCTTTTATCTACAGCTAATCTTCCCTGTGCCATGGCCTGATTAAGTGTACCAGCCTCTCGGATTCTCATCATCCTGATCCAATGATTCACATCACTTTAAATGAATATTTTAATCGAATAAAATATTCATTTATTGCCGGGTTTGGCCGAGTATTTTGCGTTTTGCGCGGGAGCCAGGGCACTGATTGCAAAGCGGATTGACAGCTGGATTGGATATTTCTGGCTCTACAACTTTGGTTTCAAGTCTATTTTTGGATTTTTTGGCGTCTCAGAGCCTTTGAGCTGGTGTGTTTCCTTTTTGGGCCACTACGCTTTTGGCCCAAAAAGGAAATTCCTCGTTTTTGCCCTCATTTGGGCGCAAATTGACCGTTCTTCTTGATTCAACTTTGCAGTTGGCATGCCCTATAGGTGTGGATGGGACTTGCATCACATTCTGGGGTAGGGAAACAGTGTGACATGGAGATTATCTCTGAACTGGGGAAATTCCACTCCTGACCTCAAAACTTCATATAAATCCAGTAGAGCTATGCCAACTGACTCCCTTCTCATATCTATCCCTTATTCCAGTCTTTTGGATTGATTTCCTGTCTATTTCAGGTGGATATTCTCAATTTAATGGTCAGATGAAGAATTTCGATATTTACAGTACATTGTGTGTACCATGCAGCAGGCTGGCCATATCCATGGTTCTAATGCATTTAGGAGATATATAGATGCTTTTGAGGCACTTGGGTGTCATGTTAACATCAACCACATTGAGATTTAATGAAAGTATGGAGCACATGGGTGTTTACTCCATTTGCTTTGCTCCATTGTGCTGAACAGCAATTTAACTAGATGGAAGAATTACAATGAGATGTCCCATCCTTCAGAGGTCAAATTTTACACCAATATATGGGCAGAACCATGAGAACTGTGAAATGTCAGTTCTGCATATATTGATGAATTGGGGCCTAAAGAAGGGACCTACTGCTAAATAAACATTACAAATGAGAAGCTAGAAGGTGAAACAACAATCCCAAGCCTTATTTCATCGATTTTGGTCAAGATTTGAGCAAGTTGTGTTTTGGACAGTGCGCAGTGTAGAGCCAATAATTTGCAGTTAAGCCCTCATGCCCCCAAACACCACCCAGTGGAAACTTCATGAAATTCCTTTAAATAAAGCTGAACATTGTTCCTTGATACTGGAAAATGGTGTTTAGATGCTTATCTTTGCATTATATGCAGTGCTTGAGGCCCTATTTGACAAATGATCAGAAATTGTCACTTCACATATCTCAAGTTCAGCTCGATATTTTGCCCTGATTTTTGGCTCACACAATTTTTTATACCTTAGCTAACTCTTCTGGGGGTTTAGATCGTCTTAAAAGGCTGCAAGAGAGCCTGAATAACCTGAATATCTGGTTGAAGGTTGAACATCACCAAATTCAATATGTAGTGGACTAGAGATGAATGAAAGTACTTCAAACATATGATAAATCTTATATGTTATGTAGGACCATTGGAAATGCATACCACCTCCATGAAAGGCAAGGATCACAACAAACAAGCGAAATCTGTATAAGCTGAAAGTTCATCTGTATGAGCCCTAGGGTAGGGGAAGGTTATGTGGGCACACTTTCCATGATAGCATAATACTCTCCTGCAACTGCTGACAGTTAGCCATGGTGGTGTGTATGGTGGGAATCTCAGAATCGAATTTTGCAAGTTAAGAGATTATCTCCATGTCACACTGTTTCCCTACCCCAGAATGTGATGCAAGTCCCATCCACACCTATAGGGCATGCCAACTGCAAAGTTGAATCAAGAAGAACGGTCAATTTGCGCCCAAATGAGGGCAAAAATGAGGAATTTCCTTTTTGGGCCAAAAGCGTAGTGGCCCAAAAAGGAAACACACCAGCTCAAAGGCTCTGAGACGCCAAAAAATCCAAAAATAGACTTGAAACCAAAGTTGTAGAGCCAAAAATATCCAATCCAGCTGTCCAATCCGCTTTGCAATCAGTGCCCTGGTTCCTGGGCAAAACGCAAAATACTCGGCCAAACCCGGCAATAAATGAATATTTTATTCGATTAAAATATTCATTTAAAGTGATGTGAATCATTGGATCAGGATGATGAGAATCCGAGGCTGGTATGCTTAATCAGGCCATGGCACAGGCAAGATTAGCTGTAGATAAAAGATAATACACACCTTTGGGCAAGGAAATACATTTTTATCCCAGCCTGAGGTACCTGTGCACCACATCATTTTAACAAAAGATTTCAGCCTATACCCTTGTGATTTGCTCCATATGATAGGTGCTTAACAGTGACAGCAACAGGAGGCAACTATAACTTTGTTGTGAGAAAACCACTTTTATTGCAGCTTTATTACAGCATATGTAGTTCCCGAACTCTAGGTACAATTGTGACTTTATAGTATCTTTATTGTGACTTTATTGCAGCTACTGACCTCTACAAACTCTACGTGAACAGTCACATTTATTGTGACTTTATTGCAGCTACTGCCCTCTATGAACTCTATGTGAACAGTCACATTTATTGTGACTTTATTGCAGCTACTGCCCTCTACGAACTCCATGTGAACAGTCACATTTATTGTGACTTTATTGCAGCTTTATTGCAACTTTATTGCAGCTCACATCTGATGTGATGTGTCTACATTGGGTCATAGATATTGAAGCTTTATTGTGCCTTTATTGTGACTTTGTTGCAGCTAGCATGTCTTAGCTCTCATGTGCTCCCAGACCTTAGAGATATTGTGACTTTCTTGCAGCCTTTATCACAGCTTTTATTGCATCATAGGCAAAACAGCTAAAATGCCTTCTAACTAGTAAGGGGTAACCCCGGGGTTACTCCCTACTAACTAGAGGGGGTTTTGTGGGATCCATAGGTGTCCTCAACAGGAGACGATTCACTGCGGGGCACCAGTAAGTTAATGTGGCGGATTCAAAGACGAACTCACCGTGTGGAGCCGAGAACAGTGGCTTCTCCATCGACCACTGTCATATCAGCATTGGTGGTTGCAGCCAAGTCCGCCTCCCCGCTGTCAATCGCACAAGTCAGTTAATAATAGGTGGATCCACAAGTAGTAGTAAATCACCGTAAGATGGCGATGGTGCTGTGTGCAAGTGAGATCTGCAGCGGTTTGGGTTTCTGGTGATTTCTTTTGTGCTTTGGTAACGGAACACGGTTTTTCCAAATGTCCTCAAGTGCCGATCTCTCTTCCTGGGAAATTTCGAATCCCACAAGATGAGGGGCGGGGTCAGTAAGCTTGTGGAAATTGCGTAGATGGATCTCGAGGTTGTACTTCCACACGGCTTGTTTTTTTGGTCCACATATTGGGCAGACGACGGGGACATTAGAGCAGGGTGAGCGGCTGCCGACATTAGACTTGGCTGCATGCGCATACTGAAATATAATCTTTTTCCGACACGTAGATCGTGCCCAATCGATTGTCGGGGGAGTGTTAGCACCACGGCCCTTGGCAAGATAGAACGAGCACATAGGTGCGGCACGGCCACAGAGCCCACAGGGCTCGTGGTTCGGATTAATTGTTGAATCGTGCAGCTGATGAGCCCCAAAGTGTTCCAGTAGACGCGGGCCCTTGGTGAGGTCAAGTGGCACACTTGGACCGCATTTCGGGCAACAGGAGGCCAGACTTTGGTCCGAATCAATCTTGTTCTCATATCCCTGGCAAACGAAGCAAGCTTCTCCTATGTAACAGGCAGCTGTAAGTTCAGTTTGCACTGCAAGAATAATTCAACTCACCTCCGAACCGGTAAGGATAATGTGTAGACTTGTTGATGGTAGGAATGCTCTCGACGAATTCGGTCCGAGGAAGCAAATGCTCGTATAGCGTCGCTGTAATCACGAGAAGCTCTGCACTTTCGAAGAGGTAAGATGGCTTGGTCCCGTTGATCAGCAATGTCGGATTCAACGGTTGAACCAGGCATCCCGGAACACACAAGATGGATCCATCCATCGAGTTAGACCAGCGCCAGTCGTAGTGTTGGCTAGGATCGTCCGCGGTGCTCGCTCGAATCAGCTGCATGATCTGGAAAGATACTTCTGCAGTGGCATCGGTCAACAAAGACAGATCTACTTCGTCTAAATCTTGCGACCCTAGCGACAAGGCCGTGACGCTTCCAACCGCCAGGAAAAGCTGACCTTCACAGCGTACAAGCGTGGCGATCGGGTTACTGATACGCACACAAGGCGCGCCAAGGAGAGAATGGTCCGAGTCCGAGTCAAAAATTCTAGCTGCTGGCTGCTCGAAACAGGGCATAGATGCCACTCGTTTAGTTCTGTCTGTGGAAGAGCGCGCGCCGGTGATGTCCAACATGGCAAGACGCAGGGCCTTTGCCTTTGTAAGCCGTTCACCGTTGATTTCAATATGTGTCTGAAATCCGCCCCGCGGTAATTCAACCCCAATAGCGTCTTCAAGGTCTCCGTCACCAAGGTACGATGGCTGCGGGTCTGCAGGCTTCAGCTGCGTCATAGAAGGAAACTCGGCCTCTAACTGCGTGCAGCGGTAGTCCGGCTCGTTGTCGTCTTGAGTGTTGTCCACCATAAGCTTTCCGCGGGGGGCCAGGATGTTGATTGCGCAATTGCACGAAAGCAGCCGGAAGCGCTCTGCTGAACCAGGGATCATCTCTTCAGCATGACGGCGACCCATTCGCCAGGAGGTGAGGCAATTCACGTCATCAACCAACAGATTTCCTGTACACGATGCCGGGTTGATGTGGTCGACTTTGGAATCAAGCTCGCCCGTACTTGCAACAGCCGGCAACTTGATCCTCTGCGGAGTGTGATCCCACTCCGGATGCAACGAGAGTATAGCCTGTACCTCCGTCGCATGGGTTCCGCAGCTCGCAAGTTGCAACAAATCAATGTTTGCGTCTGTGCCTAGTTTTCCGGTTGAGCTTATCTCCGAAAAATATGACATTTTGCATGCGCACCTATTGCAGTCCGAATCAAACCGAAGAAAATCTCCAAACGGTCGGTTCCAAGTAGACAGAGCCAAAATTTTCCATCGGGTGTGTCGACCTTGGCCTTGGCGACGCAAAAATACACATTCTTGATCATGATCATCAAGTTGACAAACTGTCAGGGGAACCGCCCGTCCGTCCGTCCATCCGTCCGTCCGTCCGGCTCCGGCCCATCGCACTGCCCCGCTTCCTCGTCCGATCCTTCGTCCGGCCTCCGGACTCGCACCCCAGCCTGCGCCTCCATCCGGAACGTCACCTCCCGTCCCTCCGGACTCTGTTCCCTTCCGTCCGTCCGGCCGCTCTCACTGGCACGTGCTGTGTGATCAAGCTCGAGACCTCTGCCGATCCCTCCGGACACGTGCTACTGGCTAGTACTTAAAAAACCTCGCCTAGCGTGAGAATCCTCATCCTTTCTTCTCTTCGGATTCTCCCGCTAGGTGCGTATTCTAGAAACCTGTATTTAGTACCATTCAATTGAGTTGCTTCGGATTCTCCCGCTAGTCTCCCGCGCTCTGCGCCGAGCTGAGGTTGCCCTTACAGCAGAAGAAAGGATCTAAGGGATCAACTGGTCAAGATTGCGAAGTTCGGTGTAGACTCGGACTCGGACTGCTACGCTAGCGCTCCGGCCTCCCCGACTTCCAACCTCGACCCCTCCTCCTTGATGGACGCTCCGACGCCCGGAAGCGGGTCCGCGCCACCCGAGCTCCCGGATGTTTACATCCCGGAACCGGCTGCCGACCCCGAATCCCGGCTGACCGCGGTCGAAGGCTCTCTCGCAAACATCGAAGCCCTACTCCTCCGCGTTTTACACAACAACCAAAATCCACCCGCGACTGCCCCCGTCCCTGCCGCTCCGGCTCCGGCGGTGGGTCCAGACTTTACCACCCTCACCCCCGCAGCAAAATCGGTTCTCCGACCGAACCCCCCGGCCGTCTTCGACGGCGACCGGACCCAAGGACGGATGTTCCTCCACTCCGTCCTCACATACCTCCGACTGGTTCCGGAAGCCTTCATGGTCCACGGACAGCTCGTCGAGGAAAAACTCGTGCGGTACGCCATGTCCTTTATGGCGCGAGACGCGGCCGGACGATGGGCCGAACGACAGTCCGCAATCGTTCCGTTCCCATTCCCGTCCTGGGCGGAATTCGAGTCCGAGTTCCGGCTCCGGTTCGTCGAGGAAAACGAGCAAGACCAAGCTCTCCTCCGGCTGGAGACCCACAGCTACTACCAGGGCTCCCGCGACGTTTACCGGTACACGGACGACTTCGAGGAACTCACCGCCACGGCCGGGTACACGGATCCGCTCGTCCGCGTCACCAAGTACCGAGCGGGGCTCGACCCGAGGATCAACGCAGCGATCACCACGTCCGGAACCGCTCCGGCGCTGCTAGACTACGCCGGATGGCGTCTCCGCGCCTTCCGTCAGTACGACGCCCTCGCCCGCGTCCGAGCGGGAGCACCTCCGACTCGCGCCCCGGCTCCGGCCGCACGCCCTCGCACTGGGACGTTCCTCCCAGTCCCCTCCTTCACGCCTGCTCCCAAAGCCGCGCCGGCGCCCGCCCTTCCGCCTGGCATTCCGATGGAAGTTGACCGGACCCGCGCGCGCTTCGCACCGCGCGCTTGCTTCCGCTGCGGTGCGTCCGGACACCTCGCCCGAGACTGCCCGACTCCCTCGGACGTCCGGCACGCAGACGTCCTGGACGAGGTCGTCCGTCAACTCGGAGACGACCTCCTCGGAGAGCTCTTCGCGCGCCTCTCTACTACCGCCGGACTTCCGACCGAGCCGGACGCCGGAGACGCGGAGCCGGAGGGTTTTCCGGACGCGGTCGAGTGAGCGGTGCGCCCTCGGTCGCGTCCCCTAATCGTTACTCCTGCCTGTACAAAGATATACCCAATAAATCAGCAGTTGAAACGAAAGACGCACCCCCTGCTCCGGTTTCCGCCCCCCGGCCGGAGCCCCCTATTCCCGCCCCGGAGGCAAAAACCCCTTCCATTCCCCGCGTCCACCGTCCGAGATGGGAACGCAAACTGCCCCGGCAGTACGTTATTGATTCCGTGGAGGGCCGGAACTCCCTGCACATTCCGTTGGAGATGCAGTCGGTAGAAACCGCGGCTAAGGTGTCCGTGAAAGGTCTGGTCGACTGCGGAGCGACCGGAGACTTCATTGACTCGGAGTACGTGATCTCCCGCAACCTTCCCGTCCGGAAGCTCTCCCAGCCTATCCCGGTCCTCAACGTCGACGGCACACCCAATGCATCCGGAGGCATTACGGGCGTAGTCGATATGGTCGTCAACTACAAGGGTCACTCGGAACGCATCCAACTCGCCGTGACGCGGCTCGGGAAGCAGCACGTCATCCTCGGTTACTCCTGGCTTCAGAAACACAACCCGGAGATCGACTGGGAAACCAAGGAAGTCCGGATGACCCGCTGCCCGACCAGCTGCAGCACCTGCCGAGACGAGCTTCGCGCCGTCCGTCGCAGCGCGAAGATCTCCGCCGCGATCCTCCGACAGCTCCGCGAAGGTCCCGTCCCGTCTATCTGTGCCATTGACTCGGAGGAGTGGTGCGGAGACGACGGGTACGATCCGGATGGCGACGGAGACGACTGTCCGGACCTCACTCCGGACCCGGACGAAGACGACGATGACGAGCTAGAAGAAGGCGACCGGATCCTCTACACCGTGTTCGCTCCGGCCGAGGAAATCCGCGCCGGGAGCACCGTCTCCCAACGGCTCGCGGAGGCCTTCGCCCGGAACTCGGCCCCGCCTGGGACCTCGGTTCCGACCTGGGTCGAGGACTTCTCCGACGTCTTTGACAAGGAGTCGTTCGACGCGTTACCGG
Organism: Mycena galopus ATCC 62051; assembly: GCA_014925785.1. NCBI lineage: Eukaryota > Fungi > Basidiomycota > Agaricomycetes > Agaricales > Mycenaceae > Mycena > Mycena galopus. Next base: position 143,782 of record WIQG01000099.1, read on the forward strand.
AGCGCCGGACGTGGGACCACGCCATGGAATTCGTCCCGGACGCAAAGCCGGCCAACTGCAAGGTCTACCCGATCTCCCCCCTCGAGCAGAAGGAACTCGACGCGTTCATCGAGGATGGGCTGAGCACCGGCCGGATCCGTCCGTCCAAGTCCCCGATGGCGTCTCCGGTCTTCTTCATCAAGAAGAAGGACGGAAGCCTCCGGTTCGTCCAGGACTACCGAGCGCTCAACGCGATGACCGTGAAGAACCGATACCCGCTCCCGCTGATTAACGACCTCATTAACCGCCTAAAGGGAGCCCGGTTCTTCACAAAACTCGACGTCCGGTGGGGCTTCAACAACGTCCGGATCCGGGGAGGCGACGAGTGGAAGGCCGCGTTCCGTACCAACCGAGGACTCTTCGAGCCCCTGGTGATGTACTTCGGCCTCACCAACTCCCCGGCCACGTTCCAGACGATGATGAACGACATCTTCCAAGACCTCATCCTGTCCGGAGACGTCATGGTATACCTTGACGACATCCTCATCGCTCACTCCGATCTCGCGCGCCACCGAGAGATCGTCCGAGAAGTCCTCCGGCGGCTCCGGGCGCACAAGCTTTACCTCCGGCCGGAGAAGTGCGAGTTCGAGAAGTCGTCGATCGAGTACCTCGGCGTCATCATCTCGCACAACCACGTCGAGATGGACCCGGTCAAGGTCGCCGGAGTCGCCGCCTGGCCGGCTCCGGAGAACCGGAAGGACGTGCAGCAGTTCCTCGGCTTCACGAACTTCTACCGGAGATTCATCCGGGCTTTCTCGGACATCGCGCGGCCCCTCTTCGACCTCACCAAGAAGAGCGTCGCTTGGACCTGGACCGCTGCCGCGGCTGCCGCCTTCCAAGCCCTCAAGGATGCGGTAACCGCGGAGCCCGTCTTGGTCCTGCCCGACGAGTCGCGTCCATACCGGGTCGAGGCGGACAGCTCCGACTACGCCACCGGAGCCGTCCTGTCTCAGCCGGACGCGAACGGGAAGTGGCATCCGGTCGCGTTTTACTCCAAAAGTCTGAGTGACGTCCAGCGCAACTACGAGATCCATGACAAGGAGATGCTTGCGATCATCCGGGCCTTAGAGGAGTGGCGACACTTCCTCGAAGGTACGCAGCACCCGGTCGAGATCTGGACGGACCACAAAAACTTGGAGTACTTCCGGAAGGCGCAGAACTTGAACCGGAGGCAGGCGCGGTGGTCCCTGTACCTGTCCCGGTTTGACTTCGCGCTCCACCACCAGCCCGGACGCCTCATGGGCCGTCCGGACGCGCTGTCCCGCCGTCCGGACCACGGAGTGGGCTCGGACAACACGGACGTTACCCTTCTTCGCCCGGACTTGTTCCACGTCCGCGCACTGGAAGGTGTCGTGGTGGCCGGACCCAAGGTCCCCCTCCTTCGTGACGTCCGGGAGGCCTTCACGGGTGAGCCGGACCTTGAGGACCCCGTCGCGCTTGTCGCGCGAGAACTCCTCAAGAACCGGAACGTCCGCCCCCCCGGTCGTCCGAGTGGCGTGTCGCAGAAGGGCTCCTTTACTACCGCGGTAAGGTCGTCGTACCGCGGAATAAGGACCTCCGGCGCCGAATCATCGCCCTGCACCACGACACCCGGGTCGCCGGACACGCCGGACGCTTCAAAACCCTCGAGCTCATCTCCCGGAATTACTGGTGGCCCCAGCTGTCCCGTCACGTCGGCCAATACGTCCGGACCTGCGATCCATGCAACCGGACGAAGGCGCTTCGGAAGCTGCCCCACGGAGAGCTCCACCCGACCGAAATCCCGGAAGAACGTTGGGACACCGTCTCGGTGGACTTCATCGTCGAGCTCCCAGACGCGCACGGGTTCGACGCGGTCATGGTCGTAGTCGACGTCCTGGGTAAGCGGGCCCATTTCAACGAGTGCCACACCGGCCTTGGCACGGTCGGAGCCGCTCGGCTCTACTACCGGAACGTCTGGAGGCACCACGGAACCCCCCGGAAATACATCTCCGACCGTGGGCCGCAGTTCGTCGCGGAGTTCACCACGGAACTGTGGCGCCTCATCGGGATAGAACCAGCGACCTCCACCGCCTACCACCCGCAGACCGATGGCCAGACCGAACGCGTCAATCAGGAACTCGAGCAGTTCGTCCGGATCTTCACGAACTACAAACAAGACGACTGGGACGAGCTCCTCCCGGCCGCGGAGTTCGCGTACAACAACCACGTCCACTCCTCGACGCAGCAAGTCCCGTTCATGACGGACACCGGAAGGCTCCCCCGGATGGGATTTGAGCCCAACGGACTGCGCTCGAACGTGGAATCCGCGAACGAGTTCCGCGACCGGATCGCGTCCGGAGTCTCGGAAGCCAAAGCCGCGCTCGTTAAGGCCAAAGACGAGTTCAAGCTGTACTACGATCGCCGACGCACGCCCGCCCCGGAGATCAAAGTAGGCGACCGAGTCTGGCTAGACGCCTCCGACATCCGGACGACCCGTCCGTCCGTCAAATTCGCGGACAAACGCCTCGGCCCCTTCAAGGTCGTGAAGGTTGTCGGAAAGGGTGCGTACAAGCTCGAGCTCCCCCCCCGGTACTCCCAGCTCCACCCGGTCTTTCCGGTGGTGAAACTCCAGCTCGCGGAACCGGACCCGTTCCCCGGACGCCCCCGGAACGACGAACCCCCACCCGTCCTTCAGACGGACGACGACGTTCAATGGGAGGTCGAGGAGATCCTAGAAGCGAAGGTCCGTTATGGCAGCCTCTGGTACATGGTGCGGTGGAAAGGCTACGGCCCGGAACACAATAAATGGGTAAAGCACTCCGACGTCTTCGCTCGAGACGCCATCGAGGCCTACTATCGCCGCTACCCCAACGCCCCGCGCCGGATCGCCTCGGCCGCTTTCGACTCGCTCTCGTTCCGGAGGCGCGACGCCCAGGTCCGATTCATGCGTCGGGACGCCGCATTCCAAGGGGGGGGTGATGTCAGGGGAACCGCCCGTCCGTCCGTCCATCCGTCCGTCCGTCCGGCTCCGGCCCATCGCACTGCCCCGCTTCCTCGTCCGATCCTTCGTCCGGCCTCCGGACTCGCACCCCAGCCTGCGCCTCCATCCGGAACGTCACCTCCCGTCCCTCCGGACTCTGTTCCCTTCCGTCCGTCCGGCCGCTCTCACTGGCACGTGCTGTGTGATCAAGCTCGAGACCTCTGCCGATCCCTCCGGACACGTGCTACTGGCTAGTACTTAAAAAACCTCGCCTAGCGTGAGAATCCTCATCCTTTCTTCTCTTCGGATTCTCCCGCTAGGTGCGTATTCTAGAAACCTGTATTTAGTACCATTCAATTGAGTTGCTTCGGATTCTCCCGCTAGTCTCCCGCGCTCTGCGCCGAGCTGAGGTTGCCCTTACACAAACGTCTGAGTGGGCATGAAGCGTCCGTGAGCACCATTGTGCAGGTATAAGTCAAGAAGAAGATGAGCGGCAGTGCTGAGATGTATAAGCTGAGTACTGAGATCCATGTCGAGGGAGATGTACGGCATCACCAGATTGTACACCAGCTTTCCGAAAATGCGCAGGGCATCGCGTGCTTGAACAAATAAAGGAGGAGAGGAGTCGGGGGCAGGGGGAAGGGACCAAATTGCTCGGAGCAATCGATACGAGAGGGGAACATCCTGTTTGTCATTGGGATTGAGGAACGAGTTGACCTGCTTGAGAGTCAATCCACTCGCAAGCAGATGCTGCCTGAGCGTCGCCACCGAAATGTGAACACCAAGTATCTCGATCCCTGTGTCACGCATGGTGAGACTGTGTAAGCATTTGAAGGCATGCTTGAAGTCTTTGTCGGGTGTGACATCGTCATCGCCCACGAGCAAATTCATGAACTCGAGTGATCCAACGTGAGGAAAGATCAGTGAGTCACGAGAGAGCTCCTGCTTCATATATTCCATTGTGAAAGCAGTCCCGCGTCTCGCCTCGCCGTCAGAAGCAACACAGACGATGCGGAATTTGGTGTTTCCATGCTCGGACTTGTTTTTGATGGCAGTCATGAGGGGACGTAAAATGTTCCTCGCGTGTTCAGCCCCGCTTTCCAGTTTGCAATCGGATGAGAAAAGGACTGGACGGGCTGAGTACTCGCGAGGATCTGAGGTGAATGCGCCCAATGCCGCTACGGTGGCCTGTATTAATTTAAATGAGTAACAAGTTGACTCAGATTTGAGATAAAAAATACCTCGCCTGCCAAGTGCGCGTCCCCGGCCTTCAATCCGTCACACAAAACACTCATGTCGGCTTCCGAGTTTAGGTCGTTTGGAAGCTTGTGTACGTGCTGCCGGCATATCCCAATGATCTTGTTATTACGGTCGTCATACCTTGCTCGCCTTTCTGTCGCCATCTCGTCCAACATCATGCTCCCATGGATCATACGAAATGGGCTGGCAGTGGAAGGCATGGCCTCACGGGCGGCATCGATGTTTGCTTCAATCTCCGCAACAGTGGGCATGCCGGGTGATGGGATGAGTGGACGGATAGTTGTGTGGCGCCTCAGCATAGAGACACTGGGAAGCCTGAGCGTGCGGTGCGCAATTTCGGCAACACGTGACCCTCCAAGACGCAAAAACAGCAGGCCAATGGATATCGCCGCAGCACCATGAGCTGCGCCCACGCCGCGGCGAAGTAGGCCGATAAGCCCGTGAACACCTGCTCCGTTATTCAGCCCAGCTTGAAGGACATGGCTAACCTGGGCCATATCGTCACTCGCAACTGCCATAGTGAGCTCTTTGTAAGCATCAATGGTAGCCATTTTTCGGCCAATGGTGACGGTATCATTGAGCTTCATGAGCCGGACTCCTCGAGCTCTCTCCGAGTAGCGGCGCACGATTTCGATCAAGCCACTGACGGGTTGGTGGATCAAGGGGGAGTTTTCGTGGACCCCGTGCTCAACACGATGAAGGATGGCTTGGAGGCGGTTGTTTGAGAGAAGAGCGTTGCATTGTTTGCACTCGGTCTCGTTTGCCTTCAGTGCGTCGTGATTACAAGTAACCTCGCGGAGGTACAAGTCGTCTCCAATGGAATGATAACTCCATGGGAGGCCAGTGCCGTGAAGGCCAAATGGATATGAAGTGTGCGCGGTTTTGCCAAGGGGGAAAATGACCTTGAGACCTAGACATTGCGTGCGCGTCGTCTCGGTCTCCTCCTCCCTTTCGATGTCCGCAGTCCGTGCCTCCACTCCACGCAGAAGGTCTTCGTCGCTGGAAAGATCTGTCCAACTTGAAACTGCGACTGTCTGGCCACGGGTAGCGGGAATATGGTCGGGAAAGCTGTTCTAAAATAAATTGCGCGGCCCAGGGAGATACGGCAGACGTACAAGATGTCCAATGTATGCTCGAGGAGCAAAACCGGTTCCTTGAGAAGTGCGACAGGGAATCCGACTCGGAGGAAGTAGTCGAAAAATTCACAGAACCCGTCGAGGCCATACGGACCACGATTCAGGAGAGGGTAAACATCAAGCGGGTCAAAACATTCAACCTCGAAGTTGTCCGAGATGTTCCCATGGAAGATGTCGCCGACGAGGAGATGCAAAGTACCAGACCAGCGAGTATCTGCAGTATCAAAGAAAGCCTTCGGGTTTGGTGCAAAAACTGCGAGTGGATGCTCAACAGTCGCGCGCGGGTGCGAGGGTGGAAGGTTGGTCATCTTTTGGCGCAGGGAAGCTAGTAATGGATGCTGGGGAGCAGGATATATGCCACAGTTTGGCGGTGTAACTGGAACCGGAGTCTTCCAGGTTTTGAAAATCACATCGACGAGCGGTGGAGCTGTCAAGGTGGAAGATACGAGCGGAGCCTTGGGTTGCCGTGTAAACATGGTATCAATTTTTCGATTGGCCCGGCCGGTGCATTTGGTTATTTTATGCTGTTCCATGTTCCAGTTGCCAGCAGTGCCGACAGTGATATTCATTTTACAGATGTCGCATTCCATGGTGCTGGATGCGGTGAAAACTTCGGAAGTGCCCTGTCAGTGATTGTATCAGTAAAGGAAGAGTGATGGGGGAGGGGCCGACGACATTTTTCTTCTTCTTGGCCATGACACGGTACAGGATAGGTATCGACTTGCATTCTCGGTGTCAAGCAAGTGTCAAAAAAGCAAAATTTACGCCATTGATGGCCAATGATCTGGTTTGCGCCATCGCGAGAGAGGGCCTAATTAGGAAATTCTCATCAATGTCCGTGATTTTGTGGCAGCTGCGGGTGGAAACTCCCTCCTATAGCTCCTGGAGCCTCGGATATGATTAAAATGTGTTTCTGAACACATTTGAACTCTGTTTGAAATGTATGTCGAAAAGTTTTTTTAAGCCTCGCCGGGGACCCCCCCCCCCCCCCCACCCCATATACAAAAATTTATTTCTGATTCCCCCTTGTCTAGCGCTGTCATGCCGAGGCTCAAGAGGGAATGGCCCTCGTCTTCTCCTTTCTCTCTGGAACCCGCTGGCGCGAGGTCGACAGATCCAATACAGGATCCACTGCACTAATATGCTACTCAAGATGTCGGCTCGGAACCTCTGAGAAACGAAGCCAGCAAGAGTTGATAGGAGCAAATAAGGCAGAATATCGTGGCATTTGATGTCACACGTCGTTCGGGTATTTGCGGCAGGTTTCGTTCACGATAATTGAGTCAAGGGGATGGATTCTGGATGTAGGCCCAGGTTGACCAACCTCCACAGAGTCTGCCGACCTTGGGTCTGTCGCGCTCTGGCTACCCGTGGTAGACAGACGTCTGCCTACCAAGGGCCTGAATGCAGTGAAAGGGAGTCCCAGATAATACCGCGGCACCAATCAGGCGTCCAGGAGATACGGGTTTATTTGCGGATGGAGCCTGATCCCGAGCAGACACATCGGGTGGCCTTGAAAATGAAGCGGCACTCAGCGGGCGCCCTTATGCAGCCAGAGGCGGCGGGCAAAATATTGTCACGGCGCCGCTAGATAAGCCGAGGGAAATGACACAGAGCGCCCGCAGCACATAGGCGGTCGCGGTCGGTGCTGGAAATAGGATCAGTCCCAGGCGTTGAGCGTAGTCTGGGAACGGAGGAGTCGAAGATGGTCGTGAGGAGGTAGACGATACCGCTGAAGGAGGTCCAGTCGCCATTGATGACAACGCGCTCTACGAGGCGGGGGGCGTCAGACATCCCACAAACCGATACACAGAAGGAATGAGGAATTCGAAGAGGAATCAGCTCTTGGGCAGTAATCGAGCTCGGTGTTATGTCGACGGACTAGCGGCGGTATCCCATGCGCCCGGGGCGTAGCCTGCGTATGCGTGGCTCGGAGGCGCGCTGCGTGGGGGGCCGTAACCGTATGGTGTCGGGGCCGAATACAGCTCACCTGCATTTAAAAATGTGGGAGACGGACCAAAGACAGCCCGCCCCGTGGAAACGGCCCACTCCTCAGGCGATGGCCCCATCACCAGATCCGCCTGCCGCACGGGGGTTCCACAGTTGTGCTGCTGCACTTTCCTTCAAGTCGAGATATTCGAAAGGGAGGAGATGCCCGTACAACACCGCAAGACCGTCGTTGGGTGCACTCGTTGCTTTGAGAAAGAGGAGAGAAGCCGTGACAGGCTGACAGCCACGTGCACCTGCCATCACCCGATCACACAACTAGGTATTTATGTAGACTCGATCACGACCGGTTCCCGGATTGTCACATTTTGGATATTCCAGCGACCCAAACAACTCCATCCGAGTGAAATCAATAACTACTCCACTTCAAGTCATTGCCGCAAAGAAAAATCGCATCAGCTGCCTCTGTGCTTTGGCGGCATTTGGGGCTTATGCACACAAGCTTCAGTTCAACTTCCGCGGGAATGAAAGAAAAAAGCCAATGACCGGATCAAGCGACAACCCAGGCTCGATTCGAACGAGCGACCCCCACGTAATACTTATCCATCTGGGCAGATTTATACATAGTGGGTGCGGACCATCTGCGACCGGATTTGTTTCCTCTCTTATCCGCGAACCTGCCTGGATAATGTAGAGGACAGACTGGCTCGGCCGCAATCATCAAAGCGAAATTAAAATGACATAACTTGGAGCACGCTCGGAGACGAGATTGAACCGTGAAAGCCAGGTTTTGTCCAAAAATCATTGATTTCCACATTATGACCCAGGCTCGATTCGACCGAGCGGTTCCTACGGAATTCTGCGATGAGAAATGGAGCGTTGGTGCGGACGGCTCCGACGCTGAGTCTCATTAAACTGTTAGGTACCGGCGTGGACCTAGCCACAATGGGATATTTTGGAGTCGAATTCTATGCTGGCTGGAATGAAATGGGTTTAACACAAGCTTCCAGCCTTTCAGTCTCGATTGCATGAATCACAAGCCTTGACTGCGAACATTCTTGGAGCCATGCCAAAAAAAAATACAAACCTAGTGCAACCCAGGCTCGATTCGAACGAATAAATGTTTCTCTCCGACTATGCAGGACGAGTGCGGGACATCTAAGTACCGCCAGGGCGCCTTAGATACCTTTCGCAGCGGATCTTATGAGGAAAATATTTCATGTGGAGCTCAAAGAAATAGGTAGCGACTTCAAAAAATCCTCAACCTCGGCCTACGACCCAAGCTCGATTAGAACGAACTGCTCCCGCACACACTTTCAATTTCCGGGACATGCGTGGCGAAGTGTGGACCATTCACCACCGGGTCTTCTCATAATCTTGCCTGGCACGCTGCGTCCTGCTAATACAGAATGGCGCACTGAGGTCCGAAATCCGTAACAACTGGTTTTTTAAACGGATCGCATGCTTCCCAGCTGGAATGAACGGAAATCGCTCTAAAGTTTCGAGCTCAATCTAAGTTTAAACTCCGCTAAACTTCTCAACTGCCATGGAGCCTCTGGACGACGTTGCAGATGCAACCGGGACTTGTTAAACTTTTACCTGAACACCCAGATATAATCACACTTAGGATCTTATGTCCTCTGAAGTTTGAACTGTCAAGGAAAATGTAAGGAACTCAGGACAAAATAACGAATAAATTTGCAACCTCACACCAAGAGCAAAATGCGATGGCTTTTGCCTCCGGTGTCATGTACCATAAAAAAGCACATGATTGCAGAGTGGAGACCCAGGCACGACTCGAACGAGCAATTCCCGGACTAAGTAATTGGGTACGGAGAGCGCGCGGACCACCAAGAGACGTTAATATTCATTTTTTATTAGATAGCTTTTGATACCCAGGACCTCATCGTATGTAATCGTCCACAACAGCAATCTCGGCGTTCCAGAAACCGCCACGGTTGGAGGTCCATAGCTTGACCAAACGGAGGCGATCAAAGGTAATCCCACCAGGTCCCAGAAGAAGAGCCTTGGGATCGTGGAGATTACAGTGTTCGCTGTAAAGCTGTAGTTGATTTGAGACCAAGAATATTGAACACAAGTTGAACGGTACATACCTCAGAAACCCCAAAAAAGTATTCCGCTACTTGCCGGGCCACCTCCGCCAAGGTGACAGACCCATCCAGATGTAAGGGTCGCTTGATGTTCAGCGGGAGAAACCCATCGCGTTCATGGAAAGATTCATCCAGAAAATGGTAGCCCGGCCACTGCGGACGGAGGGATAAGCCAGTAGCGAGATGATCATGAATCGGACCACATACTTGGATAGAAAGCATCGGGTGTGTGTCATTAAAAATGGACGGATGAACCCATTTTCTGAGTGGCGTCTGACCATGTAGCATCCCAATCCCCAGACGGGCCTGCTTCATCGAAATCCCTTGCACGCGGCGACCATGGTCTGGAAAGAAGAGAATGCTGTCGCCAGACCACAGATCGCCCGTGCCGTTTATGATCCTGATGCGAGAGTCATCGTGCCACCAGTCGGATGGGAGATTGGGGATTTCGGGGCTAGGGAAACACATGACGGTGGGCGCAGGTCGCGGGAGGGGCTGCAGGAGGAAATTAGATGTGCCCTACGTGGCTCGATCATTATATCGACATTACATTCTCCTGCGCAATGGAATTGCGTCGATGCAGCTTGTTGTACTGGGTGTGTGACATCGTCCTAAGTAACAGGGCGGAGGCCGGAGGATTGCAATAGGGAAAGAAAATAGTACTATGTTCGTTCCACAATCATTGTGGGCTTTATAAAAGCCGGTGCATCAAAGCAGCAATTGATCAACGGCATTGTTCTCCGATTTTGCAAATCAATCAAAGAGAGAATGGCTTGGACCAGTCGATCCAACAAAGAGCCTCCGGTGTCTGCGCCTCTTGGCAACTGCTTTGGTACGCTTTGACAAACCGAAAAAGAAAAGAAAATGGCAGATAAGGACGTTGTCGCCGTCCCGGGAGGAAGATAGAAGTGTCTTCCACTGGATCCCGCCATATACGGAACGACACTGGAAGTCTATGAGCTCAAACTTCAGGTACACATATGGCAAAATTACCTATATCCATAAATCGCCAGTGTGATCCAACGGAAATTCGTGTGCCTTACTCAATGTCCTTCATTGTAAACTGGAAGATGGTGTAGGGCGGGGATCGGCGGGCGTCATTTCACGCATCGCATGGAAAGCGCTGATATAAAGTAAACCAGCTTGCTTACCTGCATCAGGAGAGCCTGGTCTCCGAGTGCGAATTAGAAATACAGATCTGAAGCTGATAGCCTTCGCTGCATTAAATTATCGGTACGGCGAATTGGCGGCAATAGAATACTATATAAAGTACTGTTGTTTGCGCGGCTCTTGATTCCGCAAAGCAATACGAAGCTCGAGGAAGCAGAAATAAAATGAATGTTGAGTAAGCTGGCAAAAGGGCCTGGTATCCACTGGAAACCATTGCAAACCGGTGAAACTTTCAGTAAGAACCAGGGAAATTCATCCGAATCCTTCGGTACCCAGTGGAATCTGTTGGCGGGACAAGTCCAAAGCTTCCATCAAAGTCAGTGGAATGCAGTGGAATTCGGTGGGAAGGAGCAAATTTTGTGGTCATTGGTTTCCACTCGAAGCCAGCACGGACAGAGACCGCCATTGGACTCCATTGGCATTACAGTGCTCGGCAATGGGCGCCGCCATCAGCCACTGCCGAACAATGCCGATCGGCCGGTTGCTAGCTCCGCGTATATTACTGGTTCCGCGGCCAGATCGGCAGGTCCGCACCGGATCAACACATGTCCACACATCGCTGCCGATCAGGCTGCGGAACGCAGTGAATAACAAAGTTACTGACCGCGTTTCCGAGCTTCGCAATCTTCTGCCCGATGTCGCAGCTCTTCAAGTGTCAACGCAACAACAGGCAGAACTAAGCAATTCCCCTGAGTCTACCCTTTCCATTGACGAAACGCGGTGTAAGTAATTTGGCGAAACCTCTCCCAGGGTATTCCGGCGTATGCAGCGCCGCTCACTGAACGAACCGATTCTACGAGCAGTGAAGCGCTACATGTAGCCACCCCGAGCCGTTGCCCGCTCACTCCGCTGTGTATGCTCCTTGCACTTACATATGGATATGCACTACTGGATAATTTCGTTCAATTTGTCAGTCCCGTGTCACGCCCATTTTTTTTTATTGCGGCAATAATTATTTCTCAATTTATCGGAATTGTTTCGAATTTTAATTGTAGGGATCGGTGATGAATTGAATGGTACTTGCGCTTGGTGTTGGCATCACCGCATTCATTCTTCCCTCCCGCGAGGTCATTGCGCACAGTGCACCTGATCAGGGACCACCCCGACACATTCGGGAGCTCGATGTAGTTCACCAACGGCTTATGTATATCCGCACGGGTTTGTATCACTGATCGCTTCGAGGAAGTAAATTCTTCCGGGATGGCAATGACATCGGAAGAGAGCCCCGTACATAAATCTGAGGGTTCGAGCAGGTTTGGAGTAGGCTTTGTGGATGGTGGGATGCAGGTACGCGGCAAAAACTATATCGTGCAACGCCCCGTGCCCGGGTTCAAAGTAGATGTTCGGAGAAATCTGGAAGACAATTACAACCAAGTATGTGTCTCAAGGGGCACCCGGGATTCAAATACTTATTGGACAGGGGGTGGGAGGGGGAGGTCCTGAGCGAGGTCTTAAAAATCTTTTCATAGTAGATTTCAAACTAAGCCAGAACAATGTTTAAAGCACATTTGGGCCTATGGAAGGCCCTGTAGGACATATATTTAGTCCCCAGAGGTGTCTAGATACTCACACTAGCCCTAGTACACAGCACAGAAATATTTTTGTAATTTAGCAGTACTTAGCCAAACAGGTACTACAAATTGTCTGAAGTGCATATTCAAGTCAGTTTCAAATGAAATATCTTATGGCCCATATACATCCAATGGCCTGCTGGTAGAATACTGTAGTATTTCGGTCAATTCATAAGGTGGTTTGGGTGCGACCCCATCGTACGAATGGACCCTTTCGTAACCGGTCCCCTTTAGGGAATTTGATCCGCCGGCAGAGCTCGGCATTCCTCGGCAAGCTCGGCTAAGCCCAAAATTGCCTCTGCGACTCGGTGACTTACGAAAATTTTCGTAGACTTTTGGCCGTGACGCGTGAATACAAATTGAACGAAATACTTGACATCGTCCTATTTGAGCGGGGAGCGGCCATCAGGTGGCGATGCATGGGCACATGACCCGGAGGAACGGTCCGGCGCTACCCGTCTATCCGTGGGAAGCTCCTATACATCCGTTATTCGAATCCCGAGTGCCCCTTGACGCGTCTCATACAATGATCAGTCTGTTTTCTCTTCCAGTGCAATTTGAGCTCGTTCGCAGCTTTTGAAAACCTCGCTTCCACTGAAGCGCCAACTTTCTGTGCAAGTATCGGCCATCATCGATGCATCGGTTCTGTTACTGATTGTTTCGGAGCGGTGATCGGTGTGACAGGAACTTTTCTCCTGACTTTGATGTCTTTGTCTCACCATGTATAAATTCGGGGGGTCTCTTAACACTACCATGGAGCCAGGCTTGAAATACAACTTCATTGAACTGCTAGACGAAATTGTGAGCTTTCCAACCGTCGACGCCGCTCTTTATCCCCTCAGAGTCCGCTTACCTGAGTGCAGGTTCCGCAGGAGGACATGGAACCGCGAAAGAGCAAAGTCCGCGAGCCCCCTGGTCTGTGAATCAAATGGCGGCCTCGAATCCAATATCTGACTGTCGTTCAGCCTTCATTATCCGACCCTATCACTTCTCCATGGGTTCGATCCAAGGACCACTTTTCAGAGATGAATTCGGGGTTGGGGTCGACCACTCTATCGTGAACCTGAATTTTAGTGAACAGGTAGACATTCTTATTCGTATCAACCGTTCCGCTTGAACTTACAAATGCAGACACTCTTCTTCAGGATACCATTCGACGACGCACCGTTCGACTGGCCAGGTGCGTGTTGACCCGCGAAAACCTCCACATCAGTTGATGCCAGCCTTGAAATGGGGTCCAGTTCTGCAAGCGACTTCCTCTATCGACGACCTGCAATCGATGCGCCTCTTTAAGGAGTCGCAGAATACGGCAAGATTAACAATGACACTACGCCGTCCTCCTCGCCTGGAAGCCGATTTTCGCCGCATGCAAGAACCAATCGAGGGCCTGAGCATACGCCGTGCAACTGAAATCGACTGGTCCCCGGACCATGTGGAGGAGGGCCGCTCCGGTGCACCAGCGACTCTACCCCATGGGTGGCGGGTGTTCACCCCAATGAAGGTGCGTGTGCTCGCCATTCTCAACAATGCATTTTACCAACGAAAATGGGGTAGTTTGGGTTATGGTTGACCTATAGCTTCCAGTTCTCCTGTCGACCATCGGAACTCAAGCGAGTCACCGTGGCGCTTTCACGGTTGAGGACACTCGACCGTCCTGGAACGGAAGAAATTGCCGTAGATCCCGACGCGCTCCCAGATACTATACTACCACTTCCCAGAGGACCCAACCCTTATATTGGCACGGATTTGTGCAATGTTGATAAAGTGTTAACTGACGCTAAATATGCCTTTGACGCGCGCTATCTAGTTGTTGGGCTGGTTTCTCAGGGACTTGTACTTCCCAGCGAGGGTCCGTTGCCGTTGGAAACCTTTTCTTTCTTTGTTCAAACCAGTCCCCACAGTTGCGGATCTCCTTCACCACCTCTGGTTCGACCCGCCAATTACTCGAGTCGCTATCCTGCGCGCCCTCTTCCGGCTGGAGCGCAGCGCACTCGTCGGCACTGGCGCGCGCAAACAGATTCATGATTTGAAGCGGTACATGCCCGCTCCTCGCACACGGGAGCTCTCGTTGCCGGCGGACCGAGTCTCCATGCGTCGAGCAGTGGTGACGCCCACCCGCGTGCTGCTCTTTCCTGAGGTGATTTATTTTCTTCTTTGCATCCATGGCTATTCACCCCGTTTCTGCGTCCTTAAGGAGATTGAGACCAGTAATCGTGTACTCCGGGCGTGGCCAGCAGAGATGCGGGCCGGCCGCTTTATCCGTGTGGGGTTCGCGGATGAGGACGGGCGTCTCCGGATAACAAAACGGATTGTAGACGCGGAGGTATGTGTTTACGCCGCCTCAGGTGGCGTGTCACGTAGTTACCCGGACCGTAGGATGTTGATCCCGAGGGTGGGATCCTTGCGCGCATCGCCAATGTTCTCCGCCATGGAGTCTACATCGCTGGGAGACAGTATACGTACGAGCTTCCCGCCCCATCGCAATACCCTCCATTTCATTCAACACAGATTCCTCGCGGCGGGAGAGTCGCAATTAAAGGATCACTCGTGTTGGATGGTGTGCGAGATGGGCGATTTCACGGCCGACCGCGTGCGACAACAGATGGGAGATTTTTCCGGAGAACACGTCGGTGCGTGGATATCCGTCGGCTACAATCACATCCAGAATTTGTTCCCCAGTGGCAAAATATGCGGCGCGCATGGGACTTTGTTTCAGTGCCACCCGACATGTCATCGACCTCGTAAAGCAAGACATTGAAACGCTACCCGATATCAAGCATGGCACACAGTGCGTTTTCTGTCGCTTTTTACTCCCTTGTTGCACTGAAGCATTCATTGCACAGCAATTACACTGACGGCGTAGGGAACTGCAGTCAGGAGTTGGCAACGATGTGCGCAAGAACGCTGAGAAGTGACCAGAAAACTCCGTCGGCGGTTCAAATCCGCATGGGCGGGTAAGCTTCCTTCCATTTGTCATTGCCCTTGTTAAGCCACGATTTATGCGTAGGTGGAAGGGCGTCCTTTGCGTGCATCCACATCTGGAAGGAAATCAAGTTTGCCTCCGCGACTCGATGAAGAAGTTCCAGTCGCCTCTCATGGGTCTCGGTGTCATGAAGGTCTCGCGCTTCGCACCGGCGCACCTGAATCGCCAAGCTATCTGTATCATGTCTGCGCTCGGAATGAACACGCACGCGTTGCTAGGAAGGTTCACCCAACAAATCCATCACGCGCAGAACCTCGAGCTCGAGCTGCAAGCGCTAGACACGAGTCGCCATCCAGCGAAGCACATCTACAAGAACGCGTTCATTCCGGTGACCAAAATGATCAAGGCCGGGCTCGTGGACCAGCAATTGTTGAAGAACGTGCTCAAATGCATCAAGTGTCAGCTCTTGCGTGATCTCAAGTACAAAGCGGTGAGTGGAATTGGGTTTGTGCACGTTGAGATTTGTGTTGAAACATAGATTAGCGGGTCATGGTAGCGGATGGAGCATATCTCATGGGTATGCACAACCTTTCAGTTACCTATCTTCTGACCGTCCAACCAGGCGTAGCCGATGAATATGAGTACGTTATTCTCACCTTCGGTGACTGGATTGGCTGACGGTATGCCAGGATTTTGGAAGAGGGGCAAATATATTGCGCCGTTACTCCGACGGGGGCGAATTCCCGCCAAGTCATAACTGGACAGGTGTGGATATCTGAATTCTAACAACATCGCCTCAAGTTTCCTATTCGCAGTGCACGATCTTCCGTTCCCCCTGCATTCACCCTGGTGACGCGCGCCTCGTAACGGCCGTTGATCACCCGGTGTTCCAGGAACTTCCACTGACGAACGTAATTGTCTTCAGCACCAAAAAGGCACCAAGAGATCTTCCTTCCATGTGCGTTTCCTAATCCTTCACGTTTCTTTTTGTGCTGACGGTTTGGCTTCTTTAACCCTTCTCGGTGAGTGTGTTTGACCTCCAAGGGGCCTCAGAGCTGATTTTACCGCAGATAATTTCGCAGGCTTGGTGGTACGTTGCAAGATTCTTCCGTCGTCTTTTGACTCTACTTGACTCTTCGCTCCACAGGAGGGGATTTAGACGGTCTATGAGGCGCTCTCCATCGTTGCTCCATCTCACGCACTTTGTCTAGGGGATTTTTATACCGTGGTTTATGACAAGGAGCTGCAGTGCGTCGAGCGTTATCCGTTCTCAATTGATTCCAAACATGTGTTTAGAGTCACCCGCGTGCATGCACCCATGGATTATTCCCCGGTTAAACCAATACAGAAGGCCAAGGTCGAGATTGCCGACATCCGTGGCTTCGTCGTCGGTACGATGTCCTATTTTAGATTAGTTTTGCTTTCTGCTTGACTCACGGACTTTACCCAGACTTCATCAGGAGCGATATTCTAGGACTGGTGGCATCCGACCATATGGCGCTCGCCGATCGGTTTGGTCCAGAACATCCAGACTGCCTCGAACTCGCCAAGCTCCATTCTGACGCGGTCGATTTCCCTAAGTCGGGTGTTCCCGTTCACCTTCCGCCGCAGTTCGTTGTTTGCTACACCGGGTTTTTGCGCGCTTATGGGATCATACAGTCTGCGTCCCGTTCGGTATCCCGACTTCATGGGTAGGGATCCAGATGTCAGCTATCCCAGCGCGCGGGTGCTTGGTATGATGTACAGGATGATTGAGCCCGCGCCGGAGTACCAGCCGTCATCCGAAATCAGCATCGATACGCGGCTTACGTCAAGGCTCGTTTCCCTGAAGTATCTTAAGGAGGCGGGGATAATGAAGGAAAATGTTGGGTTTGGTTCATTTACATCATATTATCGGTATGCTCACTTCAACTTGGTGTCCAGTATGACGTTGCGTTAGAAGGCATCATGAGACAGTACGTTCATAATAGGGTCCGGTGACAGTTAGTGTTTGGAGAAAATAATTAATTGTCAGGTTGACAGTCAGGCTGACAGTCAGTTCTGACAGTTGACAGTTCTGACAGTTGCGAGCTCGGTGTACAGGACTACTACGCAAAGTACCAGCCTTCACAGAGGTCTTGGTTGTCCGAACTGAACGCACCACCGCCAATCACCACTGCAGCGCGCGGGTTTTTGGTGCAGACGGCTCATCACTGAGAACCTCCTTGAGTCCAGCTCGGCGCAGGTTGATATCTGGATCAACGACGAATTTCGTGTGAGACGGAAATACTTTCTTTTCCCTTTTGTCTTTGCCGCCCGCTTTTTACGATGATACCTGCGACCGATTCTGTCAGCTTCCTCGTCCTCACTGTGCGATGGCTCCTCTCCCACAGCAGGAGCAGAGACGACGGTATTCGAGGGAACAGATTGTGTGAAGACAGTGGGAGAGTCGGACTCCTTGTCGGAGTCTGAGTCGGTTTCACTGTCGCTGTTGGAATGGTCGGCGGCTTTATGTTTCACCTTCTCCAAGAGCTCAGGTTTTAGGCGTCGGAAAGCCACAGTTGGATTCCGGCGAGGACACCGCACTTTTACACCCTGTAATAAATAGTTGAACTTTGGGTTAGGAATGTGAATATTAATTGACGTACCTCCGCGTGATATGTATGCCATTACCCGACCAAGACCATATCAAGTAGATTCTCTGCCTTCTGGTTCCCTCGCAGTGGAGAACTGAACCATGTAATGTTGGAGTTCGTGCGCTCGTCGGGCATTGAGTTGGCCAAAATGCCGAAGATGTGTACTGCGAGCATCTGGAGTACCGGGTCAGTGATATTGTGCTAATAAAACGACGACTTACTGCTAGAACACCCGAGCGCGGGGAATATCAAATCTCGAGATTTTCCCACCACTCCGTTGCATTGTCGTTGAGAATAGGTGCATGAAATGGAGCCTCGCCTTGCAACATGCCTCGAGCTGAGCCTGGCACTCACGAACGATTTCCAGAGATGTCTTTCTTTTGAAAATCGGATGGCAGTTGCATCCAGAGTTGTGTTTCTGGTGTTGGTCAATAAGACCCTTCAACAGACTCTTTATGAATGCCTTGACGCGTGTGAGAACTTGATATGAGTTGGTACTCATCTTTCTCTGTGGCAAGTAGTACAGTCTCTGAGAGAAACAACGTGAGCTTCGCAATTTTCTTGACCAAATCAATGATAGGTTTTGCTGTCAGCAGTTAGATAATAAGAATCATCAGCGTGCCGTGAGCAGCATACACCGGAGAGAAGGTTTTGAACAGCTGCACTGAGGCCTACATACAGAGTTGTCATCATTGGCAATATGGGAGGAGACCTGGTGTTTCCGCGCCGGGCGAGTGGGAGCTGTGGAGGTCATTCTCTGCAAGTCGGAGCAAAAAAAAATTGGTTTTGAACTGTCAACTGTCAGATTCGACCACGCAAAAATAATTAACTGTCAGTCAGATTCTGACAGTCATCCTGACAGTTACTGACAGTTGACACTAACTGTCACCGGACCCTAGTTCATAACCTAATTTTGCCTTCCTCAACAGCTAACTCGCTTCTAGGCACTCTCTCTGCGAAGCAGAAATTATCGCTGGGATTTCTGTCATGAGTGACCAAAAAACGCGACGTGCGGCCGACGACGCAATTCGAGTAAGTCCTCGATTTCATGTCTATGCCTGGTTAAATTTCGCTCCCTATAGGGTCCTGTGAGGGAAGCGACAGAATCCCTGTTCGCCCGGCATCGTAGGGACGCGCGCCGCTTCGTTAAGGATAATCCGAGTGGTATCGGGATGGAAAACTGGGCAATTGCTTGTTACCAGGTCACACACGTCCAGGAACATCGGTCTCGTTGGGTTGACGCCCTGAACCCTAGTCGGCGGGGCTCCACCGCGGTGTCCGATGATGGAACTGAGGATGGAGAAATTTATTCAGAGGTGACGAGACGGGAACTGATATCATTCCCATGGTTATGGGCGCATGGTCTGTTCGTCGTTTTCCGAAGGCTCAACTCTTATTTACTTGTTTCCCCATCGATTTTGTTTCCAGATATCTGCCATGCGCTGGAAGATGCGATTATCAAAGAGGAAGACGAAGAGGATGAAGAACCGGGTTGGAGTCGTCGATGGGATCATGAATCGGACGACGAAGAGGAGGAGGACACCACCAGCCTAAATTCACCTCATTAATCGTTTAAAAGTTCCATTTACCATCTAGATAGCATTTTCTTTGAGTGCACCATAATCTGTGCCCACCTTCCCGTGAAACCATAGAGTAGTTTTTGATACAGTGTCTCGAAAACTACTGGGTCATTGACATGATTGTAACTCGTGTTTCTAATTTGCAGTTCATTCAACCCGTTGTCACGCATTTCCGAAACCTTCAACATGGAGTAACACACTCGGCCCACCGCGCAACACGTCCATAAACCGCGTTATCCCACCTCTCAGGGCATAGCGCACGCTCTGTGCCAGTTCCGTCGTTCCGCAAACTACACGAACGAGGGATTTTCGTGGACCCGCAGTGCAATTCAAGTACGGTACGTACCATTGATACTGACAGCCCCACGAGCCTCTGTGATCACCCTGTCGAGAATACCCTTGATCTCCGGACGACCGTAGATGAGGCTGACTCCCTGGAGAGCAAGCAGACGTTCCTTCGCGGTGGGGTCGATCTTTTCGGCGCGTGCGATGGTAGGGTTAGGATCGGTGTCTGTTACGGTACCAGCGGTCGCTTCGGCATCAGTGCTAACAGACGAGCGTCCCTCAAGCGACTGGGCATCCTCGGCCGCAGTTGTGACATGAAGTCGGACATCGATGACCGGGGCGTTTTCAGTTGAAGCAATGCTGGAAAGGGCCCGCGTGACCACCTGGGCAATCCAGTTGATTTGATCTGATGAAAAGTAGAGACCAATGAGTATGGTCTTGACTCGCTAAACTCGGCTGAAACGCGACATACCGGGATCCCGAATCGCCCATACGAGTACTACACGCTGGGAACAGGGATTCGCGCGGACTCGGACGGCACTATGAATATGGATATGTAACGTTGAATCCCAAGGTAAGTTGAGGGATTAGCCGAACTCACTACAGAAGATCCAGGAAGAGAGGGAGTGCGAAGGAAATGCCCGAGCCACCTGATAATGCGTGGTGAGATTGACCATCGCTAGGCAGAGTGGCGAACGAATCTTTCGGTTCAACATGAGAACTTACCACAGATAAACACGACCGTCTCGAAACCCCGTACGATGGGCGGTGAGCTGTATGGTCCGTCAATGAATGCCTTGCACGATTTGCTGGCACCGTTGCTATTTGGATTGGCGAGCACCGAGTCAGCTAGTCGCTTCGTGAATCCCTCGCGGACGCGCAGAATAAACATCAACTGGCGGGATGGAGTGGCTGGTTTGTCACGACCGGATCCCCTTTCCCGACTAGCGTCGGTGGTCTCCTCGTTTGAACTCCCCTTTTCAGATGCGCCTTCGTCGTTCGACGCAGATGCATCAAGATCATGCTGTGGCCCGTTTGCAATCGTGAACGGGTGAGCCTCAGTGAGCGAGGTCGGATCTACGCCAGAAATAGTGAGGTAGGCGCTCTGCCCTGGGCGCCACAGAAAATACGCAGGCGAATCAACGAGGATGCGCAGGAAGTGGGGAGATAGGACGGTGACGGTGGCGTCCGACGCGACGTGTGGGTTACTCGCTTTGAATAGTTGCGAGTTCACGAGCGAGATACGCACGAGGCGGAGGAAGCGGTCGAGGCCCCAGAGAAACATCGCGGGCCAGATGTAGACCTGGTATCTGCATGGATGGTCATCAAACAGGCTGAGACAGAAGTTCAGCGGTAGCGGAAGGACTTGCCCAAATTCACCAGCGTGTATATATGCGCCGGCGAGGGCGATGACGCCCAGTGTTAGGTGAATGTACAGGAAGAGCTCGTACTTCCGTGAGCGGAGAGGGCGGATGGACAAAAAGCAGAGGATAGTAAGGGCAGAGGCACCTGTGACGCCGATTCTGAACCAGTACGCTGTCGGTTCTATGTCAGATGATGAGCTAGGCTGGGGTGAGACTAAGATTCTGTGTGGATAGAGCGAATATGTACCCGAGGGCAACCTAAAAGTTCGTAAAGATAAAACTGGTAATAAAAATGCCTCGGAACTCACCCGACCAAAGGCATGAACCCACAGCATGACACAGATGACCCGGGCTACCACGCGGTGCAAATGCTCGAGCTGGGTGGATGTTAAAAAAAACTGACAAATCGCAAAGCCAAGTCCCTCGCCTTGTCGAAGCTTACACCAGTGAGAACTACGGAGTAGAGTTAGCTCAAGCTTCCTTGTCTTGAATGGTTTGAACGCACACGACAAGAAATTGTTTTTCATGCCAAGAGCCGTCATCAAGGGCAACTGCGATCCGGCAATATGGGCACAACGATTCGCCCAATATTTCGGATCGTACTTCATGCCGAGAGTATTTTTCGCTGGGCGTTAAAGCGTGAGCGGAGAGAAGCCATCGCCGAATGTGTGTACGTACAGTTTATGAAGGTCCACGTAAACACGACGGCGCAGTACATTCCGGCAAGGAGAAAGTCGGCGACGTTGAGCGTGTACGATCCCGCTATCATGATTGACCACCGGAAAGTGATTGTGCGGAAGAGGTTGAGAATGGCTAAGGGAAGGCGGTTCAAGGACACTCCGTGCCTCAAGGATGCGTCCAGTGTAGGCGGGCCCCGTTTACACGTCAAGTACGCATAAAGGGTGGAGACGGCATGGCACGCAGACACGAGCACAATGAACGTAGCCAGAAAGTACCACACTTGCTTTGGGTAAAGATTGGCCAGAGTGACGCGAGGGATGCGGTCGGGGTCGACTTTTTGCAGGAGGGAGGAAGTAGGATCCATGAGGCTGCGTGAAGGGAGGGCCGAGGAAGCGAACCTGCGGAAGCATGCTCTTATACCGCGGCCAAACGCAAGAATTTTTCGAAATCGGTAGATATGGGGTGCCAAGGTGGGGCGAGGGAAGAATCCGCCAAATGCGTCTACGCGCGTTGTCATCCGACTTGTTATCAGATTATG
The DNA here is from genome assembly GCA_014925785.1 of Mycena galopus ATCC 62051. Taxonomy (NCBI): domain Eukaryota; kingdom Fungi; phylum Basidiomycota; class Agaricomycetes; order Agaricales; family Mycenaceae; genus Mycena; species Mycena galopus. The sequence goes on from WIQG01000099.1 coordinate 165,943, forward strand.
CACCGTGGCGGACTTCCATTCCTTTTATTTCTTGTGTGTTATCAGTGCAGTTGTAAAATCCTTGTCGGTGGGAAGTAAGGATTATGTTGAATCCAGGGATTATCTGAACCGAATTTGGCGATTTGGCGGCCGAGATCGAAATAATCCTCATCGTAAGCGGGTAGTCCTCCGTTATCTGATTGTGAAGATGTGAGATAAGACATCGGGAACAGATAAGATCCGATAAGATAAGATACTTCTTTGCCATCGCATAAATTGCCAAGAGCATGCAAGTTGACGGTGCCCGGAACCCCGAGGAAAAGCTGGAAAGCGTCGTTTTCCAATAGAGTGCATGAGAAATCCGGAGAATTGTGCATTTAGTTCGAACGACGCACAAAAACCCCACGGTTTAAAGCTGGCGCAATGATAATGACAAAACCGGCGGCAGACGCGAGTGAGGATGGAGTAGCGTTTCACGCGTGGAAGTAACCTCGGGATTTTTGAAGTTTGTGCGCCTTAACTAGCCTCGACCTGACAGAAAGATCGAAAAGTCTCAATCAAAATTTCTCAGATGAGTGATTTAAAGGAGGACAACGGGCCTGATTACGCCTGATTTGAACGCGCGGCACCTTGTATATAATTTCATTTTTTTTCATTCCATTCCCTGCATACCTCTCGATATCAAGTTCATCATGGGCAAGACCTCAAAAAAGTTGGGTTATTTGTTCTGGGCGACCAAAACAAACAGGATTCAGAGGCGCGTGGTGCGCACCTGAATTCCGTAAGTACAACAAGCGGAGTGTTCGATTCGGGCCTGGGTCATGCTCCACATGTGCGCATCTGCAATTCATTTTTTTCGCCCTACTCTTGCCACTGTTTCAACAGGCTTACTCATGGTGCGGAATTCCGCGGGGTTCTTGGTTCGATTTCACCACAGGCGGCCCATGTCCAATGACATGGATTGAGGACGATATGCAGTACTTGTATTACAGCCGCGGCGCCATCATTCGACTTTCGTTCGGCAATCTCGCTGGGAAGTAAAAATTGACAGCTGTCGTGTATTTACCTCCGCGAATCATGATGATCACGCAACAGAATCGCCGCCGTGCGTGTTTCCCAGTGCCTCTTCGACCTTCGCCAGCAATGACGGCGGTGGGGTTTCTCTACACTCTGCTTACACTGTATGCCGCCCACGCCGCCGTCCCAACTCTCACGACATCCTCGTACGTCCCCGACCCCATTGTTTCGAATTCTTCTGATCGAAATTAGTGCTAGTGCTACTAGCTCACCGTCCTCGATGTCAGTGCAGCGTTCTTTCATATTCTGTTTGCCTCATGTCCCCCAGAGTCCCGACCTTCCCCAATTCCTCCAACTCCCACTTTGACAACGTTGGCACTAGCGTTGAAGTCATCGCAATCGTGGTTGTGGTGGCCGTTGTCGGCGCACTGCTTCTGCTCGGCCTCATGCAGGGAATACGCAAGCGACGGCGGAAACAAGCTGCCACATCTGCGGCCATCGTAGATGAACCCACGTCTGCACCTGGCGAGCCCTCAGCGCTCACCGCCGTGCAACCGTCTAGGGACCAGGCGGGTTCGCTGGCGGATGTGACCCCCGGGAATGTAGGCGAGACTTGTGCGTCCTCAACTCATCTCTTTCGTTATCATTCCTGTTCCTCTCGTATTCGCTGCTCACCACCACCAATCTTAGCCACCGTCTCCTGGCTCAACCCAGCATCGACTCTGCCCGCAACACACTCCACTACTTCCGTCTACTCCTCTCAATCTTTGAACGACCCCACCGAGACCGCGGCCGAACCCGCTATTGCGGTTGAATACCGCTGATACGCACCCTCATGACTTCTCCTGCGAGAGAAACGCGAACGACGACGTGATCAGGATCGACAGAATTTGAACTCAGATATTTTGTCGGTCGTGCAAACGTCAAATGAATTTACCTGATGCGTGACATCGATAAAGTAGGAGGTTCATAATTTGTCAGATAAATTTGACACAAGACGTGTTGCGACTTGAGAATTTCAAGTACAGGTATCTGTCATGCTCCAGGATCTTTCGATTCCGTAACGAAGTCGGCAGAACAACAAACAAGATACACGTCTTAGGTTGCCTTTGAATGAAGAAAAATAAGCTCCAATGCCACGTATGGCGTGCACCTGCATTCAATCCCAGTTAATTAATAGACTGCAGCAGGCACCTCGCCCGGGCGCACGTACCGGGTGCGTTTGACGCATGTGTTTTTCTTTGTTTATTTCTTTGTCTGACCCATGCGTCAAACGCACCCGATACGTGCGCTCGCTTTTGCCTCCAGAGTCAACAGCATAAGATGGTTGGCGTGCAGGTACCAAGAACAAGCCCCGGATGCACATGGTGCGTGCCTCTATTCACTGTCAGTTCTGCGGTTGAGTAAACATGTCGTGGACGACTTTGTCTTTTACACTCTCTTTCCCTGAAACGCCAGGGTATGAGAAGGTTGGTGGGCGCTGAAGCAGAACAGGAGCCGAACGTGCATGTTTGCCCCTGGATTTGCTGTGTGCAGACACCCTTGAATAGCTGGTAATTCGTTTGGCCCGAGTCATGGAATCAAAGTGAATTGAAAGGGGGGAATTTGTTTTTGCATTTGGAAATACGCACTAAATTAGATAGAAGTCTATAGTACCGCGGAGCACGCAATTGAGGTCAAATTATAGCGACACGCCCTCCGCCCGCGTGCGATGCAGAGGTCAACTTAGCAAGAGGCATAAGTAACCCAGCGTGTGCATTTTGTGTTGACCTTTTGGCAGATGAGGAATTTTCTTGGAATTCGCCGGCACAGGTAGTGCGTTTATGCATACGTATTCTTGCTGTATTCAGCAACCTGAATTCGATGGCCTTGACGGAAATCGGAAGATTTCGACGATCATGGACGACTGGCACTGGTTTTCCGCGAACGCGCCGCAGGTGTACTGAGTGACCGGGGATTCGGTCCGTCAAGCCAAAGCGCAACCAAAGCGCGCTTCTCCTCTCCGATGCGAGTTGATTTTCTCGACGTCAAACATTAAAATCCGCCCGCGTAATTTCTGTGGGGTCAATTTATTCCATCTATTTCGCATTCTCCATATTCAGGTGAGCTCAACCCAAACCGGTAGTTGGCGCCGCGTCTTCTGAAGTTGATTGTTTCCCGTTGAGGGTGCCGAGCCACATCTCACGTGATCGTGACTGCGGCTCACTGCCGTGCCTTTTTCCTGCCTCCATGTCGTCTTTATTCGGGTCTGCGCCAGCCGCGCCTGCAGAGACGTGCATGTCCCTCCAAGCATCCTCTCTCACTAGGCCCCAATCCCAATCTTTCAAGGTCCGGTTTTCTCTCGTTTTTCGCTTGAATTTTGGCGGATTTCTAACGATTTCGCTGTAAGAGGTGCGCATTGCGGAATACCCAGCATCGTATCGCTCTACCGGTCGGCCACCGCCGTATTGTCCACCGTATCCATACGACCCCGCTGCACGCGCAGCACAGGGCCTCCCACCCTCTTCGTGCCTGCTCCGTTTCCCGGTACAGCAGGGCTATCTCCATCTGCTGTTCCAGGCACATCGATATTCGGGCCAGGACACTCAGTCGGGGGCGCAGCGGCAGGGACGAGTGCGAGGGTGATTACGGACCTCGCGCGGCTGCCGCTGCCGCAGACGTTCGTTGTGCCGGTGGCGGCCGCGCCGGAGTATGCGCATTGGAGTCATGAGGTGTGTTCTCGCTCTCTTCAATTCCTTTCGCTTACGTTCCTTTCTGCACACCTGTGCTCTTAAAACTCCATCTACCCAATGGGTCTCGTCAACACGGAGGCGAAGGACACCGGGAGCGATGTGACCCTGTTCTCGGCCTTGATCTGCTCTTCTCATGGAATCCACCTCCCTGCCTTGCCTTCTGACTCCATTCCCCTCGGACTTCCAGGAACTCCGCTTCCATGCCCACCTGCGCGGGATACGCGCCCCGCCCTCCGGCGCCCCCGTCTTCGCGCTCGCGCCTGTCTCAGCAGCACCAGCACCCGCGTTCCCCGGCGCCTCCGCCCTGCCCGTCCCTGATGCGAGGGATACGTTCGTTACGATTGCGACGCGGCCCGAGTTTGCAGGACATAGCGTCGAGGTGCGTTCGTTTCGTCTATTGGGGGATGAATTACTGACAGTTTTTCTCTCCCTCCTTTCCTCTGTGCCCTCGTTCTGCTTCCCTCATTCTCAAATCTCAACCTTCACAAGAATTTCGCTTCGCGTGGCTCCGCCACGGTGCCGAGCTCACCTCCGCCCAAATATTCGCCAACAGCGGCGGCGCCCTCTCCTCTCAGCCCGCCGCTCCTTCAAACCCAATCTTCGCCCTGTCCACAGCGCCGTCCATTTTCGGCGTTCCCGCGCGCAAACCGCCTCGATATTCGGCACCCCCGCCCAATCGAAACCCCTTTTTGGCACCGTCCAAGCGCGGCGGTTCACCTCCGTAACTCTAACCGCTGTTCGGTGCCGCCCAAGCGCAAAGCCAACCCCCGCGCAGGGAAATTCAGGTAGGCTTGGGGCAAGATCGCAAGCGCAGTGGCGGCGAGGCACGTCTCTCCTTGCAATTAATTAGTCTTGCGTCCTCGGGACGAATCTCGTGCCCGGTGCTTGACGGACGATATGTATGCCGCGATTCGATCGTTGCGATGATGGGTACTCGTCCCATGCCTCCAATTAATCATATTTAATTAAAAAGTGACCTGACCGAACTGACCCACGAATTGAGCACAGCTAGTTCAGATCACCCTTGAACTGAGTCGCCCGGGGTAGTCAATCAAATGGGAATTTGCCTGTAGACGAAGTAAGTGTCTTCATCTCACACTTGGAACCTGACCGCGGCCGAGCTGGTAAATAATTCCAACTCCGGAGCAAACCAGACGTACGCACAAGTCTAACACTCAATAACATGGTGCGTTTGGCAAGTCTGATTATTGCGTGAAAACGGCTTCGGGCCCTAGCACGACCTGTCATCCTACCGGTCGAATTTTGCGCGAGTCTTTTGCTCGCACTTTTTTAAACCAAGTCGAAAGGATTCATACCTACCGAGGACCACAGGAACACATGGTGCGGACGGACCGGCTGTGAGACATTCGGTGTTGAGCATGCGTTCGGATCTCTGTAGGCATTCCTGCTTGTTCGAACCTCAATTCTCGATTTCAACTCCAAGGTTTTAGAAGTCCCAGCTTGCCTCAAGATATCAATCTCAGGGACGCTTGCAACCAACCCCTGGTGTTGAAGAACTCAACTCGGTCAACTACCCATCACGCAGGCCTGTAGCCTCAACAGAGCCGCCAGAAACAGGAAGGAGAAATCGAACGAAAACTAGGAACAGAACGCGCCATTAACTCGGTTTCAACGCGCAATTCCCGTATAAATGAAATCGGTAGTACACCATCCATAGCAGGTGCGTACCTTCCTTAGCTGGGTCTTACTATGCGTTCCCGTGCACCACAGTAAGTCACAGTACCTGGAATTACCTGGCGCTTGCCCCCTCGGAGAAGGAAGTAGTGAAACACCTTCCTCGAATGAATTTCAGCGTTATCAACAAAACTTCCACTCTTGCTACATAGTACAGAAGCAAATTCAAACCAGGGAAAACTGAATGGTAGAACACGATAGTGGAAATGGATGCAAGTTTCATTAGTGCTACTACGGGGATCTGGTAAACCGAAAATTCACCGCGGCGGGCACAGTCTAGGCTCACAAGGAAATAGGAAATTGAATTCCCCCAAATATGTTTTTGAGACCGTCCTTGAATGACCCCGGCTCGAATCGAACGAGCCACTCCCGCATCAACTCGACGAACGTTGCTTCATGCGCAGCAAATGGGGACCATCCGCTACTGGGTCTCCCGCTATCACCTCTACAGCGGGTCAAGCCAGAAAAAAGAGAACCAAAACACATGGCTTGAACGTGCAAATTTCAGGCACAGAACCCTGGTCAGCCAGAAAGAAAATTGAACTCAGGACTGCAACTCCGACTGGAGCGAAACACCTTCCTCGAATCAAGGCCAGCACTGGCAACAAAGCTTCAGCTCCTACTACTACGGACATTCAAGGAGCGGAAGAGCTATAACAAACTGAGGTAAAAGTGCCTGTTCATACAGATCAATCAATCCCTATACAACTCGTGTGATCCGAAGCGGAAGGGCTTTGTCTCCGCTGGAAGCGATCGGGAGGAGGTTGGTTAAAAACTTCGGCCGAATAACCTCGTTCTCTGGCTCGACGAATGAGAACTTCCCAACCAGCTCACATATGATGACTTGCATCTCCAGTAACCTGTGGTTTTTGCATTACATATGCTCCAAACGCGGAGTTCGGTTGAAGGAAGTGCTCACGCAAATTTCCACCTGCGAAAATCTCGGGTTATCGCTGCGTTTAGAAATATTTCTCAAAATTATGTCTTACCCGAGACCAATGCGCGGACCCCCATTGAAGGCCAGACTACCATAGAGGCAGTGAGGGAGGCTGCAAGAGCAGTTGCAACAGAATTGACGCACAGATTGGCGTACGGACTAACGGCGTCTGTCTGATACGTCCTACCCTCCAGCCAACGATATGGGTTGAACTCGTCTGCGTCATTCCCCCATCGAGCGGAGAGCCTGCAACCCGAGCAGATACCTGAGTTGCCTCAGATATTTAGAGGGGGGAAGTCACCAGACCTTTGATACGACGCGATAGCAAGCGTCACGGCCTGCCCCTTCTTCACCTGGATTTGGCTGATATGGTCTCGCGTCGAAGTGACAATCGCCTCTTTGAGCGGGATAATCATATCTTCCGTGGCGACCCGGTCCGAGAGTGGAACTGCAGGATACAGTCTGAGGATTTCCTGTGAGGAACCGCTCCATTGTTAGTGGTCGTTTCTTGGAGCGAGATGCTGCACCCCGCCTTGATCAATGCGTTCAACAGCGGCATGGTATAGACTCGAACCAGTCCCAGGCGCAAAAGATCAAAGACAGTCGTTTGATCAGTGCGCCGGAGGGACTGGAAGATAATCACCGGTGGCCTAGTGACCGGACATTGCCGATCAATGATTTTCTGACTTGGTCAAATACTTCGATAGTCCATTGTAAAAGTGTTTTGAATCAAAAATCTGAAGAGACGGTCTTTTAGCGCTCAAAATTACAAGACTTCGGATGTTTTTCATTTTCCCAGAGAATGGAGAATGCGACTTCAATGAATTAATTGAGGTACTCGCGTCATCCTCGACAGTCATTGGACTTTCGGCTGTCAATTCACGTGGTTTCATGGCTTTCATTGTGAAATTCATAGCAGGGTCAGTTCTGCGTGAATTTAAAAACAAAAAACATTCGAAGTCTTGTAATTGCAATCACCACAACACTGTCTGCTCAAATTTTGCATACGAAACACTTTTACAATGCGCTAGCGAAAATTTAGGTCAAGTCAGAAATTCATTGATCGGAAATCTCCGGTCACTAAGCCACCGGTGATTATCGATTATCTTCCAGTCGTTATTTAACTGCTGTATTGATCGACTGTCATCATTACTCAGAAATATCGACTGGCTCGAGTCTAGGCATGGTATCATATGCAATATCTTTCGTATTTGCACCAGCTTTGGAATGAATTTCAGTCCGAAGCTTCGTCTGAAAGTCCGAATGCCTGGCGAGTTCGAGGAGCCCGAACCCTATAGTGTTTGCCTGTGAATTTCGTGCACAAATGGCTGTTGAATGCCTGGAACTCCACGAGAACAACGACCCACCGTTGTCTCTTGCTCGGCCAAAAGAATAATCGAAGTCTGAGCGACGACATCATCCTCGTTAAACCGCTTCACATTTTCAGAACTAGATGGATTCACTGCCAAGTCCTGTTAATCCGAGTCCACGCATATGTTCCCCAACAGCCACACTCACGGAGGAGTCCGAAAACGTCGCTGTCCGTCTCCAGCCCCTTGGCAGCGGCATCGATTTTATCACGGACGATTCGGCGCCCAAGGCGATCGGCAAAGTATCTTGTCCTCCAGAGGACCCTCGACGCCGTGGTCGGTATACACAGTGCCGCGCGCCAAACCCACAAAGGGAAGTGTACTCCGATGGCATCTACAAGAATTTGGGCGTTCGATTGACTGGCTGAGAGCCCGCTACCGACAGCACTCAGTATGCGGGACAGGTGCTGTTGCTCGGGTGATCACTTACACAACTCGGATATTATTCGCCACAAAATCCTCACCCAAACCTTCAAGAGACGTGCCCAGAACAGCTGGCAAAAACGTCAATAGTTTTCGCCTTCAAACTGAAGTCCCTCTCACCTTCACTGATTGCAGCCAGAGTCGCGGTACTCAGGATGGGGGAGATATTGGTCTCCACTGCGTTCAAGCTCTCGAATTGTTCAGAAACCTTCAGGGGTTTGGTGTGTGCCAGAGCTGACCGATTGATGCTCTCACCATCTCTGCAGCTTTTTAGAAAATTGGTTGGTAACCACGCACAGCGGAAGCGGTGAACCCAACGTTCAGCGCTGTTCGGAGTCGGCGATGCTCTCCTCCTGAGTCCGCCCTCAGCCTCTCCAAAAATCGGTGAAGAATAGACATGCCTGTAGCCGCGAAGACACTCATGCTCCCGAATACCAAATCGATGACGCGCTCCAGGACCGGCCCCCTAAAAAACATCGGGCTGTGTAGGACGTAATGCAGGGCCACAGGATCGGACACCATCAGTCGATCTTGCTGTGAAAGAATGAGTCTGGACATCAGCCAAGTACAGTAAGCTCACTCCCAAACACCCCTTGAGCCGATAAACCGGTCCATACCGCTTCTGCCACGCGAATTCGTAGTCCCCATACTGTGGGGGGAGCAACAGTTCTCGCATGTGCCCTGAACATTCGCCTGTGAGCACAAGTGACCGGTTTCAAACGCAATCCCACCAAAGATCCACGACGCGGAGGGAGGTCCGACGACATTTTCGACACCACTCGGTCGGAGAGATCGAGAAAGGGAATATGCAAGCAGGGACGAGATGAAGACTGCAGGAACAATGGAGTAATATACGATAGAGTCCATTATGGCCTTCGCCGGTGGGGGGTTCTGCTCGAGGGTGGTACGACGCTCACTGGACCCCATGCCTTAAATGACCTACTTATACGAAGCCGGTTTTGTAACTTCAACCCTCTGAATAGGTCCCGATCCGTGGACTACCTGTTTTATGGGGAAGGCGAAGGGGCCTGGGTGCCAACGGCGACACGTCGGACAGCAGAAGGCGCCCCACGGACATCCAAGTCGCGTCTTAGGCTTGACGAAGGAAGCGGGCCCATGCAATTTCGGCCCAACGCTCTCTACGTTTCCTCCAGATCGCCTGCCGAAGAAAGGAGCCTCCAACGCCGCGGGATCCTGTAGAGCAGCCACAGACCTTTGGTGCTAAGAAGTTGGCGGCGTTGCGTGCGCCACGTTCGATGAATTCATGCGCCGAGTTTCTGGGCCATGCAATTTGCACGTAGTATCGCCAACTCAGGTCGAGTCGACCATACTTGATGACGCTCAAATATAGACCCCGCACTTGATCAAAGTCGAAGCCTAGATAGAAAGAGACTCGACGGAAAGAAGCAGACATCGACTTCTTTCGTTCGAAGCCAGATGCGAACCACAGTTTGTCAATCGCAAGGACCTAAGGCCTTTCGCTCATCTCGGACAACCGAGCGGGCGGTGTGCCATACACCACGTCCGAATCCCCGTCCTACAGCTCTTTAGCAGGTTTGACTCGAGCCTCTCACAATACCTACTGTAGTATATCACACCACTAGGGCTGAAAGCTCGAATCTGAGACATGTTTCTAGGACAAGAACATAAGAGCGTCGCGCGCGAGCAAGTGACCACGCACCCGTAGCTCTGGATGACACACAGCAATTGAATCGATTCAGAAAACAACGATAACGATATCTTATCTACACCGCACCCCTTCTCTCACTCTTACTCAGCATTCAACACATACACACTGTTTGGTCACCCGACAAAACTCTTGGCGCTGTGAACAACGTACCCACACCTAAAACCCCCTCCTCCCACCAAACGCGAACCCCGTCCCGACCCCGCCCCCACCTCCCGCAGCAGGCGTCGCGCCAAACGAAAATCCCCCGCCACCCACTCCTCCTGGTGCAGCCGGCGTCCCTGCCCCTCCAAACGAAAACGCCCCGGGTGCCGGTGCAGCCGCCGGCGTAGCCGACCCGCCAAACGAAAATCCCCCGCCCGCCGCCCCGCCCGCCGCGGGCTGCGTGCCCCACTGCTGCTGCTGCGGTTGGGCCGGCGGTCGCGTGGCGCCGAAGATGCCCTGCGGTTGGGCCGCCGGCTGTGGGGCGCCGAAGAGCGGCTGTGGTTGGGGTTGCGCTTGCGCTTGTACGGCTCCGAACACGGGTACGGGCTGCGGGGGCTGGGCGCCGAATACGGGTTGGGCGGGTGCGCCGAATATCGAGGTGGGTTGCGCGGGGGTCGGGGCGCCGAACATAGAGGGCGTTGTGGGCGGGGCGAGGAGTGGGTTTGAAGGAGCAGCGGGCTGAGAGGAGGGGCCGCCGCCGCTGTTGGCGAATATTTGGGCGGAGGTGAGCTCAGCGCCGTTGCGGAGCCACGCGAGACGGAGTTCCTGTGTAAGTTGAGATTTGAGAATGAGAGAAGCAGAACGAGGGCACGGAGGAAAGGAGGGAGGGAAAACCGTCAGCACTTGTCCCTAAATTTCGGACAACCGAACGCGGACGCACCTCGACGCTATGTCCCGCAAACTCGGGTCTCGTTGTGATCGTCATGAACGTATCGCCCGCATCTGGGACGGGCAGCGCAGAGGCGCCGGGGAACGCGGGCGCTGGTGCGACTGGCACGGGCGCGAGCACGAAGGCGGGGGCGCCGGGGGGTGCGGCACGCATGCCGCGCAGGTAGGCGTGGAAGCGGAGTTCCTGAGGAGAGGGGAAGGGAGTCAGTACAGTAGCGAATCAACACTCAACCAAGCAACAGAGGGCGAGCCCGCAGGCTTACGTGCCACCATAATACCACCAAGTGTGCTTCCCGGCCCGAATATCGAAGCTGCTCCAGCGGCGGATGTGGATGGCCCTGCTGTCCCTGGAAACGGCGCAGGTACAAAGAGCGGTGGTAGGCCCTGTGCTGCTCGTGCAGCGGGATCGGGTGGATATGGTGGACAGGGCGGCGGTGGGCGACCGGTAGAACGATATGATGCTAGGTAGTCCGCAATGCGTACCTCCTACAGCGAAATATATCTTTAGAAATTCAAGGGAAAAACAAGGGAAAAACGGACCTCGAAAGACTGGGATTGGGGCCCAGTGAGACAGCACGCTTGGAGGGACATGCACGTCTCTGCAGGCGCGGCTGGCGCAGCCCCGAATAAAGACGACATTAAGGCAGGAGAAAGGCACGGATGTGACGAACGACAGCCACGGTCACGCCCACGTGTAATGTGACTCGGCACCCGCAACCGAGTCACTCGGGATCATTTCCGGTTGAAAGTCGGCTTGGCACGCGGTCAAAGCTGGATGATTTTTGACCTCCAGTGGAATAGATTCCAGGAGCAAAGGGATTGTTCCCCTCCTTCAATTGCAGTGGAATCAGGAATTTCCCGTTGAACTCAAGTCCCTGCGAAGTTCGAAAAGACCACTTTCAGAAATACATCGAAGTGAAGTTCAGAAGTCTTTACTATGTAGGAAATTCAGAGTTGAAAATCCATGATCAATCCCATCGGCACCCAATAAGCCGAAATGGAATGTTGATCAAACATTGATGCGCGATCACTCAACCTAAGAATAGCGATGGTGAGGTCTCCTGTATGTCTTGCTCCCCATTTATTATCCTCCCAAATCCCAGACTATAACGGCTTGTGAGCCATCCAGCTCCCTATCAGATTCAAAGATTGTGCCGAAATGTGCGGGAATCGTTGAGTACGTTTGTGTTGGTGGTTTTTCCGTGGGGTTTCGTGTTCTCATCGCGGCTCGCTCATGTCAATTGTATGTCACCCGTCCTCAAATCCTGTGTTTGTGTATTGAAAATTCCTTAAGCTAGAACATATGTATACATTCAATACATAATGCCGTCGGCGACGGTTTTGAATCCGGAGGAGGAGGATGACAGCTGGAAGTATATGTGCTATTTATCCTGGTCATTGCTCTGTACGGCTATAGTTTGTTCCACTGTGCCGAAGTTAGCTGCTGATAGTCTTTATACCCCCTGCAGCAGCGCCAAGTAGCTCTGAGACACTTTTTCCAGAATACCTCCTGCAAGTACATGAGCTTTCTCGCAAGGGATTTCCTTGCTTCAAGCCTGCCAAAATAAAGACCTGCACCGCCAATGATATTTCCTGCCCAAACAAAGAAGTGGGACTTTGTGTGAAAATTGAATTGACCAGAAATTATTCATGAACCAGGCTCGATTCGAACGAGCACCGCCCACATAGTATGTCACCACCAGCAGATGCCTAGCGAGTGTGCACCATCATGCTCCACCACTAGGTCTCTCACCCTGAGGTATGTACTTGCCAAAGACAGAATCCATTCAACTCCGCGCAACCTCGAAATAGGCGGCGAACCAAAAGACAAGAGACATGGTATCCGTGAAATTTCATCCTACCTCAATGTACTTGCGACCCTCGGGAAGCCGGGCATCCCTGGGGCGTGCGAGTTGGATGAAACCCTGAGAGGGACGGGGAAAATCAAAAAAGAGAAAGAAAGGTTATCCTCCTCCGACAGTACCCAGGCTCTATTCGAACCAGCAGCACCTGCAGAAAGTTCGGAAAGACAGCATGAATAGCGGGTGCGGAAAACCTGCTACTGGGTCTCCCGCTGTGAGTTGTTTACTTCCTCAGGACAGAATCCATTAAACTCAGTTCAACGTCCAAATAGGCCGTGAAACCAATGTACATCCCACTTCAATGAAGCTCGACTCGAGAAGTCGGGCATCCCTGGGGCGTGCGGGTCGGCTGAGAGGGAAGGGATTTAGCATATTTTTATTTTGGTTGAATGGTCTGTGAATCACAGCTGAAAGTTGAAATACAATCATTCCTCTGCGCATACCAGCGAGGAATTGGTACCCGAGATTCCGAGATCATCCATCTCCAATGGCGATTGCGCGAGATCTGAATCGGGGTGCAAAGTGTCAAGGCCTTGCAGGATTGTCTGCAAACGCCCCAACAAGCCCGTGGGGAGGTCGGGACTGGATGCCAGCGCGGACTCGTATTCGGTGAAAGTTTGTTTGAGTGTTTGACGAGCAAGGGGATCGTCCAGCCACGGAAGCTCCTTCCATCCCGATCGACCAGCATATGGATCGAGGCAGGTGGATCGGATGATAGGCTCTGCAATTTCTGTGGAACACCTGGAAATAAAAACTGCATTACTATATCCGACTGGGTAACCGGCCAAACTAGCTAACCGGCCACTTGGGCACCACAAGGGATTGGGGTGTGAAATTCTGAGATCTCACCTCTGCGAGATGGAACAGGACCTACCAGGATGCCATATGTCAAATTTGGGCGCAAACGAAGACGCCGATCAAAAGCTGTGGCGGTTTGATGATCAGGATGATGGCTTGGAGGCATCATTTCTTATCTCCGAACACGGTCCGCCTGTCGGGCTTGTTTCTTCGCCATTTCCTCACCGATTCTCAAGTTTTTGAGCTTTTCTTGATCCCTGGACTCAGTACGACGACCTAGAATGACGACTTCCACAACGATTGGTCTCTCCCGCCTTCTTTCTCCTCAAACAAGTCCCGGCCTCATCTTGAGTGGCTCAATTTCGGCCACCTGTATAGCGAACTATCCGTTGTTGCGATGAGCCTGAAATTTTGCAGGTGTAATTGAAAAAACCGCTAGTGTGCCATCCTCGATTTATGAATCATGAACTATCCACATTCTGATTCGCGGCGGCCCACAATCCGAAACCACCCAATATCACTTGTGCCGACAGATAAATTTTGTAGAAGGGATTATGTATGCGGAGCACCTGGGACACACTTTGTTGCGTTCAAGTACTTCCTATGTAGTTGTTAAGACCTTCATTCGAGAGGTGGGCACGCCCTATGCCTTACAGGCCAAGGCATTCTGCGATCATCTCAATCCCACCCATTCTACCTGGTTTAGAAGGGCAACAATTTAGTGTGCATACCCCTTAAATACCTGGTTAAATTAGGTGCAATCATGTATAGTTATCGTATGGACAATCTGGAATGCACTGGGGTGGATAATACGAGCGCCAACCAATAATTTGGCGGGGTGGCCGGTTAGGCCGTTTATCCCCGTTTCGGAGTTATCGCCGAATGAAATTCAGCCAGTGACGAAATTGTCATATATAAATTCAAGTAAAGGTCCTAACTCAGTCGTAGGATGCATGTCTTCATTCTAGAGCCAATACCAGGGCACAATTTTGGCTATGTGTATGCGCTCGATGCATAAAGTGTTAAGGTGGCCGGTTACCCAGTCAGATATAGTAATGCTAGTTGCAAATCGGATCTGGTGCTTCCTGTGTATAGGTGTAATGGGCATATGACCGATCTTGCGCAGAGTCTCGATCCCTTTATATGGGAATTTGTCGCGGGCGAAGCACTCCAGGAATTCAGCTAGAATGTGGACCCTTGCTTCGGGAATTCTAGCACGATGTGATGGCAGAATATCATTGTGTGGGTCGACCACGGTGTCAACAGGAAGGACTGAGTGCTTGAATAATGCCGACAGCTCTGTGTCGGAGCATGTATGACTTGTAGCTGCCAAGCACGTTAGGATTCTGGTTTTGAGCAGAGCTGCCGCAGAGGAGGAATAATAATTCGTTGCTGACATTGCTTCAAGGACGTCCAAACCGAGGGAAAGAGCAAAGTTCCAGTGACGCTGGGCAAGGAAATTATCTGAGCATAGCACCCAGAGAAAAGCCAACACTTGATCATTGTATGGCCCCTCGGTTTTGGAGTAGAGCGTTTTTGGGAGAGACATCCAAACGAAAGGAAGGATTCCACTTCGTCGAAGAAGCCCCAATGCTGCTTCAGAATCCCGGCGGATGAGATAACGCATCACACTGGACGGTATGGGAACGGGCTGGGTTGGTTTCCAGAAGGCCAATAGTTCTTCTATGACGCTATCCTTCCAGACCAAATTATAATTTGGCAGAAGAGGCTCCGATTGCTGGAGGTATACCAGCGTCCCCGCTGACAAATTCCACTCGAGTGCGGCCTGGAAGGCAGAGAAAGGCAGAGAGTGATCAATCGTAATCATATCCTTAGTGTGGTTCCATTGATAGGGGGGAGAGTCCAGTTGGAAGGAACGGCGCAAATATGCGAAAAGGATTGCATGAGGAGTGGTATCCCGGAGGCTCTGGACTGTTTGGAGCAGTTCCGGGATGTCGGACGCACTCAACTCCTCTTCCCTTCGAGCTATGCGAACGTGACGCCCATGGATCAGGAAGTGGCAGTCGTTGGTTAAAAATGCGATGACAGATGACGCGGAGGCTAGGGCCAACCGGGATGAACCCCCTTGGCATTGAAGCAAATAACGGTATTGATCATCGAGACGAGAATAGATGGCGCAAAAGGTGCTCCATTTCATCATGGTCTGCGCCGAGACAGCATAATGCTCCAGTGCCGGCGACATTGTCGGGCAGGTATATGCCTGGAAATGATGGAAGTCCACAGCTGAGTTCGGGTCCCCTCCCACGAGATTCTTCCTAGCGAAACTGCCAATTGCCCAAATGGCTTTATAGGAAGAAATTTGGCGGTGTTGGCTGGCTTGGAGAGACAGAATCCCATTGACGCTATTGACGCGGAACCCGTCGATCCGGGAGCCCAATTGGACATCCGGATGATTCACAAGACGGAGAACGAGATGGGGAAATCCGGGTCGTAGCCCATTGTAGCCCCATAATACGTTCGGGAGAGCCTCCACGAATGGTTCAAGCTCGTTATCGTCAGTGAGGGACTTTACAGTCCACACAAGAGCCTGGTAGTCTCTTTCCGTACGTGCTGGAGAATCCTCCCCAGCTTTCTCCGCCATTGCATCCATCATGCTTTTGGGCTCGGTTGAGCGCAGATGGTGTCTGGTGCGATGTGGAAAAGCTGCAGTGGTTCCACGGAGAAAACTAGAGCGTCGATTCCACAGTGCCCTGAGACGCCCCGTGAGATGCCAAAACATCCCGGAAAGCGGGGTACGATACGGACAATCCAGGTAGCGCAGAGGTAGGAGGGTCAACATGACGTATGCGGAAGCGACCAGGGCGAGGAGAATGGCCGTGATAGCGGCCATGGGGATACTGATGGGGAGAAGGAAAGTAACGAGACCAGCAAAGAAAAAGAGCAGAGATGCATGCAGGAGAAGGGGGATTATGTCCGCCACCATATGCATATTGAACCTCTTCATGCCGTAGTACAGATAAGAATAAATTCGAGCTCTGATCAAGGGAGCAGAGCGCATATTGGCTTTGTGAATGAAATCCCTTGCCCACTGCTCCAGAAGAGTGGCAATGAGGGCACAGGTGAGACTGAGCCCCAGGCTAATGAACCAAAGGGTGTTACAGACGAGGGACGTCGTGGATGGGGTGAATGAGGGAGGAGAAACGACGGGAGATATGGTGCCATTGGATCCGGCAGCCAGCTGCTGCGATATGTGGGCGAGGAGTTGGACGGTCTGCTCTCCGGAATCGGGACTAAGCAATTGGTAGCTTTCGATGATGAAGGCAGTCAATATCGCCGAGAAAAGACCTGCCTGTACCACTGTTGAATTGATTATCGAGTATTAGATGCGATATAACTCACGAATATGAGCATCCCCTCCATATCGCTCTTCCAGCTCTCGACGAGGGACTTGTCGTATCTTTCAGCCTCAGAGATGTAAACGGCCCACAGCTTGGCGGCGGCGGCCTCATTGGCATCTATTTCAATGTTAGGGATGCTCTTCACGACATGTAGATGCTCCTACCTTGCCGGATTTCCCGTGCTTGGCTGGCCTTGCTCATTGAAGTCACACGGAAGAAGCGTTGACACTGACAGCTGAAATCCCTCTCTTCGATTGCGGCGGCCGCGGCCAGTTTCTCCAAGCTCCGACTTGAGCTCCGTCAAGGCCGTGCTCTGATCTATTTGCCGAAGTACCCTCGGCATATTTATGTCGGAAATCTTGAGATCGGAGCTGTCGAGCTCGGCGTTGTCTGGATTTGACACGTTCGGCTCGGCGGGTCTCAATGCCGGCCGCCAACCGGCGGACTCGCCATCTGTCAAATCGTGGGTTCTGCGGGCGTAATTCCTGAATCAATGTCAACACAGAGGCCACCCATAATAGCGGCTGAAGTAAAACTTAAAGGGTGTAAAAACGCAGACACTTTATTCAGAATCATTAGTACTCGTATATTATACAGTTCCTATGAATCAGTGTGTACATCATGAGTGGGACTCGTCTATTTACACGAGTCCACTGTTGATGGAGTATATACAAGAATAGTGGGAGTGGGAGTCATTGAGTCGCACTGATGCGTTTGAGTCGCACTTTTGATGAACAAAAGTACGACTCGGTTTCCCGAGTGCGACTGGTTAGCCGACGGCTTTGATGGAAAAGAGATCGGCGCACACTGTGTCGACGTTTCGGGAAACTCAATTCAATATGTGCAGCGCAGGATCACAATGTTGAATTGTGGATCTCGCTGCCAGGCAAAAAAGAGTTTGTGGATCACCTCAAGCCCGCCTCACACGGCTTCCTCATGACAAGTTCATTTCGCATTCAGTCGCCCCTGCTCGCTTTTCCGACCTTACTTCATGTGTCCGTCTCTTCTTCCAGCCCATGACCTCAGACCTGAGCCCTGAGATTTTCACATTCTCAAAGGGTCAAGCATCGTTCTACTTCACATACTGTACTAGGTGGCGTCCAAATCTCGATCTCGACTTCTCCTTAGCCATTCAACTCGAAAAACATTTTTTTCTGTGTTCCTCTTACTCATATCCCCCACCGTAAACTTCAATACATTCCAGCCCGAAGCAGCGCCGCCGTCCTGGGATTTGATCTTACGATGGTACAGATTTCCATCATGCAACATTGTCGGGCCTCATTTATTTTGTTCACTGTATTTGGCGCGCCATTGCATAGCTTTTAGCATGGTACGTAAGTTCATTCGCTCGGAAATGCAGCAGTGATCAGAGCTGTGATCCGATTCTCCACGGCTGTTCGGCTTTTTCATGAACAGCTTTTCGTAGTGCTTCGGGCTTAAAAGACGGCGAACACTGACCAATACTTTACCGTCCTTGGTTGTCGGTGTGAGGGTCGATAGGTCTTCTCCTTTTCTTCCTTTTCATATGTCTGATTCACTCCTTTCACCGTAGATTCTCAACTAACATGTTAGTTCTTTTTGGCTCCAAGAAGCACAATGTGCTTCCGTCATTTATACTGACCCATGGTTCCAATCCTCCGACAGCACTGTCGCATTACACATTTTATACTGTACATACATAACTTGAGCGAGGTCTTACACGTGTAAGGGCAACCTCAGCTCGGCGCAGGAGACTAGCGGGAGAATCCGAAGTAACTCAATTGACAGTACTAAATACAGGTTTCTAGAATACGCACCTAGCGGGAGAATCCGAAGAGAAGAAAGGATAAGGATTCCCACGCTAGGCGAGGTTTTTGTAGGTACTAGCCAGTAGCACGTGTCCGGATCGATCGGCAGTGGTCTCGAGCTTGATCGCATAGCACGTGCCAGTGAGAGCGACCGGACGCGGGGGGTCGGAGGGGGACGGAGTCCGGAGGGACGGAGGACGACGTTCCAGACGGAGGCGTAGGCTGGGGCATAGGACCGAAGGCCGGATGGTCGGGCGAGGACGGATGGACGGACGAGGCCAGACGAAGGATCGGACGAGGAAGTGGGGCGGTGCGATGGGCCGGAGCTGGACGGACGGACGGACGGACGGACGGACGGGTGGTTCCCCTGACATCACCCCCCCCTTGGAATGCGGCGTCCCGACGCATGAATCGGACATGGGCGTCGCGCCTCCGGAACGAGAGCGAGTCGAAAGCGGCCGAGGCTATCCGGCGCGGGGCGTTAGGGTAGCAGCGACAATAGGCATCAATGGCGTCTTGGGCGAAGACGTCGGAGTGCTTTACCCATTTATTGTGTTCCGGGCCGTAGCCTTTCCACCGCACCATGTACCAGAGGCTGCCATAACGGACCTTCGCTTCTAGGATCTCTTCGACTTCCCATTGAACATCGTGGTCCGTCTGAAGGATGGGCGGGGGTTCGTCGTTCCGGGGGCGTCCGGGGAACGGATCCGGTTCCGCGAGCTGGAGTTTCACCACCGGGAAGACCGGGTGGAGCTGGGAGTACCGGGGGGGGAGCTCGAGTTTGTACGCCCCCTTTCCGACGACCTTCGCGACTTTGAAGGAGCCGAGGCGTTTGTCCGCAAATTTGACGGACGGACGGGTCGTACGGATATCGGAGGCGTCCAGCCAGACTCGGTCGCCTACCTTGATCTCTGGGGCGGGCGTGCGCCTTCGATCATAGTACAGCTTGAACTCGTCCTTGGCTTTAACGAGCGCGGCTTTGGCTTCCGAAACTCCGGACGCGATCCGGTCCCGGAACTCGTTCGCGGACTCCATGTTCGAGCGTAGTCCGTTGGGCTCGAACCCCATCCGGGGGAGCCTTCCGGTGTCTGTCATAAACAGGACTTGCTGCGTCGAGGAGTGGACGTGGTTGTTGTACGCGAACTCCGCAGCCGGGAGAAGCTCGTCCCAGTCGTCTTGTTTGTAGTTCGTGAAGATCCGGACGAACTGCCCGAGTTCCTGATTGACGCGCTCGGTCTGGCCGTCGGTCTGCGGGTGGTAGGTGGTGGAGGTCGCTGGTTCTACCCCGATGAGGCGCCACAGTTCTGTGGTGAACTCTGCGACGAACTGCGGCCCGCGGTCGGAGATATATTTCCGGGGGGTTCCGTGGTGCCTCCAGACGTTCCGGTAATAGAGCCGAGCGGCTCCGACCGTGCCAAGGCCGGTGTGGCACTCGTTGAAATGGGCCCGCTTACCCAGGACGTCGACCACGACCATAACGGCGTCGAAGCCGTGCGCGTCCGGGAGCTCGACGATGAAGTCCACCGAGACGGTGTCCCAGCGTTCTTCCGGAATCTCGGTCGGGTGGAGCTCTCCGTGGGGTAACTTCCGGAGTGCCTTCGTCCTGTTGCACGGGTCGCAGGTTCGGATGTATTGGCCGACGTGACGGGACAGCTGGGGCCACCAGTAATTCCGGGAGATGAGCTCGAGGGCTTTGAAGCGTCCAGCGTGTCCGGCGACCCGGGTGTCGTGGTGCAGGGCGATGATCCGGCGTCGGAGGTCCTTATTCCGCGGTACGACGATCTTACCGCGGTAGTAAAGGAGCCCTTCTGCGACGCGCCACTCGGACGACCGGGGGGGCGGACGTTCCGGTTCTTGAGGAGCTCTCGCGCGACAAGCGCGACGGGGTCCTCAAGGTCCGGTTCACCTGCGAAGGCCTCCCGGACATCACGAAGGAGGGGGACTTCGGGTCCGGCTACCACGACGCCTTCTAGCGCGCAGACGTGGAACAAGTCTGGGCGAAGAAGGGTAACGTCCGTGTTGTCCGAGCCTACCCCGTGGTCCGGGCGACAGGACAGCGCGTCCGGACGGCCCATGAGGCGTCCGGGCTGGTGGTGGAGCGCGAAGTCAAACCGGGACAGGTACAAGGACCACCGCGCCTGCCTCCGGTTCAAGTTCTGTGCCTTCCGGAAGTACTCCAGGTTTTTGTGATCTGTCCAGATCTCGACCGGATGCTGCGTACCTTCGAGGAAGTGCCGCCACTCCTCTAGGGCTCGGATGATCGCGAGCATCTCTTTGTCGTGGATCTCGTAGTTGCGCTGGACGTCACTCAGACTTTTGGAGTAGAACGCGACTGGGTGCCACTTTCCGTTCGCGTCTGGCTGGGACAGGACGGCCCCGGTAGCGTAGTCGGAGCTGTCCGCCTCGACCCGGTACGGACGCGACTCGTCGGGTAGGACCAAGACGGGCTCCGCGGTCACCGCGTCCTGGACGGCTTGGAAGGCGGCGGCCGCGGCGGCGGTCCAGGTCCAAGCGATGCTCTTCTTTGTGAGGTCAAAGAGGGGCCGCGCAATGTCCGAGAACGCCCGGATGAACCTCCGGTAGAAGTTCGTGAAGCCAAGGAACTGCTGCACGTCCTTCTTGTTCTCCGGAGCAGGCCAGGCGGCGACTCCGGCGACCTTGACCGGGTCCATCTCGACGTGGTTGTGCGAGATGATGACGCTGAGGTACTCGAATTCGCACTTCTCCGGCCAGAGGTAAAGCTTGTGCGCCCAGAGCCGCCGGAGGACTTCTCGGACGATCTCTCGGTGGCGCGCGAGATCGGAGTGAGCGATGAGGATGTCGTCAAGGTATACCATGACATCTCCAGACAGGATGAGGTCTTGGAAGATGTCGTTCATCATCGTCTGGAACGTGGCCGGAGAGTTGGTGAGGCCGAAGTACATCACCAGGGGCTCGACGAGCCCTCGGTTGGTACGGAACGCGGCCTTCCACTCGTCGCCTCCCCGAATCCGGACGTTGTTGAAGCCCCACCGGACGTCGAGTTTTGTGAAGAACCGGGCTCCCTTAAGGCGGTTGATGAGATCGTTAATCAGCGGGAGCAGATACCGGTTCTTTACGGTCATCGCGTTGGGCGCCCGATAGTCCTGGACGAACCGGAGGCTTCCGTCCTTCTTTTTGATGAAGAAGACCGGAGACACCATCGGGGATTTGGACGGACGGATCCGGCCGGTGCTCAACCCATCCTCGATGAATGCGTCGAGTTCCTTCTGCTCAAGGGGGGAGATCGGGTAGACCTTGCAGTTGGCCGGTTTTGCATCCGGGACGAGTTCGATGGCGTGGTCCCACGTCCGACGTTCCGGCAACGCGTCGAACGACTCCTTATCGAAAACGTCAGAGAAATCCTCTACCCAGGCCGGAACCGAGGTCCCGGGCGGGGCTGAGTTCCGGGCGTAGGCCTCCGCGAGCCTCTGAGAGACGGTGCTGCCCGCGCGGATTTCTTCAGCCGGAGCGAACGCGGTGTAGAGAATCTGGTCGCCGTCCTCGAGCTCGTCGTCTTCGTCACCGTCGTCGTCGTCCGGGTCCGGAGTGAGGTCCGGGAAGTCGTCTCCGTCGTCGCCCGGATCGTACCCGTCATCCCCGCACCACTCCTCCGAGTCAATGGCACAGATAGATGGGACGGGACCTTCGCGGAGCTGCCGGAGGATCGCGGCGGAGATCTTCGCGTTGCGACGGACGGCGCGGAGCTCCTCCCGGCAAGTGCTGCAGCTGGTCGGACAGCGGGTCATCCGGACTTCCTTGGTCTCCCAGTCGATCTCCGGGTTGTGCTTCTGAAGCCAGGAGTAACCGAGGATGACGTGCTGCTTTCCGAGCCGCGTTACCGCGAGTTGGATGCGTTCTGAGTGTCCTTTGTAGTTGATGACCATATCAACTACGCCGGAAATGCCTCCGGACGCATTGGGCATGCCGTCAACGTTGAGGACCGGAATTGGCTGGGAGAGCTTCCGGACGGGAAGGTTGCGGGAGATCACGTACTCCGAGTCGATGAAGTCTCCGGTCGCTCCGCAGTCAACCAGACCCTTCACGGACATCGTAGCCGCGGTCTCTACCGATTGCATCTCCAACGGAATGTGCAGGGAGTTCCGGCCCTCTACGGAATCAATAACGTACCGCCGGGGTAGTTTGCGTTCCCACCTCGGACGGCGGACGCGGGGAAGGGAAGGGGGAAGTTCAGTCTTGGCCTCCGGGGCGGGAATAGGGGGTGCGCCTTTCGTATCAACTGCTGATTTATTGGGTATATCTTTGTACAAGCAGGAGTAACGATTGGGGGACGCGACCGAGGGCGCACCGCTCACTCGGCCAGGTCCGGAAAACCCTCTGGCTCCGCGTCTCCGGCGTCCGGCTCGGCCGGAAGCCCAGCGGTGGTAGAGAGGCGCGCGAAGAGTTCTCCGAGGAGGTCGTCACCGAGTTGACGGACGACCTCGTCCAGGATGTCCGCGTGCCGGACATCCGAGGGAGTCGGGCAGTCTCGGGCAGTCTCGAGCGAGGTGTCCGGCCGTGCCGCAACGGAAGCAAGTGCGCGGCGTGAAGCGTGCGCGGGTCCGGTCGACATCCATTGGAATGCCAGGTGGAAGGGCGGGCGCCGGCACGGCTTTGGGAGCAGGCGTGAAGGAGGGGACTGGGAGGAACGTCCCAGTGCGAGGGCGTGCGGCCGGAGCCGGGGCGCGAGTCGGAGGTGCTCCTGCTCGGACACGGGCGAGGGCGTCGTACTGGCGGAAGGCGCGGAGGCGCCATCCGGCGTAGTCTAGCAGCGCCGGAGCGGTCCCGAACGTGGTGATCGCCGCGTTAATCCGCGGGTCGAGCCCTGCGCGATACTTGGTGACGCGGACGAGCGGGTCCGTGTACCCGGCCGTGGCGGCGAGTTCCTCGAAGTCGTCCGTGTACCGGTAAACATCGCGGGAGCCCTGGTAGTAGCTATGGGTCTCCAACCGGAGGAGAGCTTGGTCTTGCTCGTTTTCCTCTACAAACCGGAGCCGGAACTCGGACTTGAATTCTGCCCAGGACGGGAATGGGAACGGAACGATTGCGGACTGTCGTTCGGCCCATCGTCCGGCCGCGTCTCGCGCCATAAAGGACATGGTGTACCGCACGAGTTTTTCCTCGACGACCTGTCCGTGGACCATGAAGGCTTCCGGAACTAGTCGGAGGTATGTGAGGACGGAGTGGAGGAACATCCGTCCTTGAGTCCGGTCGCCGTCGAAAACGGCCGGGGGGTTCGGTCGGAGAACCGATTTTGCTGCAGGGGTGAGGGTGGTGAAGTCTGGACCCGCCGCCGGAGCCGGAGCAGCAGGGACGGGGGCAGTCGCGGGTGGATTTTGGTTGTTGTGTAAAACGCGGAGGAGTAGGGTTTCGATGTTCGCGAGAGAGCTTTCTACCGCTGTCAGCCGGGATTCGGGGTCGGCAGCCGGGTCCGGGATGTAAACATCCGGGAGCTCGGGTGGCGCGGACCCATTTCCGGGCGTCGGGGCGTCCATCAAGGAGGAGGGGTCGAGATTGGAAGTGGGGGAGGCCGGAGCGCTAGCGTAGCGGTCCGAGTCCGAGTCTACACCGAACTTCGCAATCTTGACCGGTTGATCCCTTAGATCCTTTCTTCTGCTGTAAGGGCAACCTCAGCTCGGCGCGGGAGCGCGGGAGACTAGCGGGAGAATCCGAAGTAACTCAATTGACAGTACTAAATACAGGTTTCTAGAATACGCACCTAGCGGGAGAATCCGAAGAGAAGAAAGGATAAGGATTCCCACGCTAGGCGAGGTTTTTGTAGGTACTAGCCAGTAGCACGTGTCCGGATCGATCGGCAGTGGTCTCGAGCTTGATCGCATAGCACGTGCCAGTGAGAGCGACCGGATGCGGGGGGTTGGAGGGGGACGGAGTCCGGAGGGACGGAGGACGACGTTCCAGACGGAGGCGTAGGCTGGGGCATAGGACCGAAGGCCGGATGGTCGGGCGAGGACGGATGGACGGACGAGGCCGGACGAGGAAGTGGGGCGGTGCGATGGGCCGGAGCCGGACGGACGGACGGACGGACGGACGGACGGGTGGTTCCCCTGACAACACGGATCGAGGGAGGTTGACCCAGATCTCCTCAATTTATTTGGGTGAGGTCTGCGTTATTCTTTGATCCATCTCGGCGGTTTAAAGAGGGGGATATACATGCATGAATACTATGGACAGAATCTTCTTACCAAGAATATGTTGCTCCCGGCTAATTAATTTGGTTTCTCCAACCATAACTCTAACATCTTCCTCTGTGTAAACTATTCACAAAAATTTAACACTCATTTTTGCGAACAATAATTCCGTTGAACAATACATGACTTTGTAATGCTTCAGTTACAACACAAGCGAATCGCTCAGATGCTCCCCATTCAAACAAGCAATACACAAGCTACCTGAGCTTTGCTCAGGCATATCTTGTTCGTAGTTATGCATCGTGTGTGGGAGAAGGAGAGAAGAAGTAGAATAAAATGGACATGGGACCCCGGTGTGGCGTAGCGTGGTCAATATTGATGCAACAGATTCAGCTATTAATGAAATGTGAAAGGGTCCATCAAGATGGCGTGCTGAGCAGTGGTATCGCTGAATTGGGATGAAAAGCGCCGAGATAAGGAGATCATCAGCGATGAGCAGGGATTGATTGCACATCAGTGCATCAGTCGCACTTCGGATGAATTTGCCATCAGTCGCACTCCATAGCAGGGTTGAGTCCCATTAATGGGACTGAGTCGCACTTTCTAAGTGATGGAGTGGGACTGGACGAGTCCCACTCCCACTAAAATCGTTGTTACTCACTGTTGATGGCGTTCGCATCAATCCACATCAAACCATCATTTCCCGCAACGTGCAGTTGATTCTGTATATTTCGTGCTCCATGTCAAGTTTAAATCGGATTTTGAGCTTATTTGTGCCTGGGGGAACCCTGTTCCCCCGGCTTCCCCCAGGCCCCCCTCCTTCAGCCTGACGGCACTTAAAAAGTAAATTCATTCACGGCCTTGT
Organism: Mycena galopus ATCC 62051; assembly: GCA_014925785.1. NCBI lineage: Eukaryota > Fungi > Basidiomycota > Agaricomycetes > Agaricales > Mycenaceae > Mycena > Mycena galopus. The sequence continues at coordinate 191,494 of WIQG01000099.1, forward strand.
CCGAAACTTTGAGTTTTTGAGCTTATACTCAGTAAATAAAATCTTCCAGCATGCTCAAAACTATGCCCACTGCGTGGTGCACCTGCTCGCCGCGGAGGCTCACTGCGTGGAGCTCAGAAGAACAAAATTTAGCGTCACTGCATTCCCGCGCCCCATAGCCGCACTTACGGCGAGCTCTTGCCAGTTCTGGCTAGCTGTGGCTATGCTTGGGCTAGGTGTGGCTAGCCGCCTAGCCAGGGACTACTAGCCACACGTGCTGGGAGCTCTTGCCAGTTATGGTTAGGTCCCCGACGGCGAGCTGTGTGGGGAGATCTGGGGAGGTCTGGGTAGCCGTTCAGCTAGGCTGCCAGCCACATGCGGCTAGCCGGCTAGCTAGGGCCATCAATGCCCTTCGGCCAGTTCCGGTGGGCAGATGCCGTGGCTAGGGAGCCTCGGAATGCAGTGCATGTTGTACAGGTTCACAGCTTTTTCCGGGCTGTTGTCGGCACTTGATTTCAACTGATGTGCCGTGAAGCTGAGTCCCACGGCGCCTAACCGAGCTTAGCTGAGACCTTCAGTCCCACTGTCGGCCGTTATCCGAGAATTTTCCTAGGCCCCCTCCCACTCTTTTCGTCATTCCTCCAGCATTGACAAAGACAATGGTGCCTGCGAGTTTCGAGATAGTTGATTGGGTTGCGGCATTGAAGTCATCGAGAATACCCTCTATCATAACGTTGGGGTCGAGGGATTGGATGTGCTGGCTGATGGCGGCCAGAGGGTCAATCTGACACGAAGCATGGTTTGGTTTGAGGCAGGGAATGACGGCACGTACGAGGTAGGGGAAGTTGGCCGTGCCGAGCAAAGTATAGGTTCAAACACATAAAATCACTGAAATATATATAAAAACGCACCGGATCCCCATCCCATTGCGAGGGTTCCTTCATCACAACCCCTACTGCAGGAGTGAAGGGGAAATCAACATGAATAAATCACGTCACAGAAAATACTTGTTCTGCTGTGTTGGTGGTGCAGTTGTTTGGGCCCTCGGGGTGAGGACCGGCATCTGAACCGAATATTCTTGCAACGGTGGGAATGAGAGGCCGAGAAGAGATACTTATACGTTTTGATATTTTTAACCACGAGCGGGAGGGCATTATTGGTGTTCTTGAGCAGAATGGTGCTTGCAGCGCAAGGGGCACTCGGGATTCTAATAACGGATAGGGTCGAAAAGATTTTTAAGGACCTCGGCCAGACCCCCCCCCCCCCCCTCCCCCCTATATAAGGAAGGAGTTTCCCACGGGTAGCGCCGGACCGCCTCCCCGGGTCATGTGCCCGTGCATCGCCACCTGGTGGCCGCTAAGCCGCTGCCTGCCCGAATAGGCCACCGCGAAGTACATTCTGCTTGGGTGTATACTAACCATAAGACATTTTATTGGAACTGGAAAGCAACTCAAATGTATCTTTTGGACAACTTTTAGTGCCTATTTCACTGCCTTTAAATTACAAAAATATTTTTGGTGGTCTACCAAGGGTAGTGGGACCTTGTAGACACTCAAGGTGACCCTATACATGTCTCTCAGGCCTTCCCATAAGTTCAGATGAGTTTAAAACATCATTTTAGCTTATTTTGAAATCTAATTCAAAAATATTTTTAAGGCCTTGGTCGGGACCCCACCCCCTGTCCGGCATTTGAATCCCGAGTGCCTCTTGTTGCAGCGCCAATCTGGCGAATTGGCTTGTAATGGTCCCCTTGAGCACTGAGAAAAGGACGGAGCTTGAGCGTAGCTGACTACAATACCGGTTGAGAGGAACCTACTTGATGTGTTCATCAACCAACTCGCCATTCAAGAATGTTTCGTGGGTCAGCTGCGAGAAGCTGACATCCGGGTAGTCGCTATCCTGTCCCATTTTGTACCATGCGGCAATGGTGCGAGTAACCTGCGAGCAATTTCAACCAAAATAATCCCTAGACATTGCCATGCGGAACTCGCCATGTCGTCTACTTGCGACTCCGGCATACTACCTACAACATGTAAGATATCATTTCTCGCGGCGTCCATCCAACATTAAACTTACCATTATTCACCATCTCAATCAGCTCAGCGCCCCACCACGAATTCATCGCCGTCGCAGGATCGGAGTCGTTTTGCGGGCCGACATTCTAACAGACACTGTATTATTGGGGGCTGATAATAACGGGAACGGTAAATTGGACATGCACATAGCCTATGAAGCCCGTCATGTTCATGTCGAGCCCCGCAAGTGCCGTCTGAACTCCGTTGATCGTGGCGGCCCAGTCTGACACGACGAACCCTGTAATAGAGAATGAACCTCTGAGAGGTTTTTGAAATGGAGGGAAGAGGGAGATTTCGTGGCACAGGACGCTCGATGCATACCCTGAAAGCCGAGTTCCTCCTTCAGTACGCCATTGATCAGTTTCGTATTCTGGCACGCTTGTGTCTGATTGATTGTGTTGTACGAGCACCAGCGATCAAGCAAACGGTTGAGCTATTAAACCACAATAGATCATGGGGATGAAACGGGCCAAACTATGCATCCAAGGTCTGACGACACCTACATCACTGCCAACGCCCGCCTTCACCGCCTCACCGAAGAGCCACAATTACACTTCATGCAACGTTTTATCGTCGATGTTGGAAGAGTAGATCTTCGCCACCTCGGAGCCGCCGCGGAAGTGTTCCTGCTCGTTTCCGATGCTGCACGACACTAGTTCCTGGAACCTTTAGGTTTCAGGTGTCCGACAAGTCTTTTGAAAATCCGTGTCCCTATAAGGTAACGCGAACATTTCCTTATTAGGGTTTAAGCCCGTTCGTCCGCACAACCTCACCACGCGCAGGTTCCAGGGGTGCCCGGAGGGCCATGTTGAATTAAAATTACAAGGTGTGTTCAACGACTCACTAGTGTTTAACAGTGGCTATCACGCCGACGCTATGCATTCCCTCGACGGTTGCGGACGTGGCAACACCAGCTGAAAAAGGATCTCCACCAAAGCCTTCCCAATTCCGTCCCGCGGCTGCCTGCCGGCCTTCAGAAACGCAAATGGGCCGCGAGTTTGGTTCATGAAAGGCAAATGCGCACCCATGTTCGTCATAGGCCCCAAAGCAACGTTTACGCCCTTGCCGCGATGTTCCTGGGCCATCGCCACGCCCCGTGCCCTGCACAATAAATAAGTGAGAAACACCAACCCCTTTGAGGGAGCGTGCAAATATAGAAAGAAGCAAAGGAGCGGGAGCGCAACTTGATCAAGTCGACGCCCCAAGTGGCGGCAGCATTGATACCGGCGGGACCTCCAGACACGAAGTCGGTGAGGCGCACGCCCAAGGGCGAATCCGCCGGGCAAAGACCCTTCCACCCGATTCGCGGTATGGTCTGGTGAATGGAAATATTAGGCATCCCCGTTTGGCGACTCGGGGCGAAGGCCAAATGATCTAATAATGGCTGGTACTCGCCCCGGTATTCCCGACACAGCGCCCCAGGACATCCACACCCGTCGTGATATTTATTTTCTCGTCCGCTTCATTCGGACAATTATCGATACTTCACGTCTTCTCCCTTGGTTCGCGGGGCAATCATGGAGGAATGGAGGTGGGGTGACCTCCGTATATTTAGGTACGCCGGCAGTCTCCAGTGATTACCTTCAGGCAGTTTTAGGTGTTTGCAAGTTGTTACGAGCATTTGAGGGCCATTTTAATTTGGCGCACAAAAGTGGTCAACGAGATTGCTGGCAACAGTAAAGTTTCGAGGCTTCGTCGGAGATCTAGACGTTCCCGCTTCGTCTTATGTTCTTTGGGTTCAGAATTCTGCAAGACGGCTGTAGCAGACCCGATGTAGCAGTCAAAGACAAGAGACCAACCTGAGGCCCGCTGATTGAGCTTGGGCCAAAAGCCAGGGTTCGAGATGGTGAACGACAGAAAGGTTGGTTTGCGGCCATCTGTGAAGAACGATGGACGTGGTTCAACGCGGGCTAGTGGTAGTTCATGCAAGCCGGGCTGAACCGGGCCAAAGAGCGATCAGTGGCGGATGATCTGACGTCGACAGGGAAGTGGCTGCCTTCTGCAGATTGCAGCGTCTTTTCTGTCTTCTCAGTCGTCTTCCGTCTGATATCTGGATCTCTACCACCAAGTTTCCAGTCACATCCACGCGCTCAGGGGAATCCTCAAGTTAAATCTTGTGAAGAGCTGTAACAATTATGAAACTAAATCACGGTGTCTTGGAGAAGAATATACCTCGCGCGCAATTCGCGCGTGTCAGAGCCTTGTACGGCCGGTACGGCCCTGATCACCTGGTCGCTTCTCCCGCTCCTTTGCGGGGTCCACGCCGGCAATGATAGAAGCACAAGGAAGCAAGGGCACGGTGTCAGCTGAGCTACCGCACAAACGACGGCCTTACAAAAGGCGGGAGCGCACCCCTCTCTGGTTCGTTTTACCTTCCTTCCTTATACCATGCGCCAAATGTTGCGTCCTGGCATGCTTAGCCTGCTCTCTCTTGCCCTCCTGGCCGTCCAGGCCCTCTCCGACGTTACCACTGGCATCCCTGACGCGGCGCCCCCGGGTTTTGAGGAGTGGGAGTCGCCGATCGTTCTCCCCGCGCCCGCAGTGAAGGGAACGGGTGATTGGGCGACCTCCGTCGCAAAGGCAAAGACTTTCATTGCGGGGCTCACCCTTCCCGAAAAAATCAACATCACCACCGGTGTCGACGTCATGGGTCGATGTGTGGGGAACACTGGGGTGAGTAGCGCTCGTGAATTATTTGAATTCACGTCATTCTCGTGTGCCGACTCCACATGGATCAGCGACGCAAATATCCAATATGTACTAATGTTGAGATTCTCTGTTTTTGACAGACGATTCCCCGCATTGGCTGGAATGGAATTTGCCTCGAGGACTCGCCGCTCGGTGTACGTTTCGCTGACTTTGCGAGCGCATTCCCTGCTGGAATCAATGCCGCCGCAACTTGGGATGTCGACTTGATCAAGTGCGTTGGCCATATTTCACTGGTTCGCTTCCTGATGGATGCACAGAGCGCGAGGATTAGCAATGGGGCAGGAGCACCGCGGGAAGGGTGTGAATGTCGCACTTGGCCCAATGACTAACATGGGTGCGGCCATCATGTCCTACCGTACGCATATCACTGATGCGCACCCGCTATAGGGCGCGTTGCCGCCGGCGGACGGAATTGGGAAGGTTTTGGGGGCGACCCCTTCCTGTCTGGTGTCTCTACCGCGATGACGATCGAGGGAATGCAGAGCGCGGGGGTGATCGCGACCGTGAAACACTAGTGCGTTGATTTTTCCACTCGGCTCCGCCGGCTTTCGCGCAAATCCTTCATTCCTTTAATCATACTCCTAATATTTCCTCCTTTCAGTATCGGCAACGAACAAGAGCACTTCCGCGGCGGTTCTGAATCCAGCCAGATTTATTCATCTAACATCGACGACAAGACTCTTCATGAGGTGTACTTGTGGCCATTCGCTGAGGCTGTCAAGGCCGGCGTCGGAGCCGTCATGTGCTCGTACAATCTCATCAACCAGACACAAGCTTGCCAGAACAGCAAGCTCTTGAACGGTGTCATGAAGGAGGAGCTCGGCTTCCAGGGTAGGTTTATTTTTGCGTCATTTTTTTGTTTTTTGTGGATATCGTAAACTAAGACTGACTTGATGTGTCAGGATTCATCATGTCCGACTGGGCCGCGATGATTAACGGCGTTCAACCTGCGCTCGCGGGGCTTGATATGAACATGCCTGGTTTCATTGGATATGTGGGTCCCCTCTCCTTTCGTTTCTTCTGGATAACGAAAGTATGTCTAGAACATTGGCGTACAAAACGACCCTGACCCTGCCAATGCTACCAACTCGTGGTGGGGTGCTCAACTGATCACGATGATAAACAACGGTAGTGTACGTTCAGTTCTGCCTGCGTCTGTGCGCACTGATCAATTCCATTTCCTAGGTCCCCGAGTCCCGGATTGACGACATGGTGCGTTTCACAGGGTCTCCGCGTTTTATTGCTGTACAAACTCGCCGCAAGGTGACTCGCACGATAGCTGCCTGGTACCAGATGGGACAAGACGAAAACTACCCCCACGTCAGCTTCTCGCAGCTCACGGAGCAGACATATCTGAATGGAGAGCTCGTCAATGAGCATATAAAGTACGCTATATTTTATTTTTTATTCTCATTGATTTTGGATCTAATGGTTGGTTTTTTGTCAGCGTCCAAGGCGACCACTATAAAACCATCCGTCAAATTGGTGCTGCAAGCACGATTCTGCTCAAGAACACCAACCATGCCCTTCCTCTCGCGGTTAAAAATATCAAACGTGTGTCTTTTTTGTACTTCTCATTCCCACTGTTGTGATTTTCTGACTTGATTATTTTCAGGGATCGGAATATTCGGTTCGGATGCCGGTCCTCACCCGGATGGCCCGAACAACTGCAGCACTGCCTTCCATGAGCAAGTGTTTTCTCACACTGTATCTATTTTTAGTAATCTCTCATCCACTCTTTCAGCAAGGGTTGTGATGAAGGAACACTCGCAATGGGATGGGGATCCGGTTCGTGTTTCTCATTTTCGGTCATTTGTGCGTTCAAACCAAACCAATAACCCTAGGGACGGCCAACTTCCCCTACCTCGTGCGTATTTTTGGATTTTCGGCGTTTCTCTGCTTAACCAATAATCTGCCAGATCGACCCTCTTGCCGCCATCAGCCAGCACATCCAATCCATCAACCCCACCGTTGTGATTGAGGGCATCCTCGACGACTTCGACGCCTCATCGCAAACCATCATCGCACAACTTGCAGACACCTGCATAGTGTTTGTCAACGCCGACTCGGGCGAATATTATCTTAACGTCAGTGGAAATGCCGGCGACCGCAACAACCTCACGCTGTGGCACGGTGGCGAGGCGCTCATCAACAACGTCGCTGCGTCGTGCGCTAACACCATCGTCGTGCAGCACGTCGTGGGGCCCGTTCTCGTCGAGGCCTGGATCGACAACCCCAACGTCACCGCCGTGTTGCACGCGGGCATTCCTGGGCAGGAGTCTGAAAACGCCCTCGTGGACGTCCTGTTCTCGGACGGCTCCCAGGCGACGAACCCGAGTGGACGCCTCCCGTATACGATTGCAGTGCAACGCTCAGACTATGCTGCAGATGTGTTGTACACCAGCAGCGAAACGGCACCGCAAATCACGTACTCAGAGGGCGTTAACATTGACTACCGGTACGTGTATTTCACCTTCTTTGCCGGGGTTAGCCCTGACGATGGTGCACATGTTCAGGTGGTTCGACCTTAACAACATCACCCCGCGATTTGAGTTCGGGTTTGGGCTGAGCTACACCACGTTTGCGTACAGCGGACTGAAGACGTCGGTTGCTAAGAGCCGCCGTACCGCGGCGGCTACTCCCAGCTCCACAGCTCACTCCACTGTTTACAGCAGCAGCGTTGTCGCGTCTAGCAAATCTGCGAGCACGGCCCACAGCAGCAGCGGTGTCGCGTCTAGCAAACCTGCGAGCGCGGCCTCTTCCGCTCAAGCCTCCGGGTCCGTCTCGCAGTCAGCCTCTCTCTCGGCTCCCATCTCTGCGTCCGCGTCAGGGTCTGCGTCAGCCTCCGTATCGGCCTCCGTTTCAGCTTCCGCCTCTGCCTCAGGGAACGCAACGAGCACTGCCAGCGCCCCGCCTGCGGCCTCCTCCCCTGTCGGTGACATCGGTGGCCCCGCCGCTCTCTACGAGACCGCCGCTACCATCAACTTCGAGGTGAAAAACACGGGCAAGGTCGCGGGCAACGAAGTCTCCCAGGTCTACATCGGCTTCCCCCCCGCATACAACGAGCCGCCCAAGGTTCTGCGTGGCTTCGTGCGCACACTTCTCAGCGCCGGGCACAGCGAGTCCGTGTCGATTCCCCTCCGCCAGAAGGACCTTAGCGTGTGGGACGTGGTGAAGCAGGAATGGGTTCTGGTGACGGGAACGGTGACCGTTTACGTCGGCTCATCATCGAGAAATATTCATTTGACGGGTACGCTCAGCCTTTAGGCTGGGACAGCGGAAAAGTGAATCGAATATATAATTCGTAGAGTGGGCCCAGGACACTCCAGATACCATAGCGCTCGTTTATTTTTCGCTCTTGAACGCGATGTTACGAAGCAGGTGCTTGGTTGAAATGCTCAGAGAAAAGTCGAGGTGCGTACGGTTCCAAGGCGTGTTGAAAAGCTTGAAGTTGAAATATTTTCGTTTCCACAACTACGAGCATCCCACCCTTGTTACAACGACTGGTTGAATAGTGGCAAGGTTTGCGACGGCTAAGTTTAACTTGAAACTGATGGACCCCATAATTATTATCGTGTCACGCTGAATTCTGGTTTATTCAGGGGTCGAAAATGAAGGGGAGCAGGAACGAAATCACTGTTGCATTTCCGCCTCCACGTGAATTCCAAATGAGGAAATTGTTTTCGGCAACTTCGGCGCCTCATCGATATCTGCCGAGATCCCGAGGCTGACCGCTTCTGTGGCAAACAATGGCCAAACAACACGCTTCTTTCCTCCCGCCGCCACCCTCTTTGTTTCTCTCCGCCTTCCGCCTACGCGATATCATGACCTTTGGACCTCGCGTTGATATCACCAACCCCCGAACGTTTCGAGGCCCCAAATGCACGTAGCTCGCTGAACTGGGCCTGGGATCAAGCTCGACTAAGGCTCCAATGGTTTTGGTTTATAAACAGTTTTAAACCAATAAAAGGGTTTTTATTTTGGTTTAGTTTACAGGGGGTTGCAAACCATAAACAGACGAAAACTAAACAGTTTAAACCTTTTCAGATGATTTGTGGCTGATAGCAACGTACACTGCTTGAAGACTTTTCTGCCGAGCTTCATATGTGATGATGTGGAGCCGTGAGTTGGAAGTCGGCAACATTGGCAAACCTATCCGTCGGTGATGTCCGATTGTTATTGCCGGATTGGGAAATAGCTGACCTCTGCCTATTTTTTTTTGCTCAATACATCGTCCTGACGCATTAAAATGCTATCAATTAATGTTAAACCACTACCTGACTTCAAAACAGCTTTCTGGAGTTCAAGATCTTGAGCTTTACTTTTTTATAGCATATATTACGGTTTATAAACTGTTTAAACAGTTTATAAACCTTTTTCTTAAGGTTTTGGTTTAGTTTACGCTGAACTGTAAACCTAAACTAAACAGTTGGAGCCTTAAGCTCGACGACTTCGTGCAGCATCTGTTGTCCTCGGACCCCATGTACGAATTCTATTCCCCTCAGTACATGACTTGGATTCGTACTCCCCCGCATATGTGCAGATTGTGCGCACGGACCAGCCATTCCTGCTTCGGCGTGTTGGTGTCCTCGGCGGTGTCAACCAAGACAGCTACATCAGCTGCACACCTTCCTTGTGACCTCTCTTTTATTTCTTTCATCCCCTCTGCGAACACGGCCCGCATCTGTGACGACCCGCTGGCGTTCAAGGCCCCTCGAAATCATCGAGATCGAGGAGGATGACAACGAGGTCGAGGTCGTTGAGCCCCCCCGCAAGCGCGCAAAGGTCGTCCAGATCGAGGGTGACGACAACAATGAGGTCGAGCTCGTTCAGCCCTCCAGCAGCCGCTGCTGGCTGTCGACACTCACAACTCCCTTTCTCCTTCTCGGTAAATACAAGCAAGTATGGCTTCAATTTGTTCTCTCTCCCCGTCCTCCGCAACAAATGAACGATGGCCAACATGTATCCCTTCGAATAGCAGCATTCTCTCTTGTATTTCCCTTATGGTCTTATAGTCTCTCCGTGATACAATGAAATACTTCCTGGGCACAACTTGCGCATCACATGTAGATATGTATCCAAGATATGACTGAAATTCTGAGTGGTGTGCTCAATACCTGGCGTGACTTATCTGCACTTGTTTCTCGCTGCCGCCGCCTTCGATGCGTAGTTCGCCAGATAGCTGGGCAGAATGTTCTTTTCAAGCTGCGGTCAAGATGACAGAACATGATGACTTGATGATGACTCAAGGAATGGCCATCAATGCTCGCAACCCGGGTGCCGAGGTTGCCGAAAAGATTTCCCAATTTGGAGCGCACGTGGAGGCGGATTTTTTCCTTCTGAACGAAATGGATGTGACGCAGGGGGTTCCCCTGTCTTTCCCATGTATGAATACTGCTGAAACAAATTTTTTCATCATTCCGCCTGTGGCGGAAGAATGAAGAAAGTTATACTAACTGCCAGCATTCCATAAAGGTTGCGAGCCAGGCGCTTACCGTGGAAAGCGCTGAGGGAAGAGGATGTCTTTAGCCCAGCCTGTCGAGGGCTCTACTGTATATGTTTGTGGTCGAAGAGTCAGATCAGGCTGCCAGAGCATCAAAGCCCTCTGGCCTTTCAATGCAAACATAATGAGCCTATTCTAAAGGAAAATGGTTGAGAATTGAGCTCAGGAGAGCCATCCGACCCAAAATTCATTGAAAAAAAAAAACAGTCCGTGCCCAACAGTATAGTGCCGCTCCTGGGGTCACGGACTATCCTTGGATCAAAAATTTATTGTACCCCGTACTGGATCCCTAGACACAAATCCTCTGACTTTCAACATCATTTCGTCCATCTGCTGGCGCTGACTTAATTTCACTACCTAAATGTCATTGGTTCTGGAATGCGAATGGTTTTGGTGCGAATCAGCGAGTGATCAGGCATCCATTAACTTTGCTTTCCGTCGATTCTACACTATTTCAGCACCATATTGACCTCAAATTATTTTCTATCCTAAGAAGGCCTTCTCAGGTATAAATTTCTCCTAAACAGCAAGCTGATCAGAGCAAAACTGGGAGCCCACGAATTTGTGCAAGCTGCCGCACGTGGAAAGTGTGACATTCATTTGTTGACACAATCCGTCTTCCCACATCTCGACACTTTCACATCTACACATTTGTTGGAATTTCGAGTCACATGTGCGCGCACTGCCTCCCATGCGGCGTACTTTGTTACCAGGTCCCCGCCGTTCATTCCTTCTTTCTCGTTACTATTTCTGTGCCTGTTCCTGTGCCTGTTCCTATAGATTAACTCCGTCCCTTAATTACTCTAGAATAGTATTTATGTCCTGTAGACAACCAATGATTCCCCGCGCGTTTGCAACGGGTTCACTGCTTATATTGGTTTTCTCCCTTGATTCCAACAACATTTTCACATGGTCGGGCGCGCTAAATCTGACCGCGTGAAAGCTCACACGACTAGTTGCAAGAAGGAAATGGCCGTTCAGGCGGCAGTGCATGACTACGAGATGGAGCAAGCCAAACCAGATAATATAGGAGAGAAAAAAATCGATTCGAGCCATTGCCAAGCTCCGCGACGTCTCGTACGGAACTCTACAGCGACGCATACATGGAGGAATTGGGATTCGGGAATCTAATCAGACAAAACAGAAGCTCTCACTGGCAAAGGAATGGTTGCTTGTCCAGTTTCTGTTGGAGTCAGCAGAGCGTGGGTTTCCGCTCAAGCACTCCCAGATTGCCGAGGCCGCGAATGATGTTCTGCAAGCCGAGTTCGGTACAAACTGTGAGCCCGTGGGGGACAAATAGGTCTTCAAGTTTCTTGATCGGCATCACGACGCGCTGTCGACCTTTTGGAGCAAGTCACTTGAAAGCCAGCGTGCACGTAGCTTGAACCCGGAAGCGGTCAAGTCCTGGGTGGAGTTAGTGGAGAAGTGGAGAAGTGGAGAACGGCGTCTCACTGGACAGAATATATGGGATGGATGAGAGCGGTTTCCCGATGGGCTACACTGGGAAGGAGCACATTGTCGGGGCCCACGGGACGAAGACGCAGCACAAGCAGGGTGGGGCGAGCCAGCAGAACATCACAGTGGTCGTGACGATCCGTGGCAATGGGAAGATGGTGGTGCCGCCGATGGTGATCTTCCCTGGTGTGAACTTCCAGACGGCGTGGGCAAATGGCAACACTGTGAATGCCTTGTGAGTGTTTCGGGGAGTGAGAAGTGATTGTGAGACTCACTGGATGTGCCCAGCATCGCAAAATCTATTAACGGGTGGACAAACACAGAGCTTGGGTATCTTTGGCTCACCAAGGTCTTTGATCCTGAGACCAAGGAGGAGGCCAATGGCCTCCCATGCGTTCTGCTCCTTGACAGGCACAGCTCCCACTATTCAGAAGAGTTCCTTGAGTACGCACACAAGAATAATATCATCCAACTCGAGTATCTGCCTCACTGCACGCACACCCTCCAAGGCCTTGATGTTGTCTGCTTTATGAAGACAAAGATGTGCTGCCAGCGATGCATTGTCGCGTTCGAGTCAAAGATGATGTGCGACGTGTCGAAGGCCGAGTTCCTCACAGTGTGGGCCCCAGCGTACCTTGAGGCATTTGACAAATCAATGACCTGCGCAGCCTCCAAGGTAACAGGGATCATACCTTTCAATCCTAATTTCGTCACTGAGGAGCAGATGAAGCCAAGCCAAGCAATGTCGACTCGTGGAGAGTTCCCAATGCTGCAGCCCAGCCCCATCTGCGCCATCACAAACACTATGTGCCTTCATCCCCCCACCTGCTTCGACCTCTCCCCATCAAATGTTGTGTCGTTGTTGAATCTTGCATCATCATCACCGCCACAGACACCGTCGTGCCGACACAGCTGGGATGAGATGGAAAACATCGACCCTGTTCTTTGGTCACCATCCAAAAAAATGTGATCGCTGTACGCACACCTTGGTAGCACATCCACCGGTTCACTACTCTTTAGCTCCCCAAAAGTCAAGTCTTACAATACCTCCATCCTCGCACCCGTTATCCAATGTACCACGCTTGATTGAGACCCCAAACTGGATGCTTTCGACCTCCGACAAAGCCCAGGAAGGCTACAAAACTCGGGGGCAGCTCGAAGCAGAGCTTGCTGAGCTTCGGAAACAGCTTGCGCTGGCGCACCAAAATGTCACGGTCTGGGACAACATCCTCAAGGAGGCCAATGCGACGATGGTCTTCCAAAATGTGGGTCTGAAGAAGATGAAGGAGGCTCTGCACCAACAGAAGGCGGCAACTGACTATGCACGCCTTTTCAAAGGCAAGACTCAGGTTTTGTCCAGTGACGAGTTCACCAATCAGGTGAAAGAGATGAATGCGGCAAAGAGGGTGAAGGACGCTGGGAAGGAGGCCAAGAAGGTCGCTAGGCAGCGGAGGAAGAAGTTGCGTGAAGAGCTGGAAAAAGAATGGGCGCAGATGAAGGAGCAGCATGTTGCGGAGGTGGAAGCTTGGTCAAAGACTTGCACTGAGTTGCTGGCAGCAAAGACAAAGAAAAAAGACCTGCCTCCCAAGCCCAAGCTGGACAAGAAACCGCAGATCCCGGTCAAAGAGGATGAAGACGACGACGTGGATGATGAAGTGATGGATGATGGCGAAGTGTGACAGTGCTGACCCAAGGAACGGAATTTGTGACATTTTGGTGCTTGCGTTCATTCTTTTCTTTTCATTACATTTCAACAATTTAATTACATGTATCCTACTGCAGTATAACTTCTTAGAGACTCTAGTATGTACTCAAATAATTTTGTATTCTATTGTGGCCGCTTGCAAGACTTATGAGGCAAACATCAAAGTAGTGACCCAAGGAGCAGCACTAAACTGTAAGTTCTGCGAAAGGCTGTAAGAACACCTTGGGCCATCAAAATGCCATCAAACTTGGCGCCGCTTAGGAAGAGATATATTATGGCGTGTAAATTCCTCTAATTCCTTCCAGAAAATTCGAGGAAGCAATGCTACATCACAGCATACTTTCTTCATTCCAGTGTTACTATGTTACTGATATCCCGCTGCTGTTTTCCAATCATTTTCTGCCTGATCCTCACCCAAATATCTTGAGTCAAGATTACCAGAAGTTCCTTGTGTATGGAAAGCTGGAGCCCCACACATTGAAACAAATGATAGCCTTATTTGCTGATTGATGGCCGTTGGGTCGTAAAGTGGAAGGGGAGTTGACAGTAACACCAGGGGCAAAATCCAAGGCATATAGAATTCATATGCCTTACACACATGTGGTTCACATGCCATCACATTGTGACAAAGGTTTCAGTTACCTTTGTTGCACCTTTGTTTTTGGGGGTGGCTCAAAGGCAAAAACAAAGGTGCAACAAGGGTGATTGACACCTTTGTCACAAAGTTTGATGGCATGTGAACCACATGCGTGTAAGGCATATGAGGTTCACATGCCTTGGCTTTTGCCCCCAGTGTATATATGTGGAGCTGTCCACCGGCTGATTGGCATTGCTCGGCAATGGCTGTCCCTATTGCCAAGTGGTGTGACCCCAATGGAATCCAATGGGGGATGCCGTGTTCCACTGGAAGCCAGTGGGCCAATCTCCTTTCTGCATTCACTACTTTTCCTTGTCCCAATCTATGTTGTATTACATCGGATTTGCATGGTTTTGCTTGAGTTCATCAATAATTTCCATCAATTTCAAATGTTTTGTGATGGCTTCAATGCTTGCGGAATTTCGTGTCCTACACTCATGTGTCTGGTATTCAAAATTGTATCGGAAACACATATCAACTTTTCCAGAAAACGGCTCGAATTAAAATGATCACTGCATATGATCCTGTCCTTGCATCTTCCTGAATCCTTGGTTCCCACTCCCTCGAAATTGAGAACAGGAAAAGAAAGCAGCATCATAGAGAGCCAAGATGGTAATACATGAAGTTAGTTTCAGGCTGAATTCAATAGGACTGGAAGTTAGCACAGGGTTAACAGCAGAGTTTGCCTTATACATTTCATTTGAGAGTCCAACAGTAACTACTGGGATCTAGTGGATGATGCTCGACTTGTGGTGGCAATAGACAGATATCAGGAACTCCAGTGGTGGACACCATCAAACACCATCCAGCAGTAACCGCCAATGGCCACCAGTAACCATTGATGGCCAGCGGCGGCCGCCAACAAACTTCTTAGTTCTGAGCATATTACTTGGAGTTGAATACTCGTCAAGAAGTCCGAGGCAAAAGTCACGCTCACACGCCAAACAGGCCCTGCGTGACATGAGCGCACCCTTGCCGACCAAAGTACACCAGACGTTATAGGACCATGCTCCCCCATCATTTCTTTCATCAAAATCTGCCTTGAGTTCATCTCTACAGTGTAACATTGATAACTCCATACAGATTTACTGCTGCTACGTACTCTGTCTGAGCACACCCTATAATGTCTGGATATGAGGCTAGACTTCTGGATGCCTAGTCACTGGTATGACTCATGCGTGCGTACGACCCCAGAAAAGTGACCTGGGATGGAACCTAGAATGAATGATCCCAGATGTGAGCCAGTGCTACAGGCTATTTTGCAGGGGTGCCTGTCTGGACTCACTTCTTGATCACGGTGGGCTGAAAACCTTTTGTGGCATGGCCGAGGTACCCGACAGCCACGTGATGAGGAGTTCCACCAAAATGAAGAAACACACATTGATCGGGGCAGCATGTTATGCAGCACGAATTTGATTCATTTCCTTATTTCGCACAGTCACAGGAATGTGCCGAGAGGTTTGGCGGAGGACCGAGATGGATGATACAGTCATCACTGTCCTAAGCCATACTCCTCATAACCCATAACCTGTGAAAACCCATAGCTTTTCACCCAAAACACTGATGGTTCTCAATTAAAACCCATAACATTGTGAAACCCCATAACCCATGCATTTTTAGACTTGAAACCCCATATGTTCCTTGAGCCCAAGGGCATATCTGGTTAAATTTCCAAGTTCCCATGGCTTAAAAAGGGGGATCTACTACAGTTTATGGCTTGCAAATCAAAATTTAGGTCAATGGACACTGATTCTGAACACCTCTCACTCATCACAAGAAGTTAAACCACTCCATTCAGGCTGACTAGGGGTAATTCAGGGACAAACAAACATGGAAGACTATGGAAAAAGTTCAACTTCAGCCTATCACATGTATAAAACCTTAATTTACCCGCTTCACACCATATCTCAGTGTTGGAAAGGTGGCCGGAAAACTCCGAAAAGGTTCCCACAGTTGCTGAAACCCATACCTGCCATACCCATAGCTTTTTGGGCTTACCGAGAGGTATGGGTTAAGACAGTGACAACTGTATAAGTCATGTAAAAAATGCCGGTATGTGGTGCCCTCTGGTACACCTGTGAGCCCATTGTATCAAAAACTCAGACCAATTCAACAATGGTAGTTAATGCTACAGCCATCCTACTCGAAACACGGGATATTTTCCCAATCAAGCAATTTGATTGGCCATCAGAAAACCCGAGGAGGCCATGCCCTCCAACCTTTCAATGCAAACATAATGAGTCTATTCTAAAGGAAAACAGTTGAGAATTGAGCTCAAGAGAGCCACGGATGACCTGCTCGTGATCCCCATCTCGAAGAGTAATTTCCACAAATTCGATCTTGTATGTTCCTCGCCGAACCATTCACTAAAACTCACCTATGTTTGAAACAGATCCTCCAGAACAATAAGTTGGACCAGTACATCCAACATCTCGGACTACCCCCGCCACACCCCAGCGTTTGGCAGATCTGCGAGTGCGAGGTGAACTTGTTTAGTTATCGTCAAGCTCCACTTCAACTTACAATATCCAGAGTCGCGAGCATCTTTCCGACGTACTCAGTACCATCCCGAAGCACCGCCATTCCTTAGCTAATCATTTCCATAGATTGTCAAGGACAATGACTTCAAGGAGCGCATCGACGCTGCCGAACATTTCGGCTTCCACGCGGGTTCTTGCTCTTTTTTGGCCGATTTAAAGACCAAGGTTTTTATTCCCACCTCGAACGACCGCGTGCACGCGATGGGAGTATTCAAAGTCGGTCCCCAGCCGGACAAGACGGCATTCCACGACTTGGTTGAGGAATTGGCCGAACGTATGCTGGAACTTCCTGCTGCGAAAAAGAACATCCTAAAAAAGACATTAGTGCGTCAGCTATTTCGTGATGCATGTCTGACTCTATTATAATGTTGATTTCCCTTGTAGTGGTTTCAGAATGAGCAGATTAGGGACGATCTGCATGAGCTGGGTCTGCCGCCGCCCGAGGACGTCGTTGTTTTGATGATCGAAGCAGAGGTAAGAAAAATAATCCCATTTGCATCTGGTCTCAATTTTCAGTTATTTATTCATTTTTTCCGGCTCAGACGATCGAGAACGTGGTCGAGGTATGGCATTCCCCTTCTATTCTGAGAGCGAAGGAACATCTGACCTCCCCGTCAGTTCATTCACGATGTCGAAGTCATAAGCCTCGTTACGGACACCCTTTCCCATGTCCCCTCCCTCTTGGAGTGCACCTGCTTCTGCGCCGACATCGTTGCAAAGATCAACAAGGATGAATCGTGAGCATCCGCTGATGCTCAGCCCTTGGCTCGGAAGGTTTTTGTTTTTCAAGACATAAATGTCCTGTGTACTTGTTACGTGCTTGGAATTATATCTATTCACTGGAACCGTTTCGCTTCCTAGTTCGGTCTCAGACAAGATCTACCTCACCTTGCCCAGAGTTCGGAGACAAATTAGACAACTGGGTGTCTCCCATAAACAAAGTATTCGGTCGACCCATCCCGCTGCCATCCCATTGCGCTCGATAATCTTGCCGCAGACGAATGATCAAATTTCTGGACACAGTCCAAGCAACTCAAGTTTTTGAAAGGGCACCCACACAGCGAAGATATCTATCCAAGATTTAAAAATGAACGAGTTGTCAGATATGACCCAGCCCTGATTCGAACAAGCAATCCCCACAATCCAGCATTGAAGTTGCCTACACATGCGTCGTGGGTGCGGACCTTCCGCAACTGGATCTCATTATCACTTATGCTCACTTGGCTGGGACAGAATCGATCTGGGTCGATGCAGCGTTGACGCGCGCTAGGGGACAAAATTTCGCTGATTGAGTGCATCAAACTTAGGGAAGAAACCCCAGCGAAAATTCCCGCGAAGGCGAAGTCCACAAACTTGAACTCCTCAGGCATCGGAAAATCTAACCCAGTGAACTGCGAGGGCCTGTGTGCGAGCATGATATGGCTTGAAGCTGAAGTAAATCAATTCATACCCTTTTTTCAATTTTGTTTAGTTTAATCAACACAGAATTCGAATCAACTTGCGAGACTTCAAGTTGCATCTGGTTCTTCGGTTTTCACCTTCCACGTAACTTCTTTGAACCATCCAAGCACCCTCCTGCGACTCATCGCATTGAGGTATCGGGGACCGTGTTTCCTAGCAAACGTCAGTTGTATTCTGTATCTGTTCCCCTTGGAATACTCTTGGGGCTGAAGTCAGCGAGACGACTCCATTAGCCACTGTGTCGATGCACCTTCCGTGACCTACAGTAAACCGTTCATGTTCTTGTTGGAGCGGAGCGAATGCATGCGTGGCTCGTACAGGACACATGGAATAGCGTCTGTGGTAGCGAGGAACCATGTTTCTTGGGACAAGGGACGATTTCGATAATAATAGTAGATAGTAAATATGGTATGCATCTATTCCAGCTGCAAACGGTGCTGCGTCGCGCACGGGAAGGGCACATACAGTTGCTGATACCGTGCCGCAGCCCGCACCAAAGAACAAGAAGAATGGGAGATAAGCGGCGACAGGCAAAGACGCCGAGCGAACACCGCGACTTTCCCGTAGAGTCCCTCGCCGTCTGCTTGCAACAATTCGGTATCCTCCCGGCAAGTGCAAGAACAACGACCTGGCCGAGGATGCGTGCAGGGTCGAGCAAGGGCAGCACGCAGCGCACAAACACCTTCTCGATCGTTACCACACAAAACGCACACGCAAGGCAAGGGACGAGTGACGCAGCCTCGCGACGATCTAATCGCTGCCCATAGTACATCAAGCACCAGGTACGGGACTCGGCCCGAGGACACAAGACCCATTAATTGCAAGGAGGGACGTACCTCACCACTTAGTACCACCGCTGCGGTTGTGATCTTACCCCAAGCTTAGCGAAAATTCCTTGCGTGGGGGGCTGGGTTTGCGCTTGGGCGGCGTCGAACATACAAAATGCAGCGCCAAACGCGGGTTGCGTTTGCACGGCGCCGACAACAGGTGGCGACTGGGCGGGGGCGCGGCAGGCTGGGAAGGACGAGGGGCGCCAAAGATCGACTGTGTTGAGGGCGGTGCGAGGAGTGGATATGCGGAGCGGCGAGAGAGGAGAGAAGGCACCGCCATTGTTGGCGATTATTTCGGTGGAGGTGAGCTCGGCGAGCGGGAGCGCGTGTGTGCGGCGCGTTGCGTTGCGTTGCGTTGCGCTTCGTTTCGTTTTGGAGCAGAACGCGAGTGGAGGAGAAACAGATGGAAGAAGCGAAAGAATACAAAGAGGTGAAGGGACGCAGACGCACCTCAACGCGATGTCCCGCAAACTCGGGCCTCGTCGCAATCATGATGAACGTATCCCTTACATCCGGATGCGAGAGCGCGGAGGGCTCGGGGAACGCCGGCGCTGGCGCTGACACAGGCACGCGCGCGAAAAACTGGGGCGTCATGGGGTAGGCCGCGCAGGTAAGAGTGGAAGCGGAGTTCCCACCAGTTCACTCAGTATGATTTCTAAGAACGAGACCACGCAAAAAACGTGGATGTCCAAGAAAATGAAACAAATAACGAAAACGCGCCTCATGACTCCAATGCGCATACTCCGGCGCCGCCGCAATACTCGAGTTCTCAGTCTCGCTCCCCGTCCCCACCGGTACCGGCGCAGCGAACATCTGCGGCAGCGGCAGCCGCGCTGGGTCCGTAATCGCACTCGCACTCGTCCCCGCCGCTGCGCCCCCAACCCCAAGTGTGCTTCCATTCCCGAATATCGATGTGGCTCCAGCGGCCGATGTGGATGGCCCTGCGGTCCCGGGAACCGGCGCAGGTACGAAGAGCGGTTGGAGGCCCTAGGGCTCTGTGCTGCGCGTCCAATAGAGTGATAGGATGCTAGTAGTCCGCAATCCGTACCTCCTACAGCGAATCGTTAGAAATCCGCCAAAGTCCAAGGGAAAAACGGACCTCGAAGGACTGGGATTGTGGCCAAGCGAGACAGCACGCTTGAACGGACATGCACATCTCAGCCGCAGGCACGGCTGGTGCCCCGAATAAAGACGACATGGAGACAGGAGAAAGGGCACGAGTATGACTTGAGTATGACGAACGACAGCCGCAGTCACGGCCTCGGATGTGACTCGGCACCCACAACCGAGAGTCACTGGCACTTGCGATCATTCTGGTTCAAAGCAAGTTCAAAGTCGTTTGTACAAGCGCTCTTTCAGTGGAAATGGAATTTTGCCATTTTCCCTGCAGCAAGCTGCAACTCTAAGTATCCATCAAAAGTTTAAATCCCCGTTGTAGCGAAGCGAAGGTAAGTCTTGTATCGTTTTCATATGAACCCGTGATCATCGAGCGGGTATTTACAATTCACTGAACTGATGGTAAACTTCTCATTGACGTGTAGCATGGGATTCCTTGACATGAAGATTATCTAGGTTTAATATGACGGCCAGCAGTCCAGGACCAGGAAAGGAAGGAACGTGGAATTTTCTGCATGAAAGTAGAACGGAATTATGCGTGACGACGATTCTGCGGTCAAGTCGTATCCATGTGTCGAATAAATATTGTCTTCGATATCTGCAAGCCAGCCGAAATAAAAAAAAAGGGTTAATCAAAATCGCGCCGAAAGCTGGAGGTGGACCGGCGTGATGGGCGGGGAAACGACTGGGTTGTTGAGGTCTACGAGTGGCATCTCTGCCAGCGGCTTCCCGTGTTCGTCCACGACCTGGATATCATACAAAGTCACCATCAAGGTCGTCAACAAGAATATTTCGAACGTCGCGAACTAAACAAATAAGAATCATTGGCAACGCAGCGGACGAAATAGATAGATGCTGACCTTCCGTCCAAGGCATGGATGTCTGCCGAGGCCCCACCCGGCAAATGCCATCGGTGTTGTCTTGTCTTCCGCACGCCCCGGGCTGAAGCGCTCGGGGTCCCATGTGAACGGGTCTGCGAATATATGCTCATCGTGGTGGACAAAACTCGTGTGAAACGACACGATGGTTCCTCGCGGCACCGTCACGCTGCCCATCTGGATATCGTTCTCCGTGTTATTCAGCCGATGCAGCGGCGTCCCCACGCGCAAACGGATCGTTTCCTTGAGACAACGCTCCAGAATCGGCAGGCGACCAGGCTTTATCCAGTCGTCGTACGTAATCGACTGAAGGCGCGTCCTGAGCGGGAGCGATGTGTTCGGGTTGAACGACGAGAGGAAGGCTTCCACTTCTTCCCGGACCTGAGAGAGGTAGGAGGGGTGCGTAGCGAGGTCACAGACGAGCGCCGGGGCTATTACTGCCGTATTGGCGTTCCCGGTAAAGAGCACAGCAATCGCAAACTAATTGAGCGGGGCAAAACAATAGTTTCAGCCGACAGTTAAAATGATGAAGGGGTGGGACACGAACCTGCGTAATCTCCGTCGTGGACAGCCCTTGATCTATGAGAAACTGCATCGGGTCGTTTTCATTTCGGCCCTCTCTCTGTCTCTCGTCAATGGTGTCCCGCATGATGTTGTAAAATTGTTTCATCAAGTAGAAGCGCCGCATCCGATCCGGGCCAAAGAACCACGGGAAGAGGACTGTCACGGGCGTGGCAGCCTTGTCGAGTCCGTGGAAAATCTTTAGAAGCGCATTGCAAGCGGCTGGGTTCTCAGCAATGTTCAACGATGTGGTAGTGGTGACGGTGAGCCGAAAGATGATTTCGGCAAAAGTCTCGAATGGATTAGTGGTCGTAGCTGTGAGACCACTGATACGATCATTGGCATAAGCATACAAGAGGGGCATATCTTTTTGGAGCGTGTGTACCATCAGTTACAGCTGCTGCCTCTCGGAGAAATACTCACTGATGGCGACGCGCTCTTTACGGATGAGTGCAGTCAGGAACTTGTACGAGCGGCCGCCCAACGTGACGTCTATGCCCACCGCTTTCATGAAATCCTTGCTCAGGTTCGGAGTGCCGGCCAACATTATGGCGTACCCAAGCGCAGAACAGGTCCCCGAATCGCTGAAGAAGGCATGTCGGGTCTCGAGGGAAAGTGCGATGCAATTTTGATTCGCAAGGTGGAAGGAAACACTGCCTGTCTGAGTCGCCGCCCGTAGAAAGTCCCAGTGGCCAGAGAAGTATTGTACGGAACCGAGGATTGGATAGGTGATATGAGTGTAAGGAGGAACGGTGGTTAAGGAATCATGGGCCCCAATTTTGCGACACCCCCACATTGCCATTGCCAGAGACACTGAAAGCGCCACAAGCATTGTCGACAGCAAAGCCGCTACATTGAAGTAATCGACTTTGTAGCCATCGAGGGATCGGAGTAGCATACTGGTGTAGTTTGCCATCTTTGAATAGGGCGTTGAAATATGATGCAAGCGTAGACACAAAAGTTCGTATATTATCAAGGTCCCTTGAATCAGATTGTACGCGTTTGCCCCTTCCTATTTTGTATTTCTTTCACCCACGTCCGACTGCTTTGGTTGCCTCGTGTTGCGTTTGCGCTGCGACAGGCTGTATTTTGAAGAGACGTACAACGCAAAATGCCGAGATATCATGCACTAAATCCCAGACCCGCCCCCGTCCCCGTCTAAGTGAACGGTTGACCGGTCCGAACGGTTGCGGACCGATCTCCGCAGCCAAATTTTGAGATCACTTTGTGTCGTGGTTATGCAGGTGCTAGCCAAACACCGCATGATTCTTGCCTGGCGTCCCACATTTTCATGGAAATTTAGGCCTAGGTCGATTCGGAGGTCGTGAGAATGGGGGGGTCGTCCCAGAGAATTTTATGAAAGACTAAATATTACACTTATAAAATCGAAGTTGAGATGAAGTCCAAAACGGGTCGGTCCGCGCCCCGAGCGGAGATCGAAAAGAGGTCGATATCTCGGAACTCACCGCCGCACGCCTTTTGATCTTGAGCCAATTTTGAGCGAAACACATGCTGGCAAACGGAGCCAAAAAAGACCGCTCAAGATCCGCTCAAAAGGGACACCTGTCTAGCTTTCTTCCCCGTCATCGCCCCTTCCAGCGTTCGGCTTCTGTATATTATCGAAGTCGTATGAATCAGTAGCCGCATCTTTGCGTTCGCCTCAATCAGTCTGATTTTCCCCACGTTTCACGTTCCATTACGCTGGCTCACATTTTTCATGTCAATTCCAAAACGAGCAGACGAACTACCGCTCGACTCCCGGACAACTCCGACATGCTCCACACTCGCAAAACTCACTCAAAAGACAACTGACCAGCGATCGAGCCCCTGAATAGAATGCGTGGAATTAATTCTGCATTCAAATTTGAGATTCTCAGACTTCTATTTCGGTCCCTTCGTTGGCTCATCCCGATCTCTCGACGTTGATAGCTCATCATGTATGTACATCGGCTCTACTACTCACCGGAGATGCGAGGTCGTCGATTCATATCTGCAGTCAAGTTCAATCCACTGCCGATGTCATCGCATCCTCTAGGAATCGTGTTCAGGTTCTTGCTGATTCGTATCTGCGGTCAAGTTCAATCCATTGCCGATGTCACCGGATGTTCTAGGAATTGGGTTCAGTTTCTTTACTGGTCGATCCTCTCACCACGGCTGTATATAAACCCAGGAATTCTATGTGCTCAAAGATTTTAATGCACCAGAAGCCGTCAGAGAACGAGGCCAGAAAAAAAATCAGCCAGTCAACAAGATGACCTTGTTTACTAACAGACCATATATTAGTACATGCTTGTATCGTCACTAATATATTGGTCTGTCACAGAGACTACAGAAAATATGCTCTTCGACCTTCGTGTGGTAAGCACTTGTGTCCATTTTCCTGCTCCACCAAGGTATTTATTCAATCTGTAACCCAGCTTCTCGGCCTCATCCTCTTGGCCGTTTCCCCCAGCCGCGCACAGGAAGTTGATCTCTTCGTTTGACTACTCCAGCTTTATCTCGACCTTCTGCAGCTCTATTAACTCCACGACGGTACGTGTATCCGTCATTGAGCACCTGTCTAATACTTACCTCCACACAGTTCAACGGTCCCCCTGCGGGGAAGCGATGCACTTCCAAGCCTGCAGTTTATGTAACCAGGGTGGAACTCGCGGACATTCTGCAGGCACCCTCAAAGCAGTGACCACAGGGACGACTTCAAACAATCCCAGTGGGGTAAACTGCAAAACCGCACTTTATGCGTGTCCTATGATGCGTCCCCACTCTATGGTTGATCTTGAACTGAACGCCGACGTGCTAAAATGATTGGTATTCAATCCCAACGACGAGCCGTGCTAGCTGCTATCCTTACACAGCTTCAGCTGGTGTGAACTGGGACGCTCGGATGACTTGGGGAATATATGCGTTTTGAATTCAACTATGTAGCATCTGTTCTTAGTTTGACAGGCGGCGCACGACGACGCGTGTCGCCCAGTGCTTATTTGTACTTGGTGGGAGAAGTTGTTGCATTACGCACGGCATGCCTCGCACTTGACCTTTTTAAAAAACACAAAAAATTAAGACAAAAGCAGAAGAATATCCGCAGCGTGCCATCGGGAGGAATCGAAGCTTACTGTGAGTATGGATACTGGATTATTTCGTTCAATTCAACAGTCACGCGTCATACACCCCCCTGTCGATTGCGAATTTTGGTCGCGCCGAGGTCACGCGTCACGCAGGCGAGTGTCGAATTGATCAAACACTATGTTCAACCCCCACCTGGACAGAGTTTTAACACAGGTCACTACGCAGAGCTAGATACAGGTCTCTGTGGAGGTGCCTAGACAGACCTGTTAAGAATAGAGGTGCGGGGTACGCGGGTGGAGTAAAAACGAGCGTAGGGATGTTGACACGAAAGGCGCGTATGCGCGCCGTAGTCCCGTCTATGCGCGGGATCTAAAGACAGAGCCTATTAGCTCTTCACTCCAGTCAATGTGGACAGAGTATATTATAGTACCTAAAGACAGAGCCTATTACTGGATGTAATGTAAGTATGGAATAATAGGGATGTAAAGGAAAGACGTACGCTCTTCACTCCAGTCAATGTGGACAGAGTGAAGAGCGCCGAGTGGGACACGTAAGTATATATGTAATGTAAATTCTAGCTGTCGCGTTGCCCGCGCGTAGCATACGCGCGGGCTCGCCTCCGTGCCGCCTTGCTCCGTAAACATTAACACTCCCCCTCAAGGGGCGCGGAGTCCCATGCGACGGCGGAAGTACTCCAGCTTGACGCGGGGCAACGCTTTGGTGAGCGCGTCGGCGACCTGTTCGTTGGTGGGGACGTAAACGAG
The DNA here is from genome assembly GCA_014925785.1 of Mycena galopus ATCC 62051. Taxonomy (NCBI): domain Eukaryota; kingdom Fungi; phylum Basidiomycota; class Agaricomycetes; order Agaricales; family Mycenaceae; genus Mycena; species Mycena galopus. The sequence continues at coordinate 216,773 of WIQG01000099.1, forward strand.
GTCGATGAGGCCGTTCTCGGTGGCCTCGCGCACGTAGTGGTAGCGGATGTCGATGTGCTTCGTGCGTGAGTTGGCGAGGCCGCTTTTGGCAAGCGCGATGGCACTCTGGTTGTCGCAGTAGAGCGGCGTCGGCGTGGGAGGAAGATGGGATAGTTCCCCGATGAGCGCGCGCAGCCAGGTAATTTCGCGCGCGGCGCTGGCCGCGGCGATGTACTCGGCCTCGGTGGAGGACAGCGCGATGAGTGGCTGCTTGCGCGAGGACCAGGCGATGGGGGCGCCGTTGTAGAGAAATAAGTTGCCTGAAATCGAATGTCGATCAGGCTGGGAAGCGTGGTCCGCGTCCCCGTATGACACGAGTCCCGTATCGTCGTGCCCGTCGATTACGAGCTCAACATCCTTGCTGCCGTTGAGGTAGCGTAGCGTACGCATGCCGGTGTCCAAGTGGGTGCGTCGCGGGCAAGCCATGAAGCGGGCGAGGAGGGAGACCGTGTACGCGATGTCGGCGCGTGTGCCGACGGCGTTGTACATGAGCGAGCCGACGAGTTTCGCGTATAGCGCGATGTCGACGGGCTCACTGGTGTCGTCGTAGAGGTTGACGTGAGGGTCAATAGGAAGGGAAAGAGGGTGCGCCTGCGTGAGATTAAATCTTTCAGCGAGTGTTTCAATGTATGCCTTTTGCGACATGGTGATGCGTCGCGCGGCACGGTCGCGGCGGATCTCGAAGCCAAGAAGCCAGCGAACGGGCCTGAGGTCAGTGATCTCGTAATGCGCGCCGATTTCGCGTTTGACCGCGGCGCACGCCGCCTTGGAATTAGAAAGAATAAAACAATCATCGACGTGAACGCCGATGATGATTCCAATGTCGCCGTCGAAGATATAAAAGACGGCGGGATCTGCGGCGCACCGGGTGAATCCCATCCTCTCCACTAGAAGCTCGCAAAGCTTCTTGTACCACTGCCTTCCCGCCTGCTTTAATCCATAGAGCGCCTTGCGCAATCGGCAAACGAGATGCTCGTGCCCTGGCTTTTTAAAGCCAGGGGGCTGCTCCATGTAGACGGTTTCCTCGAGGTCGGTGTTGGTGTATGCGCTGGAAAAATCGATGTTTTCAGCCTCGAGGTCGTACTTGGCGGCGAGAGCAAGGAGGAAGCGGAGAGTGGCGAGGGTCATGGTGGGAGCTGCAGTCTCGGTATAGTCGACATTGTAGACTTGCCGGTGGCCGCCGGCGACGAGTCGAGCCTTGTGGGACTTGATGCTGTTGTGCTCGTCGCGTTTGCGTCGCAGAACGAAGGAGGAGGGAAGGACGTGGACGTCACGCGGGCGATCGACGAGTTCCCACGTGCCACGCTCTTCTAATTTGGTCACCTCCACTTTCATCGCGTTCTCCCATAGCTCGCTCTCGGGACTCATACGCGCGTCGCGCACGGTCGGTGAGTCCCCGTCCATTGCTGCAAATCACTGCATTCCGGGGCCGAATCGGCAGACCTTACCGAGGTGTGCAGATGTTTGTCGAGCTCTGCCGATCCGCCTCGGCAAGGTCTACCGAGGTTTGCTTGACCGAGCTGTGCAGACCCCCGTGGAGCGCAACTCGGCAGACCCTGCCGCGGTCAACCTACTTCATCAAAGCTGGTTTTTCCACCTATTTCCCTCAATTATGACGGCTAGAGGTCAGGGTGCCCAGTAGTTGCTTAAATTAGACTAACTTGATTTGGGAATTGACGTGACAATTACGTGGTATTGATAATTGATTGGACAAGAATCCGACCGATCTTCGGCCGAAAATGTCACACTCACATCACATGTCATTAGCCGAGTTCAAACGACACTCCAAGAAGCCTGACGAGCCAGGAGAAGGTGGTTACGCGCAGACCGAAGGGTCGACCGAGGCTAACCGAAGTAGCCAAAGCTCGGCAGACTCTGCCGAGGCGCGGCTCTACCGACCTCTGCCGATGCGGCTCGGTCGAGGGTCTGCCGATTTGGCCCCGGAATGCAGTGAATGCAGTTAATGGAGCTTCGTTTCCCGCGAAGGCCGCTTTCGTCGCCATCATGGCGAAATTCCCTTCCAGCCAAGTGCTATCTGCGAATGCCGTGTTCGCAGATGGCTCAGCTGGGGGGACGACGCTGTCGGGGGATAATTCGGATGGGACTGGGATAGTGGACGCGTCGGGAGGTGCGGACGGTGCGTCCGCGGGTGGAACAGGTGCGTTTTCAGTTGCCTGTGGATTTCCCGGTGCTGATTTGTTTGATGGTGCCTCGGGCGCGGGAGCGGACTTCTCTCGAGCGTCCTGAGTGCTCTTATCCGCTAACTCCCCCTCGATCTGGATGCTCGAGGGATACGTTACGTCTTCGGGCTCCCCCTCAAACCGTACGTTACGTTCTACAGTCACTGTACGCTTTTCGGGCCAATATATTCGGTGTCCCTTTGCGTGTGCGTCAATCCCGATCCACCGGCAAGCTTTTGCCTGCATGTCAATCTTCGATGCGCCCTCGAGTTTCACCCACACGTTAGCACCAAAACGGCGCAGCTGCGACAGGTCGGGTTTCGTTCCCGTCGCGCGTTCGTGCGGTGTCGAGCTGATTGTCCGTGCGGTCTCCGTACGGTTACGGAGCCAGGCGGCGTGTGCGACAGCCTCAAGCCAGAGAAAACCGGGGAGGCTGGCGAGGTGTACCATGGCGCGGGCGTGTGCGAGTAGCATCTGAAGGACGCGTTCTGCGCGGCCGTTTTGCGCAGACGAGTCGTGCACTGTGACGCGATGGTGCGTACCTTGATTTTTGAGGTACGTCTCCGTCTCGTTGCTCGTAAATTCGCCGCCGCCATCTGTTCCCCACTCGCCGATGGCGCTGGTGCCGCGGTGGACTTTTGTCCACGCTTCGTACTGCTTGTACGTGCCGAACGCCTCGCTTTTCTTTCGCATGCCCGTAACGACCACCTCGTCAGAGTGATTGTCGACAAACACGACAAAGTATAGCTTGCCGCCGAGGGACTCCTTGGGTGCAGGGCCCCAAGTGTCACTGAATACCTTACCGCCGTAGGATTTTGCGGTGGGGCTTGAACGGGTGTGCGGGTAAGGTTCGCGCTTGAGTATTCCCATCGCGCAACCTTTACAAAATCCCGCCTCGTCGTTGGTAAGCTTTACGCCAGTGACGAGACCCTTATTGACCATGTTCTGTAGTGCCTGCTTATCGGCGTGGCCCATACGGCCGTGGAACTCATGCAAGGTGAGTGTTACGCTCGCCGAATTGGTGTTCATGGCGACGGGACGCGGCGTCGGCGATTTCGATGCGTGTACCTCGAGAACGGGGTATAGCCCGTTGCGCTCTGGGACGACAAAGAGGGCGTCGCGCTGGGGGGATAGGACGTGTGCGCCGTCCTTCTCGAAGTGGACGGCGTGGCCAGATTTGGCCATGCGGCTGACGGAGATTAGCGCCAGTGGCATTTCGGGGGCGTAGAGCACATCCGTCAGCACCATCTCGATGAGGCGTCCGCGATGCATGACGGTGATGGGTACTTTACCGCGCGCATTTGCGTAGAAGGTCCGGTTGTCAGCGGAGCGAATGGCTACGGGTGGGATAGCGTGGAATTCGCTGAAGCGATCGCGCGCGGGACAGTAGTGCTGGTTTGCACCGGAGTCGATGAGGGCGGTGAAGCCGCGCGAGACGATACCTGTCTGCTCAAGCTTGGTGAAGTCGGTAGCGACATCGGCGGCGGCGTGGAAGGCGAATGAGTAGTTCGCATTGCCGGTGCTATTGTTGTTGTTGCCGCCGCTCTTCTCGTTCTTCGACTTTCCACCACCGCGACCATTGCGTCGGTTTTTACCGTTCCCTTGGCGGTGAAAATTCTTGGGGCGCTGCCCTTCCTTCCCACCGCCCTTCGCCCAGCAGTCCCATTTCCAGTGACCTTTACCGCCGCAGTTGTCACAGGTATCATTTGGGCCTGCAACAAGCGCTGCGCCACCAGATGAGGTGGTGGTGCCGCTGATCGCGGCGTCGTCGCGCGCAAGTACGCGGATGGCTTCAATGAGCATGTCCGCGGTATAGAGCGGGGGCGCACTGGAGGGGTTGATTTGCATGGCCATTTGGCACATGGCTTCCACGTTCGCAAGGATGGTACGAACATTCTCACGCCAGCTCGTCGGTAGAAGATGAAGGACAATGTTCTTCTTCTCCGAGTCAGTGAGTATTCCACCAACGCTAGCGTGGTCAGCGACGAGGAGGTCGAGCTGGTCAAGGGTCGGGCGCGGATCACGTTCGCCCTCGGGACACTTGAGCGCATGCATGCGATCAACGAGAGACTGTGCGTGCAGCTCCCCCTGGTGCTCATACATTTTGCAGAGCACATTCCAGGACTCCCGAGCGGAAGTGTGATTCGCGATGCGAACTTTATGCGTCTCGTGAATAGATTGGAAAAGGAGAGTGCGTATCTTTTCGTTATTCTTCTCCCATTCGTCTAGATCCTCGTCGAATTTTTCGATGGCCTTCTTGTACGCGGCTTTGGCTGCGTCATCGGCTGCGTCATCGGCTGCGTCGGCGAGGGTGGGTTGGACCGGTGCGGTCGCGCGCCCGTCAAGATAGCGGGCTTTCCCCATGCCCGTAATTTGCGACTTCAGTTGCGTCTTCCAGATGACAAAGTGTTCGCCACGCTGGCCGAGTGTCGGGAGCCGGATGCGGCTCGGCGCATAGTCGTCATCGTCACGGGAGGCCATAACCTGTTAAGAATAGAGGTGCGGGGTACGCGGGTGGAGTAAAAACGAGCGTGGGGATGTTGACACGAAAGGCGCGTATGCGCGCCGTAGTCCCGTCTATGCGCGGGATCTAAAGACAGAGCCTATTAGCTCTTCACTCCAGTCAATGTGGACAGAGTATATTATAGTACCTAAAGACAGAGCCTATTACTGGATGTAATGTAAGTATGGAATAATAGGGATGTAAAGGAAAGACGTACGCTCTTCACTCCAGTCAATGTGGACAGAGTGAAGAGCGCCGAGTGGGACACGTAAGTATATATGTAATGTAAATTCTAGCTGTCGCGTTGCCCGCGCGTAGCGTACGTGCGGGCTCGCCTCCGTGCCGCCTTGCTCCGTAAACATTAACAAGACCCTGTGTAGCTCTGGTCAGCTCTGGCCAGCTCTGGTCAGCTCTGGCTAGCTCTGGCTAGCTCTGTGTAGCTGTGTGTAGTTCAGTCCAGCTCAGGGTAGCTCTGTACAGTCAGCTGCACAGAGCAAATATCAGTTGAATATTGGGACTGACACACAAAATATCAACCGAAGTGCCTCATTTAGAAAGGCAGGAGCACAATCACATCACGGATCAGTGTCCGAGTTTCAAGGCAAGATTTTATCTCTCTCTCGACAGGTCTCACCTTTAGCATGTAAATCTTGGGTATTAGTGGTACAATGAACCCGGTGCAGTAGTTTATTTGGAATTACTTTGAGGATCTCACAAACACATACTAATAGAGAGCTTGCGGCAGCCACCAGGAGCCACTCGGTGGCTGATCGGGCATGCGGTAGCCGGTGGCTGTGGCTCCTCCAGTGGCTGAATCTCGCACATTGTGGGATGGCACCCAAGTCTATTTATGGTCCTTTACCACTATATTTGACACCAATTTGTATTATGCCTGCATGAAGAAGGCAGCACAGCTAAGCTTTCTTTCCATTCATCAAAAAAATAGCTTGTTTTTGGCAGTAAAGCGCAGTCTGGACACCAGGATGACTTTACCTGCTATAAACAGGAACCAGAGAGCGGAGGTCCTCTCTAACCTCACACCTGAAATCAATGTGCCAGCCACCAGCCAGCCACAGCCACTGGCTACCGCATGCCCAATCAGCCACCAGGTGGCTCCTGGTGGCTGCCGCAAGCTCTCTAATGAGCTGTGGATGCTAATCAGACATCATCAAGTATTACCTGAACACAATCTTCAGTGACGGCAATCAAGTTCTGCTGGTCGCCAATACATAGGAAATGAACCTAAGGTCCGTCTAACTCACTCCAGGTGCCTACACTGACCTATGCACACCTCAACTCACCTAGCTTCAGCTAAACAGAGTTTGTCTAGGTGCTCAAAGGTGCCTGAACACAGCCTGAACATAGCCAGACATGGCACCTGAAGAGCTGGACAGAACTAGACAAAGTTGGGCATAGCAGTCTGTGTAGCCAGCTACAAAGGGTCTTTCTGGTCGACTAGGCAGACCTCCACAAAGCTGGCCAGACCTTGCCATACTCTGGATCAGCTGGCCAAAACTCTGTCCAGGTGGGGGTTGAACGTAGTGAAACATCACAAAAATGGCTGGAAAATCGGTATAAATTCAAAAATAAATCTATAGTGCTCAGTGACTTCAGAACAACACAATACCACAGTTTCTATCATTTTAAGCCTCCATAGAGTCTTCAGCCTTTCGGTCGTACCGTTGGTTTAACGCGTCCACCTGGACTGAAGGGGTGGGGCGCTTCGCGCCCCGCCGCGCTCTTGTTGAATACTATAGTAACTACGTATCTAGGTATGCATAAGAGAACCACTGCGTCACGGGCAATCCGCACCCTACCGCTACCACCGCTCCCGCCGCGCCACCCCGCGCCGCACCCCGCACCGAAGGAAAGAAAGAGGCATGGGTGACAAGCGGTGAAAGGCAAAGACGCCGCGTGAACGCCACGGCTTTGCCCTCGAGTCCCTTCCCGTCTCGCTCCCAAGAATCCGTATCCTCCCACCAAGCGCAAGAACAAGTATGCCCGAGGACGCATGCGGTATGCGGGGTCAGCATGCAGGACGCAGGGCACAAACACCGTCTCGATCGCGAAAAGGCAGATGCAACGCAGACGCAGCCATGGGACAAACCATCCTCGCAATGTGACGAGCCATCCTCGCAACGATCTAATCGCTGCATCTCATCCGTCAAGCACCAGGCACGAGTTGTCTCGAGAACGCAATACCAATTGCAAGGAGGGACGTACCTCGCCACTGCTGCGGTTACGCTCGCGATCTTGCGCCAAGCCTACCGAAAATTTCTTGCGAGGGAGGTTGTGCCTGGGCTTGAACTGCACCGAACACGGGCTGCGCGGGTGTCGGGGCACTGAACACTGGTACGGGCTGCGCGGGCTGGGTTGGGGCTGGGGGGCACCGAATAGTTCTGCGGGGCCGGGGGGGCCGAACATGGACGCCGTGGTGGGCGACGCGAAGGAGTGGATTTGCGGGCGGCGCGAGTTGGGATTGGGAGGAGGGGGCCCCGCCGAGGGTGGCGAATATTTGGGCGGAGGTGAGCTCGGTGCCGTGGCAGAGCCACGCGAGACAGAGTTCCCGTGTAGGTTGAGATTTGGGAATGAGAGAAGCAGAACGAGGGCACGGAGGAAAGGAGGGAGAGAAAATATCGTCAGCACTTGACCCTAAATTTCGGAAAACCGAACGCGGACGCACCTCGACGCTATGTCCCGCAAACTCGGGCCTCGTCGTAATCGTCATGAAGGTATCCCCCGCATTGGGGACGGGCAGCGCGGAGGCGCCGGGGAACGCGGGCGCCGGTGCGTCTGACACGGGCGCGAGCGCGAAGACGGGGGCGCCAGGGGGTGGGGCGCGCATGCCGCGCAGGTAGGCGTGGAAGTGAAGTTCCCGGAAGTCGGAGGGGAAGGGAGTCAGCAGGCAAGGCAGGGAGGTGGATTGAATGAAAGGAAGAGATAAAAGCCCAGAACAGGTTAACGTCGCTCCCGGTGTCCTTCCCCTTCGTGTTGACGAGACCCACCGGGTAAATGCAGTTTTGAGAGCACAGGAGAACAGAAAGGAAGGGGAAGCGAAAGGAATTGAAGAGAACGAGCATACACTTCATGACTCCAATGCGCATACTCCGGCGCCGCCACAATACTCGTGAAACTCTCCGGTTCGCTCCCCGCCCCCACCGGCACCGGCGCAACGAACGTCTGCGGCAACAGCAGCCGCGCTCGGACTCGTCCCCGCCGCGCCCCCGACTGAGTTTCCTGGCCGGAATATCGATGTGCCTGGAACAGCAGAGGTAGATGGCCCTGCTGTAATGGGAAACGGCACAGGTACGAAGAGCGGTGGCAACCCTTGCGCAGCGCGTCGGGAGGATACGACGGACAAGGCGGCGGTAGGCGACCGATAGAGCGATACGATGCTAAGTAGTCCGCAATGCGTACCTCCTGCGTTCAAATATATCGTTAAAAGTCTACGAAAATTGAAGGGGGAAAACGCACCTCGAAGGACTGGGATTGGGGACCTGTGAGACAAGACGCCTGAAGGGACATACACGTCTCTGCAGGCGCGGCTGGCGCAGACCCGAATAAAGACGACATTGAGGTAGGAGAAAGGCACGCGTGTGACGAACCACAGTCGTGGTCACGTCCACCTGTGATGTGACTCGATACTCGCAACAGAGTCACTCGCGATCAATTCCGGTTCAAAGTCGGCTTGGCACGCGTTCAACTGGATGATTTTGACCTCCAGTGCAGTGGGTTCCAGAAGCAAATGGATTATTCCCCTCGTCCGATCGCTGTAGAATCAAGAATTCCACGTCCACCATAAGTCCTTTGATGTTCGAACAGACCGCTGTCAAGAAATACATTCAAGCTGAAACTTTAGAGTTCAGAATTCTTCAACCCGCCTGCAGCAACCTAAAGTATTTCTCAAACACTTCCGTCAAGCTACTTCGCATCAAAGCGTGCAAGTACATAAATTTTCCGTGGACTATGCATCGCAATACGCATATCGACGTTGAACTTGACTCTCTTCAAGCCTGCCCAAACCGAGGACCTGACTTTCCAAGTAGTGTCTCCAAAACAGAAGGCGGCCTTTTTGTGAAAAAACAAGGCAGAGACCGAGAATAACCCAGGCTCGATTCGAACGAGCACCACCCACATGGGTCTCCCACTCCGATCTGTGTTAGTGTGCTTCCCTAAGGCAGAATTGGTTCTCAACTCTGTTCAATTTCGAATGGGCCGCGAAAGGCCAAAAGACATGGTAGTTATCCTGGATGTACATCCGCCTTCAACGAAGCTCGACTCCCGGCAAGTCGGGCATCCATGCGGGGCGTGCGGGTTGGATCAAAAGCTGAGAAAGAAGGAGGAAATCCAAAAGCGAAAAGAGGAAGCCGCCACGATCGCATGACCCAGGCTCGATTCGAAGGAAGACCTTTTGTGAAAAAATGGCTATCGCCACTGACACAACCCAGGCCCGATTCGAACGAGCGCCGACCGCCGTTAACGCATCGCGGGTGCGGACTACCCGCCACTGGGTCTCTCACTGTGAGTTATATGCCCCGCCCAGAAGGCATCTGTTCGACCCGGCGCGTCGTTAGCCATCGGAAACCGAAATCAGACCGGAATAGGCTAAAGTGAAAAGACACCGCGACTCGTCCGGGGTCGCCGGGCCCCAGATGAAACCAATATATATATTAATTTAATTTAATTTAATTTGTAGGTGCAACAAACGAAGGCAATACTCTTTCCTCCTCTTCTCTGGTGGGTCAGATCCATAATTCCCTACCCAGGTTGAATTCAGAAATGATTCTGATGAGGCTGACGGCTTCGCTTCTGTCACACCACCTCGCAGTAAAACCTGCAAATATTTGAATTTTCCGCCGACCATGTATCGCAAAGGATGCTGAACTCGCTGCAACTTGAAGCCTGCACAACCTGACTTTCCATCGCCAATGAATTATATTGGAGGCCTCCAAACCAGAAGGGGACTTTTTGTGAAAAGCATTGTGCTCCCTACCGATCATCCCCCAGGCTCGATTCGAACGAGCAGCACCTGCAGAAATTTGGACCACGGAGATTGGATGCTCAACGCTCAGCAGGCGCGGACCGTCCGACACTGGGTCTTCTCGGGGCTGTGGACTTCCCCAGGACAGAATCGGTTCAACTTCGAACTAGGCCGACGATCAAAACGCCAAAAAACATAGAAGTACATCCGAGTTGAAAAAGAAGCTCGACATTCATCAACTCGGACATCCATGCGAGACGTGTGGGTTGGATGAAAAGCTGGGAAGGAAGGAGGAAATGGAAATAGAAAAAATGACTTGCCTATTCCATGACCTAGGCTCGATTCGAACGAACGACACTAAAGAGATTGAGGATAACCACAGTACGCATAGTAGGTGCGGACCATCCGCGACTGGGTCTCGTTAAATACTCTTGTGCGCCTTGCTGGGACAGATTTCCGCAGAGTGACTTGAATCACCCACAGGGCCAAGATCTCAAAAAGAACGACTTTCACCGATGAATGACCCAGGCCCGATTCGAACGAGCCGCTCCTGCACAAAGGGACTGAAGATATTCATCATGTTCAGCAGATGCGAACCATCCGCAACTGGGTCTGTCACCCGATTTAGGTACTTTCCCAGCACATAATCAATTCCACTTTGTTCAGTTTCGAAATAGAGCGTAAATCAAAACGTCAAAAGATGTGGTATCCTGAACGTAAGTATATCTGACTTCACAGAAGCGCGAGGCTCCGTAAGTCGTAGATCTCTGCCAGGGGGGTGCAGGTTGGGTGGAAAGACAGGGAAAATCAAAAAGAAACAAAAAACCCACTTTAATCGACATGACCCAGGCTCGATTCGAACGAGCAGCACCTGCGGCAAGCCTGATGCGAGGATGGCGACATGCAGAGTAGGTGCGGACCATCCACGACTGGATCTTATTATGACTTCTTGCTCCGCCAGTTGGACAGAATCTTTGCGACCCATAATGACAGGGTAGTCCGAGGAACAGAAACGAAAGGCAGGGTGGCTATATGCATCCAACTCAATAAAGCTTCCTTGAACTTCATTGCTTCGAAAGTCGCAGAACTCGACTCAGCTCCGAGTCTGCGACTCCGATGAAGCTCCCTGAACAGGACGAATTAAATCAAAGGAAAAACATGGAGTACTGAAGTAAAGGCGACACACGTAGTAGGTGCGGACCATCCGCAACAGGGTCTCTCACTTTGGGTTATGTAAGTACTTCCTCAGGACAAATCCAGCAACTCGGATCAATTTGGAAAAAAAATACTATCGACAGGTCGGACCGCCATACAGGCGTGCGGGTTGGATGAAGACCTGAGAGGCAGGGGGAAAATAAAAAACCAAAGCCAAAAATGACTGATATAACCCCACATGACCCAGGCTCGATTCGAACGAGCACCACTACAGAGATGGAAAACAAGACATCATGCATAGTAGGTGCGGACCATCCGCGACTGGATCTTATTATACGCTCTTCTGCGCCTTGCTAGGATGAAGTTTCAGCCAAGGGAATTCTGAATTAGTCAAGACCACATCTCACTCGGAGTTCACGGTGTGCAGAGTGTGAGTGACGGGGAATAACCTTGTAATTGGAAGATTCAGAAAAAAAAGAAATGGGATGGGAGTTGGGACATGACCTAGGCCCGATTCAAACGAACAACGCTCACATAAAGTGGCCATGCATATTCATCATGCTCAGCAGGTAGGGACCATCCGCCACTGAGTCTCCTGCTCTGATCTGCGTACTTCCGTTCAACTTCAGCCTGCACGCCCGGGGATGTCCGATTTGACGAGAGTCGCAGCTTCATTGAAGTCAGATGAACTTCAAGGAATAGGAATATCAAGGCTTTTGTTCTCTTGTTTCGCCGCCTATTTCGAAGTTGAACGGAAGTACGCAGCTCAGAGCAGGAGACCCAGTGGCGGATGGTCCCCACCTGCTGAGCATGATGAATATGCGTGATCAAACATGACCCAGGCTCGATTCGAACGAACTATACCACAGCAATCCGAAGCGGAACATATATGGCTTTGATTGCGGGTGCGGACCACCTGCAGCTGGGTCTCGTTTCACGCTCTTGTGTGCCTTCCTAGGACGGAGTCTCAGCCAAGGAAAGTGTGAATTAATCAAGACTACACCTCACTCGGAGCCCACAGGGAACAAACCTTCCGCTTCAACTTTGAGAAAAACGGAAATTCGGCAGGGTGTGCGTTGGAGAGCACCCATATGGGTAATATTCTTGCAGTTGGAAGATTCAGAGAGAAAAGGGGGGCGGGAAATGACGGCGAAGGAAGCAGCATTAAGCCGCTTCAGGCCAGGATGATTGTCGTTGTAGATATGAAATTTGCGGGGGATGACAGCGAGATTTTACTAGCCAGGAAGCATCGTGGAAGGTCTCAAAATTGAAATGCCGGACAACAGAACTTCCTCGTGTTTCGGCGGACTCTCTTGTTCCGTATCCTAGATCTTTGATGTCGCTCACACCCTGAATTTCTAAATATTCAAGCAAGGTAGTCGGCAGCCGCGTTTGATTATAGGGCATCCAAGTCTTGTCCCCAGACTTCCATAGAAGCGCGAAGATGGCCTCAGAACGACGTCCATAGTGGTTGATTATCCGCCACCGCCGATTCATTTTTCTAGTATTTGTTAGAGATCCCCAGTTGACACTCTAATCTTCCAGGAAATTTGAGATCATCATTTGGAGTATGAATTCGCAATACAGTCGAGTTGGTCATATGGATTAGGTTTTTCGAACTCCCAAATCAGCTTTGTCAGCCAAAAGTGGAGGTCATATGGAATAACCGCGCTATGGAATGGGGGTTTGGCACTTCCCGATCATATTCCAACGTTTACAGCTGTTTGCAAAATTGATGACAGTCGCGTGATTTCAAAACATTTCAAAACATTTTTGGAGTTCTCGTGTTCTGAGCTCGTTTTCGTGCCTCTGAATGCTTTTCCGACATTTTTGATGGTACAAACCGTGTTTTCATAGGCTAAAGTACCCTACGGGGCACTGGAATCAGTGAAAACGGTTCAGTAGAAGATCGGCTGTTTCGGCGCCGCATCAACCGCGCGTTACATACGTGCGAACCTTGCTCGCTTCATTCTCGCTTCCTCGTCTCTCACCATCGCTTGCACAATGTCTACCCGCCGCGCCTCTTCTAGGGTCTCGAAGCCGAGCGGACGTGGTCTGCCTTCCTCGGAAAGTCCGCAGGCAATACCCGCAAAACCCAAACCGAAACCGAAGCAGAAGGTCGTTCCACCCAAACCCAAAAAAACTGCCAGTTCCTCGTCTTCCCCCTCTTCCTCGTCGTCCAAATCCTCTCGCACGCGCAAGAGCAGCGCCACCTCTGCGACATCTCCCAGCCCGGAGCCCATGACCAAGATGCTAGATGATGACAGCGAGTATGAACCGCGTGTTTACGAGATCGAGGACGAAGAGCGGCGGGAGCAGGAGGAGCAGGAGGAGCAAGACGAGGAGCAGGAGGAGGATGGAAGTGAGGAGGAGCGTCCTGCTAAGCGTCGTAAGGCTGCAAAAGGTATTGATTTATTCATCTCTTTCTTATAGTTTCTCTTCCACTGCGTCATCTCATGATACCGAATCAAAGAACCTGCGCCGCCCGCCGAAATCACTTACCATATAAACTTCTTTGCAACTTCTGACATGTCGAAACTCGGAAAGAAACCCCAGCCCAAGGGATCCTCCATCTTGAAGCTTCTTGACAATATCACGTTCGATCGCTTTGAGCAAAAGCTGCTCGCCAAATTCTGCAAGTTAGCTAAAATTGCGGTGCCGCCAGAGGACGACGAACTCGACATCAAGTTTCAGGTTCCCCGCCAGGTTGTCAATTATGTTTCCCTTGACGATGAAGATGCGTACAAACATATGATTGCATCGGCCTTGCGCGGACAAAATCCGTCTGCTAACATTGCTATCAGCTATCTCGAGGTTCGTTTCTAAAGTTTTATTGTTTGTTTACCTAACCATGCTGAGGACAAGACAGCATCTAAATCGGACGTCGAGGAGGAGAAGGCCGCCGGCAAGAAGAAAGCAGGCAAGAAGAGCAAGGTATGGGCGTGCATATTGTAACGGGCAGTACACTAAGCTTTCTAGGTGCCCTCTGAAAACGACATTTCTCCCGTAAACGCCGAGATCAACGCAAAAATTGCCCTATTGCGCACAAAATATACCTGTCACGACAACGATGGCAGCGACTTTTGTTGGCCGTCTCCAGAAGATGGAAAACATGTCGCACTGGGCCACCCGCACTTCAACATGTGGGCGGCTGCTTGGGTATGTACCACTCTTCCTCATTTTTGTGATAAATCCGTGAATGATGTCTTGCCGTTATTTTACAGGCACATGGCAATGGTGATGAAGAAACACCGCCTAATCATGCTATTTTCAGCGGCCATGGTAATTCCGGCCTCGCTTCCAAGTCCTTACTACAACGTCGTGCCGCGGGTGCAGCCACAAACCAAGCCTCAACTGCGACGGGGCCCACGATCCACAATAATTTCACAATTCCCGATGGTCTTCTCGATTTATTTCGTCCTACAGCCACTGCAGTACCACAACCTGCTCCTGCGCCTGCTCCACTTACTCAGACTCATGAGCCGCAGCTTATGCTGCTGCCACGGGGTATGAACGTCGGCCCACAGATGCCAATCGCGACATTTTGCAATATCACAAACCTTGACGACGCAATTGCAGAGAAATTTGCAACTAACGGGTATCGGACAACGGCAGCATTCCGATTTATCGAACTCAAAGACCTCCCGCTGATCCAATTCCTCCCTGGCGAGATTGCGGAGTTGCGAGAGGCGGTTAGGGAGTGGGCGGTAGCAACGTAAAGGACGGTTCTCTTCTCTCCAGGCTCCCCCCAGCTTTCTTCGCGTCGCACATGCTTTCTTGCTCATTCCAGATCATGCATACATACCGAATGTCTTCCCTCCTGCAGTTCAAAATTCCCGTCGCATAATGATACTGCCGCATCACATCACATTGCACGTACAACCTTTCTGTTCATTTGCATCACATCACACATGCACTGTTTTTCCTCTCGCAATCCACATTCTCTATGTGTACTGATTTCGACTCACCAAATAACTTTCTTGATCAATTCTTACGAGGCCGGTTGGGTTCGTCGAAAACAAGTCGGTGGTCACAAAGAACATACTTACTTGGTGGTTTCGGCCGTGCCGGTCCTAACAAAGGTGCCAGTGGGGTATTAAAGGGATTCCTGAAGTGCTAGAATTTTCTTATGAATTCTATAAACCTCCCCCGGTTTGATTCCTGATGATACTTTTTCTTGCCATCAATTACCGATAGATGGCTGGTTTCTCGCCATACTTCACACCTATCTCTGTTTGAATCACCTACAGAGTCAATTCACTATTTGCTTGACAACCGTATTACAATGATCCAATTAGAAGTAACCCGCATGCATGAAATACCCTTCGGCGTCCGATGGTGTGATTATTTCCATCGCAATTTTCATGTCGAAGATAAGGCCGGCACCCGTGGATGCGGAGAAGAGATCCGAATGACGACGGATGAAGGCCTTGATTTTCGAAAACGCCTCTTCGATTGGGTTGAAGTCTGGGGAGTAAGGAGGCAAGAATTCAATACGGACGCCTAAATACGTAGAAAGGAATGAGTGCATGTGTTGAAAAGACATAAGGCACATACGAAAGCGCTCAGCCAGTTCCAGGATCTCTTCTCCATGGTGAATGCGTGCATTGTCCATAACCAGGACCGACAATGGACCAGGGAAGGGGGTAGTAAGAGGCATCTGTCGACAGTCAAATGTGAGATCATGTAACGACTTACAGCACAGAAAAAAAAGACGGGGAGAGGACGTACGACTTCGTGTTCAATGAAGTCCAGGTAATCAACCCGCTTCATCGAGCCCTCGACCACGCGGTTCGCCATCATCCCGTCGATGGTGAGGAGGCCCGTCCCCGTCAGTCGTGTCCCTCGCACAAGTTTCTCTTTCTTTTTCGCTCGTTGTCCCTTCTTTGATCTACCATATCCACGGCTGTATGTGCGGTCGTTCTTGGACGTCTCGTCGAGAAAGCCAAGGTAGTGCGCCGGATATTCAGCCATCCTGCGCACGAAATCCATCCGAACTTTCTCATTGCGCTCTGCGGCTATCTTCTTCAGCTTCTTCCGTGACATCCCGAGACGCTCCAATTCGCGGAAGATAGTGGTAAAATGCACGGATATGTATCGATTGTGCTTCAGTAGGTTCAGCATCTCGTCGAGAAACCAATCTGGCCGCAGTTTGACTAGATTCATGATGTAATCGAGGTCGTCTCGCTGGAGAATCCGACGGCGTCCGGAGGTAGTACTCTTGGCCTTCTCTACCCATCCCGTTGTCCGCCAGAGCTTCCGCGTGCGCCAGAACGTCGACTCGGAGAAACCGACAATCTCCAGAATATCGTCGAGCGGTAAGATGTTGCGCTCGAAGAGGTTCATCGCAGCCAATTTGACCTGATGATGGACGACGCGGCCGGGCATGATGAATGGCGCGTGTACGATAGAGGAGAGTCTGTAAGTTTTAACGAGTGTAGCACCAACGAGAGAGGGAGAAAGGGACGATGAAGCGAGAATGAAGCGAGCAAGGTTCGCACGTATGTAACAAGCCCGGCTGATGCGGCGCTGAAAGGCCCGATTCTCTATTGCACCATTTTCACTGATTCAAGTCTACTGTAGGGTAGTTTAGCTTATGAAAACATGTGTGGTACCATAAAAAATGCCGGAAAAGCATTCAGAGGCGCGAAAACGAGCTCAGGACACGGAGAACTCAAAATGTTTTGAAATGTTTTGAAATCACGCCGACTGTCATCAATTTTGCAAACGGCTGTAAGAGGCCCGTAAAGATTATTAACCCGTTTAAAAGCATTTAAAAATGGAAATGGTTCGAGCCTTATTCGATTATTGAGGGATTCCCATCCCCTGTTGAGCTCTGTGACTGAGTTTTGGCCCACCTGTTGGAATAATTCTGACTGGCAGAATTATTCGACTTTACCTCAAAACAATCCGGTGCCGAAACTTGCCGCAACGCAATCACTATCATCCTGATCAAAACTCGGTTATTACGCTGTCCAAGTTTGGGAGCTGATTTCGAACTGAATTAGCACAGCAAATCTGGCAAAAATCAGGTATCCTGGAAACCTGATGACAATTCGATGTTCCATACACGCGGGGGAATAAAAGCTCCGCTCTTGGCTCGTCGCATTCTCTCCCATCCATCCACCTTCACGAAATGGATTTTGTGGAAATCGTTGCATCGCTGACCCCGGTACCTTACCTGTCCACCGCATTCACGCTGCTGGGCTATCTTTATGACTCCATCGAGCAAGCGCAGAGCTGCAAGAAGCAACTGGGGGTTCTCAGCCAAGTCGTGGCCGGGCTCCTCAAGGCACTGAACGAGCGGTTTCTGACAGGCAAACCCACGGACAGCGAGGCGGGGACGCTACTCGTAGACCTGGAGCGGTGAGCATTGTTTCCATAGCATGGACTGATTGATCTTAAGCCGCCCAGTCTGCTTGAAGATATCAATCGCTTTGTGACCAAAATACTCGGCCAACACTTTATCAAGACCGTGATCAACAGGCAGGACACGATCACTAAGATAGATGGTTTCTACCAGCGAATCAAGGGACTGGTTCAAGCGTTTGAGGTTCGCAAATTGCCTGATCAGACGGGAGCTTGAAACACCATTTTTTCCCGCAGATATCTTCCGCACTGAGAGTGCAAGATTGGCAGACTGGACAGGATGCTGCCCGTGAAGCTGATCAACGTCAGCTATTGGAAAAACTTGAAGCACTCCCCAAAAATGACACGAGATTGATGGAAGCGCTCCGTGCGTCACTCATTCCCGTATTTTGATTGACAATGACAATCGGTCCAGGGGTTAACCAAGAAAATATGTCCGCCATGATGGTCTTTCTGATGCGGCAAATGAAAGATTCTTCCTCCAAAGACGGGCCCGAATACAAATTTATTGCCCATGCACTTCGGCGCCTGTCGATTGTGAGCGGCCAAACCATCAATGTAGAGGACTGGATGGTCACCGCATACGAGGTGGACCGCCAAGACAAAATAGGCTCTGGGGGATTGTCCGTATTTCTGTTGACCAATATATGGCATTTTTCCTGACCACTTTATGCAGCGCCGACGTGTATCGGGCGACATGGCAAAAGACCGAAGTGGCACTCAAGATTGTTCGTACAAGTGGTGCCAGTGTTACTCCAACTTCGCAGGTATGTCTCCAGACGAGTTCCTGCTTTTGCTAACACTGTCCAAAGGCTGTCCTTCGCGAAATCAAGGTTTGACCCGTCTTCCCCGTCCGCATTTCAGCTCACCCTTGTTTAGTTGTGGTTGACGTTGCGACATCCCAACATTTTGCGTATGTGTATATCCTGCTGTGCGTACTTGCAACTCGGACTGAAATACTGATTAGCATTCCTTGGTGCTAATCATCTGGACAGCGAACCCTTCATCATCATGCCATTCATGCCACACGGAAATGCCTCTGATTTTCTGCAGAAGAATTCTGGGCAAAGTCCTCTACCCATTGTTTGTCCTGTTGATCTTGAGTTTCCATTCACTGATTTCCCTTTCCAAACAGGTAACAGATGCAGCTTGCGGCCTGCTCTATTTACATTCAAAGGATATTGTGCACGGGGATGTCAAGGCGGTAAGCATCCGAAAACTAAGTTGTGTTTGTCAAATTCAACTCTGTGCAGGCTAACATCCTAATTGACAACGCAGGCACTGCCGTTCTCTCTGACTTTGGCCTGTCTCGCGTCAAAGCTGACATGACAGTAGAGCAGGACACAGCTGCTCTGGGGCCGGGAAGCCGAAACTGGATGAGCCCTGAGCTTTTACGGGGGAGTTTGCCCCGTAAGCCAAGTGACATCTATGCACTTGGAATGACAATCTACGAGGTACGATAGCCTGTGACCAGTTTTGCTCCACCTTAAATCCCACCGACGTAGCTTTTCTCAAGAGAAATCCCGTTGGGTCATATCCTCCCCCAAGATCTTCGATCCCTCGTTGTGGGCGAAGACCTGCGGCTAAGGCTCCAACCGTTTAGTTTTCGTTTACGACGGCCCGTAAACTAAACGGTAAACGGTTCGAAAACGTTTACAAACGTTTACAAACGTTTAAAAACGATAGATTTGAGCCTAATAAATTTTACAGATGTTAGGTGTACATAATACTATAGTTACGACGGTCTTGACTTGAATAACCCTGCCGTAATCCACATCCTCGCATTTTGCGAAAGTAGGAGATGCTTCCATTCATGCAAAAAAATCACAGCTTTTTAAAGCGGTCTTGGGTGGTCCGTGCGAGGCCCGGCACATGATATGGAAGGCGTTGGGAGGGAGCTTTGTGGCAGGCGAGACGGTCGGACTCCGATTCGGAGACGAGCAGCGGAATTATCAAGTGATAAATATCCGCGCCATCACTAGGATCAGGCGGAACAATGACTCATGTAACTTACGCGTACAACCTTCCTTACCAACCGTTTAAACCGTTTTTTTACCTTTTTTTTACCTTTTACGGGGGTCCGTAAACAAAACGGATTATTAATCCATTTACAAACGTTTAGAAACGTTTAGAAACGAAAAAGGTTGGAGCCTTACCTGCGGCCAGATATCCTGGGTATGGATGACAAACCAGTCATGCCACAGAATGTCTGGGATGTCACAGTAAAGGCATGGTCTAGGAATCCGGCGGAGCGCCCAACAGCCAGCACCCTCTGTGACATGCTAGTAGACCTCGGGGGTGCATTGCGCAAGCCTTTGCCTCAAACTAGGCAGTATCTTCCCATAGGAGATGACAGCTCCCCAGTTGTGTCTTTTGGGAGCAAAGATGGTTTGCAAACAGACAATGAACAGATGCATAAGCTCCAGGAAAATTCAGAGACAAGCATCAAGGATTTTGCAAATTCTTTTCATAAGCAAGGTTTAGATCTACATGCACTGTCCCATTATGAGGAAGCCCTGAAGGCCACCGAGAAGGCAATCAAGATCTCTCAAATCTTGGCGGAGAGAGATCCCACTGTTAGGAAAGACCTAGCGAGTCATCACCATAGCCTTGTTTTGACACTGATCAAACTGGGGCGCCATTCCATTGCCCTGCACCATGGGGAAGAAGCAATCAGGATATATCGAACCCTGGTGATTGCAGATCCTACTGTCAACAGGGATCTTGCGGCTTCTCTCCATACCTTTGCCTACACCCTCACACAGCTGGGACGCCACCAAGAAGCCTTAACAGCCTGTGAAGAAGTAGTCAACATCCGTCGAAAACTGGGTGTCACAGACCCTACTCTCAACAGGGATCTTGCAGCTGCTCTCCATAACCTGGGCTTGAGCCTAGGCCATCTTGGGCGTCATCAAGATGCCCTGCCAGCGACTGAAGAAGCAATCAAGATCCGTCGAAATCTGGTGGTTACAGACCCTACTCTCAATAGGGATCTTGCAGCCGCTCTCCATGACCTTGGCTGGAGCCTCGGCTATCTCAGGCGCCATCAAGATGCCCTGCTGGCTGGTGAAGAAGCCATTGAGATGTATCGAACCCTGGTGGTCACAGACCCAACTGTTATCAAGGAGCTTGCAGCCTCTCTCCAGACCTGTGCCTGGAACTTCAGCCAGCTGGGGTACCAGAAAGATGCCCTGCCAGTTATTGAAGAAGCTGTCAACATCTATCGAAAGTTAGTAAAGACAGACAGTATCTTCACAAAAGACCTTGCCTGGGCTCTCCGCAGGCTCGCCCTCACTTTTGGTGACCTAGGACGCTACCAAGATACCCTGTCATCTTTGGAGGAGGTGGTGAAGCTTTGCCGAACATTGCTTCAGATCGACCCCACCATGACAAAGGAGCTTTCTGATTCTCTGCATAATCTCGCTGTATGTCTCCGTCATTTGGGCCACAAGAAATACGCCGAAGGCCTTGATCAAGAGGCTTCTGAGCTCCAAAATCAGTTCCAAGGATAACCTTTGGTTTGGTAGGAGTCTCTTTTGCTTGTTGATGAAAGAAGCCTCATCTTGACTTTAGAAACTCGACTCCGGCCCGTGATGCCGGACTTGAGAGTCTGTCGTAGAAATACAAGCACAAGAAGGCTTGTACGTACAATTGTTTCAGCTCATATCCCATTCTTGGTAGCTGCATACATGTTGGCAGTGTGATATACACAGTATCCTAGTTCAACAATATTATCCTGGTATTGCGTGAAATGTCTGAGTGAAAGTGCTTGTTGCAGCTATAGTAGTGGTTCTCCTTGTAATTACCACCTGATTGTGAATTTGAAGTTCACTCCCAACTAGGATTCCACAAAGCTGCTCCCCAGAGCTGCGCTTGAGTAGTTTCAATTGTTTCGTGAAGAACCTTTTGCGACTTGGTATCCAATCCTGACTCAGCATGCATACTTGCCTGATGCTTATTCCGTTACTTGCCCTATCAACGAGTGTGACAGTCCAGAACACCATGTGAGTTCTGTTGTCATGGCTTGAAATGAGTGAGAGTAATTCAAGTCGCTCTGTCAAGCCTTTGGAGCCATCCGGAGCTGTCAAGTTAGCTCAGGTTGTTACAAGTTTTTTTTTTCCGACAGAGTTGAATGTGTGGGGACCCTAAATTTGTTAGTGTGACAGTTACATGTCCAAAATACTGTTAAAGATAATGGTTGACTGATTATATAAGGGTTCTCAAACTCAACTATATTCATTCTCTGGTATTGAAATTACACAACACCAACTTGCTCACTCACACTTGTTAAGATAGGTGCCATCCAGATCCATTGGAAACCCAGGATGGACAAGGAAAATCAAAAGAGAAACAAAACTCACCCTGACCCAGGCTCGGGCTTGGTGAAAATGCCACCAGTACCGCCTCCAAAAGGCAAAGTGCAGCCCTCTTCTGTCACGCTGCCGTCCTCAATTATCTTCCTTGAGTTTATTTACTCTAGACCAGTAAACTGTTGATGTAACACAGTGCCAGATTACGAGTACTTAGTAATCGTTCATGGAACCTCAAGACCGTCATTTTCCGCCCACCCAATTTTACGGTCCACTTTTACTGACTGTAATGAAATTAGTGGCTGTGCTTAGATTCATTAGATTTTTAAAGCCTCGATAGTGGCTATACTCCAAACCTGACTCCTTCATTAGAAACGAATCTAACGAACCTTAAATCACTGTCACGGTGGCTGAGTATTTTCTTACGTAACAGATTCCGACTTTATCCTTAGCTCTTCAAAACTTTCAGTGTTAAAATTCTATTTTCTCTGCGCCATTCCTTCATCATTGAACTTTGTTTTTGCCTCCTCAGATATCTGCTGTTGGTGTTTCGTGTTTGCAAAATGCCCGCACAAGTTAGTCACCGTCAGTGTGATGTCACATTGCAACCCCATTTTCCAAACATTTCTGATCTTTCTTTCCTACCGTCTCAACGCGGCCTCGGACCTTCAGGGTCGGCTGGCAACTCTTTTAGTCCATCAATATATGGACAACTCTACCACAAGGCTTGAAGGAATCCATTGAGAAATGGGTGAGTCCTGGAGGGCGCAAGTAGGCTCGAAACACACTTTTTTGTGAAGCTTCTGAGATATTTATCTATGCATAGATCTTCATGATATTCCAAATGAAGCATCTAACGAAATGTATTTACTAGCTGCAAGCTGCGCCTTGGCCATATTCCGCTGGTTTCCTGTGCTAGACAGCAATCATGTGCGCAACATGTTGGTTGTGACACGATGTAACATCCTGTGATGAGCGTGTCGCAACACAATAAACATCGCAGTGGAAAGCAGAAATTGCGCGATTTTGAGTCCTGGGTAGGACTATTTGGGTAACCGAAGGAAAAAGAAATGAAGGAAGAGCTGGATACTGTGCTAGTCTCATAGCGACACAATTTTCCCACCTTGCGCTTCGCATCATGTCCGTCTCATCACATGCGATTTCTTGAAGGTCATCGTTACAATTTTTTATTTGTTTTGTCACTCTGATACAGATTCCAGTAGAAAATAAACCATTTCCGCATTTTCCTCCAACCACGAAGGTGGGACAGACTCCTGCTGGCGTCCCGTGAAAAGGCGAATAACTGCCAGGTTGCTGAACCAAGCAGCGGCCCGAGGAAATATCATGACAACCTGCAGAAGAGGTTGCAGGACGACAAACACAGCCAGGACCTGATAAGGCGGTGTTTATTCAACCGTGTTGAACGGAAACGAAGTGTCACTCACAACTTTTTCAGAAAGCCGCTGCCTGACTAAATACCTGTGGCCTCGATATACGTACCCCCACCAAGAGAAAGCTGGCCTCTGGCGCGAAATCTGGTTATCTGCATGTTTGGAATTGCTGTTGGTTGCCTCTGCATCTTGATTTCAAGGCTCTCAGCCAAGACAGATACAATGAATGGGCCTTGGGATGCACCGTGACAGGGAAATAAGCATGTGGGAATGAAATCGAGGCGGAGAAGAAAAGCGACGGGTGAGAAGGCAGATGTGGGCAACTGCGCGAAACGAAAAGCCTTGAAGCACGGAATTTTTCGAGCTTGAACGAGCTTGGAAACAGTATGTGCACCGAGACAGCGAGCAGAGACAAGAACACAGCCAACGGGGAGAGCGCCGCCGAGGATCGTCAAGGAATGACCGACAGCGAGGACCGGACGAGACGCGATGGGCACTGAACATTGTGCACGAAGAGTATTAAAACCTCAACCAAAAGAAAACGCGACGGGAAAGGTTGGTCCGTGCGCCGTTGGCGAAGATAAAGGAACACAGCTACGACAGCGAGCCACAAAAGATGAGCTCGTCAGCGTTGTCCGATGGGGAGAGGCGAGCCCAGGGTGGGACCATAAGCCATGAATATGCATGAGGTGTACAATAGAGACGTGTACAAAATACAGAGATACATGATGCGAGAGGGCGCGTGCGCGAGGTGGTCTGTGCACGCAGGAAATTTGGGGGTCAGGCAGGGGTGGGGCGAATAAGTCGTCACTCACCCACAAAGAAAAAATCATGCGCCGAAACCATACAGTGTGCGGCCGGAGAGTTTGAGGGCGTAGACGACATCGAGGGCGGTGACGGTCTTGCTGCAAAATGATACAAGGGTAATGAGCACGATAAACTAAGTGAGGGGGGGGGACGCACCGCTTGGCGTGCTTGGTATACGTGACCGAGTCGCGAATGATGTTCTCGAGGAAGATCCTGAGGACACCGCGAGTCTCCTCGTAGATGAGCCCCGAGATACGCTTCACACCTCCACGGCGGACGAGACGCCGGATGGCGGGCTTGGTGATACCTGCAACAAGACTTGAGGACACCGCGTGCCACGACGGCCAACGGCGAATACACACCCTGAATGTTGTCGTGAAGAATCTTGCGGTGGCGCTTGGCTCCACCCTTGCTGAGTCCCTACACGAGCGGGCAAGTCAGAATCCAGACTGCCCTGAAAACATCCTCATACCTTGCCACCTTGGGGAAGTAGAAAAGTCTTGAGGATGGTCGCTTGCTGTGCGATGGAGCGACTGGCGATGATGGTGGTTCGGAAGAAAGAGGCCCGTGGGTGGAGTGAATGAACGCAGCGGCGTGGATGAGTGCTGTAAGGGGTACGCAGCGGGGCGATGGGCACGGTGGGGGTGTAGATGAGCGCAGGGGCAGTAGTGCTGAATGGTGGTGGTGCGGAAGAGCGTGACGTACGGCTTACCTGGCAATGTAGATGGTGGCTGGAAGTAAAAAGGAAAATAGGCGCCGAGCCACGAGGCCGAATAAGCGGAGAAAAGTTCGGCATGATGGCATGCCGCTGATTTGATCGCCGGATTATTTGTAGAGTCACTGGAGTGTTGCGAGTGGCATTCGGAATTCTCGACTGATTTTTGAGCCTTTCCCTGCTTGCTTCGGCGTCATGCTGATCAAAAAATGGTGTGCAGTAGATGTTGAAGAAAGACCATTCTAGGTAAATAAGCAACCAATTAGGTATCAGAGACAAGCACGGGTAAATGATGGTGTCGAATCAAATGTTCAGCTAGCAGATTAAATGGTGTCCTGCCGTAACTGGATTGCCATATCGGATGGTCACATGGTTTGTTTCTTCTGACACAACCGGTAAAATACAAAATAAATAAAATGTAAGTACGAGTCACGCTACGCAGAATGCGGTGGCCTCACCCAACAAGTGAAACAACAAATCTTTGCTGCTCACCTAGTAACTTGTAGGTGGAAATAGAGAGGTTGTGCAAAGCCGCACAGAGCCGTA
Organism: Mycena galopus ATCC 62051; assembly: GCA_014925785.1. Taxonomy (NCBI): domain Eukaryota; kingdom Fungi; phylum Basidiomycota; class Agaricomycetes; order Agaricales; family Mycenaceae; genus Mycena; species Mycena galopus. The sequence goes on from WIQG01000099.1 coordinate 241,769, forward strand.
TGCGGCTTTTGGGCATTGTGCAAAGCCGTGCAGGAAAAACTGAATTGGGGGCTCAAACGGCATATATTTCAATAGAATGCATGGTATTCAAGCGTATGAAGCCCTCCGAGTCATATCAGCCATGTGGAGCCCACTGAACCAGGCCAAAATGCAGCCTGAGTGAAACCATCCATTTCTAGTGTCTCATAAAAATATGGCATTCTTGTGTGTTTCTTGGGGGCAAATTGAACTATACCGCAGGTGCAGAAATGTTGTGCGTAGAATACTAGTTTGAACAAATAACAATGGTATTTAACTCGCACGGAACATAAATCTTGTACGGCTTTGCACAATGGCCAAAAGCTGCATGCAGCTCTGTGCGGCTTTGCACAACCTGTCTAATCTCGCCTGAGAAGCAGGATTTGGTGAGAATTCAAAAAATCATGAATTTGGCTCTATCACTAATTGCACACGAATTATTCCAGAAGTTCTAGCTATGTTTCAAGTCAATCCGTGCAGAGCTAAGTGAGATATAAACAATTCTTTGCAGAGGATCAAGGACCACCCCAAACGGAAAATTTCCTTTCGCGCCTTTCGTACCAGTGTTGCCGCGACTCGCGACAATCAAGTTGAGTCGTTGATGAGACTCTGTCCGACGCCGAAGTCTACGCAAGTTGAGTTCCTCGACTCGGAGTCGACTTGGAGTCGACTTGGAGTTGTTCATGTCGGCAGGGATTGAAAGTGGGTTGTAGGCACTTGGGAACAAATCTCTATTCATGGCTAGAATGTAGAGAAATCACCCTGGTCAAATTTGTGGTCTCAGGCAATATAATTTTGACATATTCCAAAACAGTGCTGTATCAGTTCATTGATAATTCAAAGAAATTCTTGCTTTCAGAATTTACCAAATGGAGCCTCTATGTGGATCAATATTGTTGTCAGGAGCCTCAAAAATCCAGATCTTTGAAAACTCCGACTCCATCGACTCAAGTCGACTCGGATCGACTTCGGGTGACTCGGAGGGACGAAGTCAAGTCAAGTCACACTGAAAATGGAAATATTCCTGGTATGATAAAACTCACCCTGAAAGTAGTAGAATCAGTGAAGGTTTCCATCTTAGTAGGAACTACAAGTAACAATATAATAGAAACTGAAATTGAAAGACATCGTTTCATAATCACTTTCAGTGCTACAGAAACAAAGAGTTCCTTCACATCATGAAAGGAACCCAGAAACTCAGACTTTCTGCGCGCCTTTCAAGACCATAGAAGGAAAGAGTTTCAGCACTGAAGAAAGAAGCGCCGAAACAGCCGCTTTTGGCGCTGCTTTCTGATACCCCGAAACAGCAAGTTTTCACGGCGCAGAAATCTACGCCATTTTTGCCATTGGTCCGGAAAATGCCGGACCAATGGCAGAAATGGCTCAGGTTTTGAAACTCGTTCTTTCAGTCTTTTTGAAAGTAGCGCCGAGAGTGGCTGTTTTGGTGCTGCTTTCTTTATTCTTCAAAGTGGCTATTTCAGCATTCTTGAAAGGCACAATGAAACCTCAATTTTCCGGACACCTTTCAAGACACAAAGAAACTACATTTCTTTGCGTCTTTGGAAGTGATTCTGAAACTAGGTATTGCAATTTCAGTTTCGATTACATTCATACTTGTAGTTTCTACTCGGAGTGGAATTCAAACTGAAACCATCACTTTACAGGTAGGTTTTTATCCTACCAGGAATATTTCCATTTTCGGTGTGAGTTGAGTCAAACCTTGTTTTAAGTCGCGGCAACACTATTCGGTACTGACGCTAGCTGTAAAGTTTTGAAGTTCATTTACAGTTTGCAATGGTATGAATTTCAAAAATTAAATCACAAATTCACTGTCGGCGTGAATATTTAAATTCACTTTCCGGTGTGAGAGGGGATTTCAATAGTTTCGTTCGACGATCGGCGCCGGCTTCTCACAAGAACGCTTACACAGGTCCATTGTGCGTTGCCAGCTTGACGACTCGTAGAAACGCCGTATCAGCTCCACCCCGCATCATCGAACCTCGAAGTCGCCATGTGGAAGAAATTTCAACAGCCTTCGCCGATGAACGGCCGAGGCATAATCTCGCGAGTCGTGTCGGTGGGACCCACAGTGCGACATGACTGTGGGCGCAGACAGCACTGAACTTCCATGAATATCAATTTTTTTCCGCGGGCTGGACTGTATTTGGAAACACCGTGGTTTGGTGCCAAGTCTGGACTTTTTGGCCTTATGTGTAGGGTCCGGGCCGGGTACCTGGACTCGAATTCAGGTTCCATTGCATGTGAACCTTGAACGTGCCTCAGGTCTACATCAGGAAAAAAATTCTAGAGCCAAACGACGAATCCGCCCAGATCCGCTCTATCTAGCCCAGACCAAGACTTTTACCTGAAGCATTTGACAAGAAAAAATCCGGGGAACCTCAAGTGCGGCATCACCATCGTTGCACGGGGTGAGGAACTCAAATAACCCGAGGAAGTGCGGCCGGAAGTGGTTCATCGTAACAGGGGGCGACTTCTTCTCTCCGTCCGGTCGGTACGGATGATAAGTAAGCCCCGCTCCCAGGAAACACAAAATGCAGGATGCGATCAAATAGACTGAGAGTCTCGTATCGAAGTCCCCGCTGATATATCACGTTGATGTAAAACGGACGCAGCGAGACATGCATACGCCGCGTAGCCGCCTGTCATCGAGGATATTTATTACTAATGCCCTCGAAATCTTACCGCCATTTCCCCCTCACCCCAATAATGAGTTCCTCCTTCGATTTTGTCATTGTTGGAGGCGGCACTGCGGGCCTTGCTCTTGCCGCCCGACTGGCAGAAGATCCTACACAGACCGTCTGTGTCCTGGAAACCGGTAAAGATTTCGCCGACAATGAGGACATCCGAGTTCCAGGTAAATATTGGCGCATGTCTCGGGTTGATACTCATTTTCATCAGGGAACTATGCAACGAATATTGGGAAAGAGTGGGATGGAGGTTTACTCAGTATCCCGCAGAAGGGCGCAGCAAACCGGGAGCTATACAATCCACGGTCAGTACGAGGGTGGTACTCCTGGCGTGGAAGCTAATCGTCTACAGGGGTAAGGGTCTGGGAGGTTCGAGCCTGGTACGGACTTGATTTGATTCGCTGGTCCAATCCCCGAAAAATAACATTCGTTTAGCTGAACTGGGCTCAACTTATGAGGTTAAATCCATCCATTTCCCATGACACCTTAATTCTAGTAACCTGACCCATCTCAGAGCACCAGGGACGGAATATGATGGTTTGTCAGATGTCATTTCCGCTCGCAGTGTGTGATTGACCTCTTTCGTTCAGCCCTCGAGGGCGCACTAGGAGCCGAAGGGTGGAACTCAAAGGAATTCCTTAAATACTTCAAGAAGGTACCTCGCGTGCCCAAAATTATTAATGATCCCTGAGACGAAGCCGAATTTCAGTCCCAGAGTCTGTGTCAGGATGAAGCCGGAACGGAAGGCAACAATGGCTTGACCCCCGATCCAACTCTGTTCGGCGATGGGCCCATTCTGCATACTTTGCCCCGCTTCACGCCAGCCATCAACGAGTACTACTACGAGGCATGCGCCGCCCTGAATATTCCCTTCAATCCACTGGGCGTGCGTAGTCCATTGTGTGCCTTATCCCAAGCCTCTTACTAGGAAATAAAGGGAACTGGCAACAATTCTGGCGTGTGGCCGACCTTTGCGGCCATTCATCCACAAACTGGCGAACGGGTCTCATCCGCTACGGTACACATCTTCCGTGGGCGCTCTTTCCAGTTCTGACCCAACTGGCGCAGGCTTACCTCGAGCCCAACCGCCACAAAAAGAATTTAACCATCCTCACCGAAGCCCGGGCTAACCGCGTTATGTTCGACGATACTGTTAGGCCTATCGTCGCCAAAGGCGTGGAATATGCAGGTCCTGACTCAAAAATTTGCACTGTCTACGCCGAGAAGGAAGTGATCTTGTGTGCAGGTGGGCTAAGATTCGATTATCTGATGGTTGCATACCTGAGACGCGCTCTAGGTGCCATGCATACACCTCAGTTACTCGAACTTTCTGGTCTGCATCGTGATTTTCCGTCCCATGCGTGCTCATGGGCCAGCAGGCATCGGCGACAAACGATACATGACGGGAGTTCCTCACATAATCGATCTCCCCGGAGTGGGAAGTAACTTTCGTGAGTTCGATGAACCGTTTCAGCTGCACCCTATTTGACGTTTACCGCAGAGGTTTGTCCGGTAACTTTGACCTGAAGCCGACTTATATTGGTCAGGAACACTACTCCGCCTTGTCTCTGTTCGAAACGGACCCATGCATTGAGTCCTACGATATCATGTTCAACCCAAATCCCGACCCATTGGCGATGGCAAACCACAAAAAAGAGTAGTGAGTTTTCATTTCCCCCGCTGTGCGACAGTGATAAAAATAGTTTCAGCACCGAACACAAGTCAGGGATCTTCTCCACAGTCCCGCTGTCGTACTCCTATTTGCCTCTCGCAACTTTTGCGTCGCCAGAGAAAATCCAGAACATAAAACAGATGGTTGCAGCGGCGTCTACCACGACGACTTCAATCCGATCTCCCAAGGCCCTCGAGTTACTTCAGAAATGGATTGAAGATGAAAACGCCTATCAGATGGAGTATGTGATCCATGTTCGGAAGCTGCGAGCATTGACTGACTGTACCACCCGCCAGACTCATCATGGTTCCCCACTACGTCCCGTTCTTACCAAATGCCGAGTTCAACACAGCGAAGAAGTACTGTTTCATCGGGGCCATCCTTACTCATCCATTCTCGCGGGGCTCTGTCCACACCGATCCCGCAAACCCTACTGGAAATCCTATCCTCGACATGGGGGAGTTCGAAAGTGACATTGATCGCGAAATAATGGTAGAGGCTATCAAGTTCATCCAGACGCTGGCGGCCCACCCATCCATGCGAGACCGCGCCGGAATTCGTCCCCTTGCGCCGAGCATGGACGTCAAGACTGACGAACAGCTCAAGGAATACATAAGCCTCGCCTCATTCTGCAGCTACCATCCGCTTGGGACTGCCGCTATGCTCCCCCGTGAGGAACTCGGTGTGGTGAACTCAGATCTCCTTGTGTACGACACGGCTAATTTGCGTGTTGTGGGCTTATTTCTCCTCTGCCATGGTACACGGTATCTGAACATGCTCGCAGGTTGATGCATCGATTATTCCAGTCCAGTTCAGTGCCCATCCACAGGCAGTGAGATTCTATTCTGACCACTCGTTGCCAACATTCTCATCTGTTCATTAGACGATATACGCTATCGCAGAAAAGGTATGTTCCGCTGCGGTAAAACTTTATTTTCCTTCATGTTTTGTGCGCAGGCAGCCGATATTGTCAAAGCGGCGTGGGCGGGTAAATGAGCCGTACGCGGAGTATATTTTGAAAACTGAATGGTACCGTACCGAATCCCTGTGTACTTCCCTTCCAATCCCACGAGGCAGCCTCGTGTGTCGTCGAGATTCGTGTCGCAGTGACCAAGGTTCGGGGGCACGGTTTACAGGTAGGCAAGGTGTCTCATTATCGTTAATTCCGGTGCGTTTGCGTTTGGGCGGCGCCGAATGGCGGATAGGGTTGCAGAGGTGCGGTCTTCAAACACGGGTTTCGCTTGCACGCCGCAGAAAACGGGCAGACTGGGCAGGACGAAGAGCGCCGAATATCGACGGCGTTAGGGGTGGTGCGAGGGGTGGAGCTGCAGGAGCGCCGAGGGAGGAGAGCCGAGAGGATGGCGCCGCCGTTGCTGGCAATTGTTTGGCGTGGAGGTGAGCTTGGTGTCGTGGTGGAATTCCTGCCAGCGTAATTTGTTTCGGTTCGTATGGGGAAAGGTAAATGACGAGCTCGAACTCAACAGCGTAGAGGGATGAGGAAAGGAATTACAAAGACAGTCACCGTGCGCATATAAAATAGAGATGAAGGGACGCAGCCGCAGTTTGGCGCTCCACAAACTCTGGCCTCGTCATAATCGTCTCTGGGACGGGCAGCGCACAGCGCCGGAGAACGCGGCCCCTGGTGCCACTGACAGAGGCGCGAGCGCAAAAGACTGGGGCGCGCATGCCGTGCAGGTGAAAGCGGAGTTCCTGAGTGGCAACTGAATTAGAGCCACTATCCTGTCGAAGCACAAGAAGGCATCCACGGTTTGCGAGGGAGAGGAGAATAACTTCAACCGAGCATGCACCTCATGACTCCAATGCGCCGCCGCGGAATACTCGTAAAACTCTCCGTTTCGCTCCCTGCCCCCACTAGCACCGGCGCAACGAACGTCTGTGGCAGCGGCAGCCGCGCCGGGTCTGTAATCGGCCGCTGCGCCCCCAAGTGTGCTTCCATTCCCGAATATCGATGTGGCTCCAGCGGCGAGTGTGGACGGCCCTGTTGTCCCGGGAAACGGCGCAGGCACGAAGAACGGGGGGAGGCCCTTGGCCGCACGTGCAGTGGGGTCGGGTGGATATGGCGGACAAGGCGGCGGTGGGCGACCGGTAGGGCGATACGATGCTAGCAGTTCGTGATACGTACCTCCTACAGCGAATCGTTAGAAATCCGCCAAAATTTAAGGGGAAAGAACACGGAAAGCGGACCTCGAAGGATTGGGGCCCAGTGAGACAAGACGCTTGCACGTCTCCGTCGGCGCGGCTGGCGTAGACAAACACGACACGGAGACAGGAGAAAGGCACGGGAACGACAGTTGTGGTCACGCCCACGTGTGATGTGACTTGGCCCCTGTCACTCGCCATCATTTGTGGTTGAAGTGCCGCTTGTACAACTGTTCCAACTGACTGCATAACTTCTCAAGCAAATTTATAATGTCAAATTCCTTTCCAGGTGCTTGCTTCACGCCTGCGCTCCGTAAGCTACGTCATCGTGCTTGTGAAGTTTTTTTTTAGTTATAGGCTTCCAGGGTTTTGGAATCAGCTGTCAAAGCTAGATAATTTTGCCCTCCAGTGGAATTGTTTCCAGCAACAAATGATTTTTCCCCTCGTCCGATTGCAGTGGAATTGAAAAATCCTCGTTAAACGTAAAGTCCTTCGAAGTCCGACTGACTGCTTTCACAAATAAAGTTCAGAATTCTTCGACCCGCCTGCAGCAACGCCAAGCATAAATCAGACACTTGCCAAGTCGCCAGGCTACGTCGCCCCAAACCGTAAAAGTACATGAATTTTTCGCGGACAATGTATCGCAAACCGGAAGGATGTTGAACTCGCTTCAAGCCTGCCCAAAATGTTAGATGAAGACCTGACTTGGGTTTGCCAATCAATTATATTCGGGATCTCCAAACCAGAAGGGGGACCCTCTTCCAAAAAATCTTGCAGTGACCAAATATGGTTCACCGGGTCCCGGGTGTAGCAAATTGAATTGTAGGTGCAACAAACAAATGCAATTTTCTCTGCAACCTCGCTTGATGCCTACCCGCTCAACACGAGGACCTGACTTTGTATTCAATAAATATACTTATTAGACCCTAACCTTGAATGGGGACTTTGTGAAAAAATTCTGCTGGCCATCCAATACAACCCAGACTCGATTCGAACGAGCAGCACCTACTGGACAATTCCAGAAGATGGTATGCATAGCAGGTGCGGACCTTCCGCCACTGGGTCTGTGACTCTGCCTTATATGCCCGGCCAGGAGGGAATCCGTTTAACACCGCCGGTCTTCAACCATTGGGAAGCAAGGCTGCCAAAAGCATTGCTGACGTCCATCTAAGAAGTGAATGACACTGCGGCTCGTCCACACTCCGCACGCGGGTCCCAGATGCAGCCAATTCAAGGGTGAACGACTAAAAAACTGTTATTCGACCAGCGCTCGTGCGTCAGCTCAAGATGGCGCGCTTCAAGACAATTTAGTTTTACGAAGGCCATCCATCCTCAACAGATCAAGCCCTAACCATAGAGAAAAAGAGGCCCAAGGAGATAAGTATGACCCAGACTCGATTCGAACGAGCCCCTCCCGCACAAAGGCACATTGCAGAACACTATCCTCAGCAGGTGCGGATCATCCGCCACTGGGTCTCTTCCTCCGACTTGTGTACTTGCCCAGCACAGAATCAATTCAACTCGGTTCGAGTTCGAAATAGCCGGCGAAACATAAGAACAAAAGACTTGGTATCCTGAGGGTACTTGTATCTGACGGGAATGAGGCTGCGACTCTTGGCAAGTCGGAAATCCATGTGGGGGCGGATTGGATGAAAACCTGAGAGACAGGGGGGAAATTAAAATAAAAAATGACTTGATGAGGCGAAACGACCAGGCTCGGTTCGAACGAGCGACGACCGCCGAGATCAGGTATTCAATTCCATGATGCTCAGCAGGGGGACCATCTGCCACATTCATTGTGTCCCTGGCTAGGACAAAGTCTGAATTATTGGGAAAGCGAGACATCAAAGTTCACAGTGCACGAAGTTTAAGCTTCCTTCAACTTCAACTTTGAGAATGAACGGTAGGTAGTTAGTTAGTATTACACGGCACGGTCCCGCTGAGGAACAACGGTTTCCAGAGATTATCCCGATGCGTACACGCTAATCGCCTCTGGGCCTCCTCAAATCCTCCTAGCCGAGCTCACGGCCGCAGTGGATTGTCGGGTGATCCGGACCAACTCGCCGCGGTACTTAGAACTAGCCGAATCTGAGGAAGCTGAAAAATTTTAGCACGTCAACCGGAACTTACCTCCCTCAAGCATCTCGGCGCCACACCGGCACGGCGTAAAATATCTCCAGGACTTCATACGCATACTTAGCGACCAGAGCAATCGTCGAGCGAGGGTAGATGATGACTTTCAGGAACTCAGTGTTTGACTATGCCGTTCCAAATGCACTTTTATTATTTCCCAACACACATTACTTTTTCCCAACATACATAGCAAAATTTCATCTTTTCCCAACACATACAGACCCTTTTTTCAGTTGAGTATGAGATGGGAATTTGAGGCCATTTTCCCAAAACTAATTTACAGGAATCAAAAAATTCCCAATACTCATTTGGTAGTTCAAAAATTCCCAACATATTCAAGGTTGGAAAAATTTCCCAACACATTCGGGGTCAAAAATTCTTATTGCTTAAATCAAAGCCTATATCTAAGGACAGCTTGGGAATAGCCCTGGCAAAGGTTGAAAGGCCGTAGTTGTGTTGAACGAACACAATGAAGACAAATGATGGAGTTCCAAAAAAGGAAATCCATCGCCAAGGACGGGCCGCGGGCGCTGATCAAAATGCCCGCCAAGTTGGCTGTGATCGCATGACATTGTGCTTCGACTTAGGGACATGCTTTTCCACACATTTTTAATCCATAGAATTGTTTCAGTGATCTTCTCGTACTCTATTTCTTTATTCACAAACATGTGCTCGTTGTAGCCAACTTGGCGGGCATTTTGATCGGTGCCCGCGGTCCGGCTAGCCCGTCCTTGGCGACGAATTTCCTCTTTTGGAACTCCATCATTTGTCTTCATTGTGTCCGTTCAACACAACTACAGCCTTTTGACCTTTGCCAGGGCTATTCCCAAGCTGCCCTTAGATATAGGCTTTAATTTAAGCAATAAAAATTTTTGACCCCGAATGTGTGTTGGGAAATTTTTCCAACCTTGAATATGTTAGGAATTTTTGAACTACCAAATGAGTGTTGGAAAATTTTTGATTCCTGTAAATGAGTTTTGGGAAAATGGCCTCAAATTCCCATCTCATACTCCACTGAAAAAAGGTCTGTATGTGTTGGGAAAAGATGAAATTTTGCTATGTGTGTTGGGAAAAAGTAATGTGTGTTGGGAAATAATAAAAGTGCATTTGGAACGGCATATTTGACAGCTCCATCATCTCGACACGCAGGCCTGGAAGTTCGGAGAAGAGCCGCGCGAGAAAAGTTGCCCTTAATGCAACAAGTGAGTCCGAGGAGTCACAGGTGAGTAAGGCATGTTCTGGCGTCTCCATTTCCTTCTTGCAGAACCTGCAGAGTCTCTCGTCGCGAGGCACCGGTTGATGCGCATGATCAACATAACGCAAGATCTCCACGGCTAACAAATGGGTTGACAGCAACAGTGAGGTAAGTGCCTCGCGGTGTTTCTGTGTCTTGACCATAGTTAAATAATGCCGCATGCAGGAGGTAACTTGAGTTAGTGATTTGTCCTTTTAGGGTTCTCGTCGGCCATGGAGTAGGTAGAGCTTGTCCGAAGAGTCAATTTCCTCTTGTAGTCATTCCATCATAAGCTTCCGCACGAGTTTAGCGTAATTTCCGACGTCTTTGTGAGTACTTTGACGCGTCAGAACGAGCTCGGGGCAGTGGAATGGCAGGGTCGTTATAGCCTTTGCAAGATCCGAAGCCCAGGACTTTTTACCCCTCTCTGCAAGTTCAATAGAACTGTTCAAAGCAGCACGGGCGTAGTGGTCGTCCTTTAGGTTCAAGAAATAACACAGGTGGCTGAGAACGAGGAGGAGGCGTCGGACTCTTAGAGGCATGATCCCCGTTTCTGTGAAGAGGGGCGCAATCATGGGACGGCTATGTAAGTTGAGCATGCGACGGATGAACGTAACCTGAACTTTACATAAATGCTTGATGTGTACGTCTTCACTATCCGGCGAAATCTCGCAAGCGTGGATCAAGTGACAGTCGACGCGCGCCGAACGGAAATTCCGCAGAGCGTGAGGTGGGGCACACATACGGCAAGATTTTCCAAAATTAAAGATGAAAATTTGTCATTCTGGTACACAAATGACCCAGGCCCGATTCGAAGGAGTAACGCCCACATGAACCACGACATTGTGCATTAATACAATACTGGGTGCGGACCATCCACAACTGGGTCTTATCATGCATTCTTCTGAGGTTCGATTCAGACGTGAAATGCTCGGCATTTGGGCCTGCCAAAGTAATGTCCAGCAACCTATACCCGAGCTTACTCTGCTGAATGAGGATCATTAAAATTTATAAAGCTGTAACTTTGGGTGAGTCGTAAACGGTAATGTGAGTGCGAATTAGGGCACCAGAAAATAACAGTCATTCTCTGGATCGGACAAAGCAGCCAAAAAAGCAAACACGATCGCGCACAACCCAGGCCCGATTCGAACGCGCCACTGCCGCATAAACCAAGTGTTCAATTCCATGATGTTCAGCATGTGCGGACCATCCGCCACTGGGCCTCCGGCTCTGAGCTGTGTATCTCCGTAGGACAGAATCCATCAAACTCTGCTCAACTTCGAATACAGCAATAAGGCGCGGAACAAAAAGGCCAAAAAAATATGGTATTCCTGAAAGTACATCAACTTCGATCAAAGTGGACAGCCATGCGGAGCGTGCGGATTGGAGTATTCAAAACCATAGAAGGAGGGGGATAATGAAACAGAAAGAAAAATAATTCAACCTGCAATTGATACTTATGGCCCAAACTCGATTCGAAGGAGCACCGCCCACACCAATATTAGCATGGGCAAATGCTTAGCGGGTGCGGGCCATCCGAACCGGGTCTCATTCTGCACTCTCTTACACCTTTCTATGCCCGAGTATCAACCATGAAGAGTCTGAATTATTGGGTGAGCGAGACACCTTACAGTGAACGACGCTTCCGCTTCAACTCCTGGTATTTTTAAAACAAATGGAAATTCCGCATATTGTGAGTTAGATAGAGCACCTGGGGAAGATCCTTGCAATTAGAAGCTTCAAAAAAAGAAGAAGTATGCCCCTTTTTAAACAATGAAGCCGCGACTTCCGGCAAGTCGGACATTCATGCGGGGCGTGCGGGTTGATTGAGGAAAACCGACGGGAGAAAGAAAAACAAATCAACGGAACGAAATGACCCAGGCTCGATTCGAACGAGCAGCACCTGCAGAAATGCGCCGGAAGAGGACAGCACGTATAGTAGGTGCGGACCATCCGCCACTGGATCTTATGGAGACCTCTTGTTCACCTTGTTGGGCAGAATCTTTGCGAACCAGAATGGCAGGGCATTTCGTTTTGCGATCCTTACTTTTTCGGATCTGCGAGCTCTAAATGTCTTTGGAAATGTACCATTCAATTTAGCGGCAGCCGATCAGAAGCGTGTTTTTTTTTTGGTTTTCATATTTCGGGGTTTTGGTTGTGGTACTATATGTTGGTGTGGCCTGGAAGTTGCTGTTTTTAAAGACCAAATTGAGACCTATGACCGCAAATTGGCCAGATGTAGCGACCCGGCGACTGTTTTCTTTTCCCGCAGTTCTAAGGATGCCCTGAGGGCCCGTTTGAATAGGTCACTCAGCCAATTAATTTACAACGGGTGATTATTGATATGTCACATCACTTATTTCGCTCTTCGCATTTTGAATTGAACCAGATTCAAAAGTCATTATAGATGGTGAAGCATTTTGATTGAGGCGAGAATAAACACAAAAGACACAGAAAGAATATGCTGCATATATAACGACATTGTGTACTTGAATACCTCGAATCTTAGCTCAGCCGCGTGGCCCTGTCATAAAAAAGTCGAGGACGCGGAGAGTTGAGCGATGGACCGATAATAGTGATCAATGGCTGGATTCCGCATTTCTTGGGACGGCTCTGTGTACATCTTCTGTCGCGGTCCAGGGGCGTATCTCGTCACTATTTCCACCTCTTGTCGGAGTACAGGGCCGCTGTCGAGAGGTTTAAACCCAGCTGCTTGGAAGGGGAAAACGACCACAGCGTACTTAGAATAATAGTCAGCAGGAATTATCGCGAAGCAAGTAACGAGATGTGAGCAGACCTCGACCCGGAACCCGAAAATAGCAAAGGAGGGCTGCAGATCAGCCCGTAGATGTAGCTCTCCCATGAGACGGCGTGCAGAGTAGTCAGGGGTCCCTTCCGTCGAGGGATGAAAGACGGCCCGGCCGCATGGTTCAATGGTCTGTGTCCATTCCGATTTCTCATTGGTCCGCCGGGAATTCCGTTCAAGATATACCATGCAAGCTGCAGGCGTCGTCAACAAATCGAAAGCGTGCGCGTCTTCTGTGTCGATGGTCAGGGCGCATGGGATACATGTCCGTCGCGTGTACGAAAGCTAAGTCACGCCTAATTAGAATTAACGGGGAGATATGAAAAGGCCGACGAACTGGGGTTGCGAGTGAAAACTAGACAGTACGTTGTGAGAGCGAGGCAGAACCACGGATCTCAAGACCCACCATAAATTTTAGCTCAATCTGGTGTGATGAAAATAAATTGCCCTTGACCGATGCTGACTGACTAGTCCATCCCTCGCGGTCAGCTGTTGGGCCAAGCAGAGGGGAATTCTCTTGGTATGCCAACTAGTATGCAAGGTGAATGCTATGGTGGGTTTCCGCACCACATACTATCGACTTATTAGTACGCACCTGTCTCAACGCAGAAGGAGGACCTGGTTGCTGCATCGAGAAATATTCAAACGTACGTGCGACTCTATACAAAGTCAGTGTTCGGGAGTCGGCGGTGGCAAAGCATGCGTACTGGTCGTCTGGCCGGAGCTTGCCACGCACTACGCGCAGTTCTGCGACGTATTGTATACGAAATATCGCAAGACGGTCTGAAAAGAACTGGGGCAAGCGGAATGTTTTGCCTTCCTTGACGAAGGTGGCAGGAATAGACAGCGAAAATGGCCAATTATAATCTCCTTTTTTGAATTTCGTGCTAACCTGAGAAGTTCCCTCCACAGGCCACAATGTATGTTTCGATTTGAAAAAGGGAATCGTTGCTGCACCATCCCTGCTTTTCAGAAGCTCGCCTCTGATCTAAAAGGGAATGAACTGTCAGCGTTACATATGCTATTAATCACGCATAACAGTCACCAACCAAAATACAGACAGCATGGATCGATTCAGAGCGTTGCAGCAGAAACTTCACAGAGCCAACTAGGTTCGAACCCTCGAGGACAGTTGGCATCGTCTTGCTCAGTCGACGGTCTCCCTGAATGGTCAAAATTGCCCACGGAGTGCCGTCCCTGGTCGGTATTTCCGACGTAAATTCCCTGAGTTCGCCAAGCTGAATCGCTGTCGGAGGAGGTGTAAGCCTTCGGTCATATGAGGGCGGCTCTGATGAGCCTCCATCGTTGTCAATGGAGGTAAGCACAGGCACTTCAGCGAGGCTGTCGTACGGTGGGGGCTCCATGGTCTCTGTCACGATGCGAAGAGAGACTAAAGATCATCTGTCAAGACTCAGAGATCATCTGTCAAAGCCTTCATGATCAGTCGGTGATCCGGACCGTTGGGTGTACAAGCACTTGCAAAGTGCTCTACTCGGGCTTTGCCGGCAATTTATCCACGAATCTAAATTGGGTCAAGGCCGTTGTGCCGTCCCGATGGATCGGATGTTCCGATATGGCAAGTGCATTATTGGACCTTCGCCCGCTTCCAAGTTCCAACCGTTCTTCGTGTCGAAGTACAGGCTCAGCTGGCCCGCTGTTGCGCCGGTTGACACCGTTATTTCCCCCTACATACCATACTGTACTATTTCGATCAATTCGGCACGGGTTGTGACCCGACCCAAAATACCATTTCGGCACTTCGGCAACCGGCAAATTTTGGCGTGACACCTCCAAAAATTCGGCATTCAAGACGAAATCTTTTGAAAATTCCACCTTTTTTGCACCTTCAAAGGAGCTCTAGCCTCTATGTCACGCATTTTACATTCGGCACTGGGCGTCGTGACGCGTGACCAAGACCAGAATTCATCGCGGCACAGGGGTGCGTGACACGTGACCGCCGAATTGATCGAAATAGTACAGTATTTCATTTCGTCTCAGTACGATCCTCACTACCGATCACTTCCCTTTTGAAAAAGACGCTCGCGTCACGTTGGCTAGCTCAGCCGAGCCACCCCGGTCACGCTAATCGTCTTTGATTCATTTCGGCATTCTCCGAAGAACGTCTCGTTTCTCGAATTTCCTTGCTTGGTTCGCTCGCCCACAAGTTGGCTTGCTCGCTGACTACAACGATCACAGTTTCAATAATGTCGCGCTCTCCGCCTCTTCGTCCGCCTCTTCGGCCGCATTCACCGCCGCCTCCTCTACCGCTGAGTCTGCCGCTGCGTCTGCCGCTGCGTCCGCCACCACCACAGAAGATCCCCGTTGGATCATTGTGAGCCTAGTCATTGCCTTTACCGTGGCTGTTGCGATCTGGGCGACCGTGTGTTTACCTTGCTGCTACCAACCAAAATCCGACGACGACGACGACGACGCCCCTCCCTCTTACGACGGTGATATAGCATTGAGTGACATAACGGCGCCTCCTGCGCCGGCTTATTTCCCTCGCCCACTGTCTGACTAGTCTCGGCTAAACCAGTCTCTCATGACATCCCAATTTGGGAACCCTGTCATGAGAGTCTGGGCTAAAGTGCGGCCTAGTAACCGTACCATTGCGCTATCAATTTTGATGCGTTTTTCACACGGTAAGTGCCTCCATAATAAATTGACGAAAAACCCTCTCATTACCGTCTCTCAGCTGAAAATTGTGTGCCCACAATTATTCAGCCTTCATAATTGTCCGGTGACTTAAACCTTGAGTCTGTGTTGCCTTGTTGAACTCAGGCATTCCCTTTACGAGCCTGTGTCCGACACATTTGAGCGCCCAAGATATTTTTCATAACAGAAATTTGAGAAAGCCAAAATGGCCTGCCAAGCCTTGATACATGTTTTTCTTAGAGCTGTATGTGTCAGTTTGCATTTTGAGGTCGCTGGAATATAATTCTGGATGGCTCGACTCAATGGGCCAATGTATCTGAGATAGGGGCCAGTTACCTTAAAGGCTCAGATTCGGGTCTCCATGCAACTCTCACCTCCAAAAAGTGTATATACCGCATAAAATGTATTCAGGAAACATGAATTGACAAACAAGCAATATTTGGAGGAGCTCACGAACGTATCCCGCCACTTTCAAGAGGCACATACCGTGTGAAAAACGCATCAAAATTGATAGCGCAATGGTACGGTTACTAGGCCGCACTTTAGCCCAGACTCTCATGACAGGGTTCCCAAATTGGGATGTCATGAGAGACTGGTTTAGCTGAGACTACTGTCTGACAACCTCGGAGGAACTACCGCGGAGATCCCCCTCCGCACTACCCTCGGAGAGACTGTTGACGCGACGCACTCGCGCTCACGTGTGCTGGTTCATCTTCCCACATCTTCCACCACATCTTCCACCAACGGGTCTCAGTCTTCAGACGACTCTGCATATATTCGTCATTTCGATTTGGGTTGGTTTTTGTCTTCAACATTTCAATTTCCGCGGCCCCCGCCTCGTGCTGCTTTGCCTTGCGTGCGGATTCCGCGAAGCCCGATGCCGCCCAGCCAGGAGGAAACATGTATTTTCCCTATCCCAGGGACATATTGTCCCGAAACGCGAGCTTACCAAACGGAACTCAAAGTGATGTACGCTTGTCAGGGGAACCACCCGCCCGTCCGTCCGTCCGTCCGTCCGTCCGTCCGGCTCCGGCCCATCGCACCGCCCCACTTCCTCGTCCGATCCTTCGTCCGGCCTCGTCCGTCCATCCGGCCTTCGGTCCTATGCCCCCGCCTACGCCTCCGTCTGGAACGTCGCCCTCCGCCCCTCCGGACTCCGACCCCCTCCGACCCCCCGCGTCCGGTCGCTCTCACTGGCACGTGCTATGTGATCAAGCTCGAGACCACTGCCGATCGATCCGGACACGTGCTACTGGCTAGTACCTATAAAAACCTCGCCTAGCGTGGGAATCCTTATCCTTTCTTCTCTTCGGATTCTCCCGCTAGGTGCGTATTCTAGAAACCTGTATTTAGTACTGTCAATTGAGTTGCTTCGGATTCTCCCGCTAGTCTCCCGCGCTCCCGCGCCGAGCTGAGGTTGCCCTTACAGCAGAAGAAAGGATCTAAGGGATCAACTGGTCAAGATTGCGAAGTTCGGCGTAGACTCGGACTCGGACCGCTACGCTAGCGCTCCGGCCTCCCCCACTTCCAATCTCGACCCCTCCTCCTTGATGGACGCCCCGACGCCCGGAAACGAGTCCGCGCCACCCGAGCTCCCGGATGTTTACATCCCGGAGCCGGCTGCCGACCCCGAATCCCGGCTGACAGCGGTAGAAAGCTCTCTTGCGAACATCGAAACCCTACTCCTCCGCGTTTTACACAACAACCAAAATCCACCCGCGACTGCCCCCGTCCCTGCCGCTCCGGCTCCGGCGGTGGGTCCAGACTTCACCACCCTCACCCCTGCAGCAAGATCGGTTCTCCGACCGAACCCCCCAGCCGTTTTCGACGGTGACCGGACTCAAGGACGGATGTTCCTCCACTCCGTCCTCACATACCTCCGACTAGTTCCGGAAGCCTTCATGGTCCACGGACAGGTCGTCGAGGAAAAACTCGTGCGGTACGCCATGTCCTTTATGGCGCGAGACGCGGCCGGACGATGGGCCGAACGACAGTCCGCAATCGTTCCGTTCCCATTCCCGTCCTGGGCGGAATTCGAGTCCGAGTTCCGGCTCCGGTTCGTAGAGGAAAACGAGCAAGACCAAGCTCTCCTCCGGTTGGAGACCCATAGCTACTACCAGGGCTCCCGCGACGTTTACCGGTACACGGACAACTTCGAGGAACTCGCCGCCACGGCCGGGTACACGGACCCGCTCATCCGGCGATCACCATGTCCGGGAGCGCTCCGGCGCTGCTAGACTACGCCGGATGGCGCCTCCGCGCCTTCCGCCAGTACGACGCCCTCGCCCGTGTCCGAGCGGGAGTACCTCCGACTCGCGCCCCGGCTCCGGCCGCACGCCCTCGCACTGGGACGTTCCTCCCAGTCCCCTCCTTCGCGCCTGCTCCCAAAGCCGCGCCGGCGCCCGCCCTTCCACCTGGCATTCCAATGGATGTCGACCGGACCCGCGCACGCTTCACGCCGCGCACTTGCTTCCGTTGCGGCGCGGCCGGACACCTCGCTCGAGACTGCCCGACTCCCTCGGATGTCCGGCATGCGGACATCCTGGACAAGGTCGTCCGTCAACTCGGTGACGACCTCCTCGGAGAACTCTTCGCGCGCCTCTCTACCACCGCTGGGCTTCCGGCCGAGCCGGACGCCGGAGACGCGGAGCCAGAGGGTTTTCCGGACCTGGCCGAGTGAGCGGTGCGCCCTCGGTCGCGTCCCCCAATCGTTACTCCTGCTTGTACAAAGATATACCCAATAAATCAGCAGTTGATACGAAAGGCGCACCCCCTATTCCCGCCCCGGAGGCCAAGACTGAACTTCCCCCTTCCCTTCCCCGCGTCCGCCGTCCGAGGTGGGAACGCAAACTACCCCGGCGGTACGTTATTGATTCCGTAGAGGGCCGGAACTCCCTGCACATTCCGTTGGAGATGCAATCGGTAGAGACCGCGGCTACGATGTCCGTGAAGGGTCTGTCTGGTTGACTGCGGAGCGACCGGAGACTTCATCGACTCGGAGTACGTGATCTCCCGCAACCTTCCCGTCCGGAAGCTCTCCCAGCCAATTCCGGTCCTCAACGTCGACGGCACGCCCAATGCGTCCGGAGGCATTTCCGGCGTAGTTGATATGGTCGTCAACTACAAAGGACACTCCGAACGCATCCAACTCGCGGTAACGCGGCTCGGAAAGCAGCACGTCATCCTCGGTTACTCCTGGCTTCAGAAGCACAACCCGGAGATCGACTGGGAGACCAAGGAAGTCCGGATGACCCGCTGTCCGACCAGCTGCAGCACTTGCCGAGAGGAGCTCCGCGCCGTCCGTCGCAACGCGAAGATCTCCGCCGCGATCCTCCGGCAGCTCCGCGAAGGTCCCGTCCCGTCTATCTGCGCCATTGACTCGGAGGAGTGGTGCGGAGATGACGGGTACGATCCGGACGACGACGGAGACGACTTCCCGGACCTCACTCCGGACCCGGACGACGATGACGGTGACGGAGACGACGAACTCGAGGACGGCGACCGGATTCTCTACACCGCGTTCGCTCCGGCTGAAGAAATCCGTGCGGGCAGCACCGTCTCTCAGAGGCTCGCAGAGGCCTACGCCCGGAACTCGGCCCCGCCCGGGACCTCGGTTCCGGCCTGGGTAGAGGATTTCTCCGACGTTTTCGATAAGGAGTCGTTCGACGCGTTGCCGGAACGTCGGACGTGGGACCACGCCATCGAACTCGTCCCGGATGCGAAACCGGCCAACTGCAAGGTCTACCCGATCTCCCCCCTCGAGCAGAAGGAACTCGACGCGTTCATCGAGGATGGGTTGAGCACCGGCCGAATCCGCCCGTCCAAATCCCCGATGGCATCTCCGGTCTTCTTCATCAAAAAGAAGGACGGAAGCCTCCGGTTCGTCCAGGACTATCGGGCGCTCAACGCGATGACCGTAAAGAACCGGTATCCGCTCCCGCTGATTAACGATCTCATCAACCGCCTTAAGGGAGCCCGGTTCTTCACAAAACTCGACGTCCGGTGGGGCTTCAACAACGTCCGAATTCGGGGAGGCGACGAGTGGAAGGCCGCGTTCCGTACCAACCGAGGGCTCTTCGAGCCCCTGGTGATGTACTTCGGCCTCACCAACTCTCCGGCCACGTTCCAGACGATGATGAACGACATCTTCCAAGACCTCATCCTCTCCGGAGATGTCATGGTATACCTCGACGACATCCTCATCGCTCACTCCGATCTCGCGCGCCACCGAGAGATCGTCCGAGAAGTCCTCCGGCGGCTCCGAGCGCACAAGCTTTACCTCCGGCCGGAGAAGTGCGAATTCGAGAAGTCGTCGATCGAGTACCTCGGCGTCATCATCTCGCACAACCACGTCGAGATGGACCCGGTCAAGGTCGCCGGAGTCGCAGCCTGGCCTGCTCCGGAGAACAAGAAGGACGTGCAGCAGTTCCTTGGCTTCACGAACTTCTACCGGAGGTTCATCCGGGCGTTCTCGGACATCGCGCGGCCCCTCTTCGACCTCACAAAGAAGAGCGTTGCTTGGACCTGGACCGCTGCCGGCCGCGGCCTTCCAAGCCCTCAAGGACGCAGTGACCGCGGAGCCCGTCTTGGTCCTACCCGACGAGTCGCGTCCGTACCGGGTCGAGGCGGACAGCTCCGACTACGCTACCGGGGCCGTCCTGTCCCAGCCGGACGCGAACGGAAAGTGGCACCCGGTCGCGTTCTACTCCAAAAGTCTGAGTGACGTCCAGCGCAACTACGAGATCCACGACAAAGAGATGCTCGCGATCATCCGAGCCCTAGAGGAGTGGCGACACTTCCTCGAAGGTACGCAGCATCCAGTCGAGATCTGGACGGATCACAAAAACCTGGAGTACTTCCGGAAGGCACAGAACTTGAACCGGAGGCAGGCGCGGTGGTCCCTGTACCTGTCCCGGTTTGACTTCGCGCTCCACCACCAGCCCGGACGCCTCATGGGCCGTCCGGACGCGCTGTCCCGTCGCCCGGACCACGGGGTTGGCTCGGACAACACGGACGTTACCCTTCTTCGCCCAGACTTGTTCCACGTCCGTGCGCTAGAAGGCGTCGTGGTGGCCGGACCCGAAGTCCCCCTCCTCCGTGACGTCCGGGAGGCCTTCGCGGGTGAACCAGACCTTGAGGACCCCGTCGCGCTTGTCGCGCGAGAGCTCCTCAAGAACCGGAACGTCCGCCCCCCCCGGTCGTCCGAGTGGCGTGTCGCAGAAGGGCTCCTCTACTACCGCGGTAAGATCGTCGTACCGCGGAATACGGACCTCCGACGCCGGATCATCGCCCTGCACCACGATACCCGGGTCGCCGGACACGCCGGACGCTTCAAAACCCTCGAGCTCATCTCCCGGAATTACTGGTGGCCCCAGTTATCCCGTCACGTCGGCCAATACGTCCGAACCTGCGACCCGTGCAACCGGACGAAGGCACTCCGGAAGTTATCCCCAGGAGAGCTCCACCCGACCGAGATTCCGGAAGAACGCTGGGACACCGTCTCGGTGGACTTCATCGTCGAGCTCCCGGACGCGCACGGCTTCGACGCCGTCATGGTCGTGGTCGACGTCCTGGGTAAGCGGGCCCATTTCAACGAGTGCCACACCGGCCTTGGCGCGGTCGGAGCCGCTCGGCTCTATTACCGGAACGTCTGGAGGCACCACGGAACCCCCCGGAAATATATCTCCGACCGCGGGCCGCAGTTCGTCGCGGAGTTCACCACGGAACTGTGGCGCCTCATCGGGGTAGAACCAGCGACCTCCACCGCCTACCACCCGCAGACCGACGGCCAGACCGAGCGCGTCAATCAGGAACTCGAGCAGTTCGTCCGGATCTTCACGAACTACAAACAGGACGACTGGGACGAGCTTCTCCCTGCCGCGGAGTTCGCGTA
The DNA here is from genome assembly GCA_014925785.1 of Mycena galopus ATCC 62051. Lineage (NCBI taxonomy): Eukaryota > Fungi > Basidiomycota > Agaricomycetes > Agaricales > Mycenaceae > Mycena > Mycena galopus. The sequence goes on from WIQG01000099.1 coordinate 263,048, forward strand.
CAACAACCACGTCCACTCCTCGACGCAGCAAGTCCCATTCATGACGGACACCGGAAGGCTCCCCCGGATGGGGTTCGAGCCCAACGGACTACGCTCGAAAGTGGAGTCCGCGAACGAGTTCCGAGACCGGATCGCGTCCGGAGTTTCGGAAGCCAAAGCCGCGCTCGTTAAAGCCAAGGACGAGTTCAAGCTGTACTATGAGCGAAGGCGCACGCCCGCCCCAGAGATCAAGGTAGGCGACCGAGTCTGGACTGGACGCCTCCGACATCCGTACGACCCGTCCGTCCGTCAAATTTGCGGACAAACGCCTCGGCCCCTTCAAAGTCGCGAAGGTCGTCGGAAAGGGGGCGTACAAACTCGAACTCCCCCCCGGTACTCCCAGCTCCACCCGGTCTTCCCGGTGGTGAAACTCCAGCTCGCGGAACCGGATCCGTTCCCCGGACGCCCCCGGAACGACGAACCCCCGCCCGTCCTTCAGACGGACCACGACGTTCAATGGGAAGTCGAGGAGATCCTAGAAGCGAAGGTCCGTTATGGCAGCCTCTGGTACATGGTGCGGTGGAAAGGCTACGGCCCGGAACACAATAAATGGGTAAAGCACTCCGACGTCTTCGCCCAAGACGCCATCAATGCCTACCATCGCCGCTACCCTAACGCCCCGCGCCGGATTGCCTCGGCCGCTTTCGACTCGCTCTCGTTCCGGAGGCGTGACGCCCATGTCCGATTCATGCGTCGGGACGCCGCATTCCAAGGGGGGGGTGATGTCAGGGGAACCACCCGCCCGTCCGTCCGTCCGTCCGTCCGTCCGTCCGGCTCCGGCCCATCGCACCGCCCCACTTCCTCGTCCGATCCTTCGTCCGGCCTCGTCCGTCCATCCGGCCTTCGGTCCTATGCCCCACCTACGCCTCCGTCTGGAACGTCGCCCTCCGCCCTCCGGACTCCGACCCCCTCCGACCCCCCGCGTCCGGTCGCTCTCACTGGCACGTGCTATGTGATCAAGCTCGAGACCACTGCCGATCGATCCGGACACGTGCTACTGGCTAGTACCTATAAAAACCTCGCCTAGCGTGGGAATCCTTATCCTTTCTTCTCTTCGGATTCTCCCGCTAGGTGCGTATTCTAGAAACCTGTATTTAGTACTGTCAATTGAGTTGCTTCGGATTCTCCCGCTAGTCTCCCGCGCTCCCGCGCCGAGCTGAGGTTGCCCTTACAACGCTACAGACATTCTACAGTTATCGGAGCTGACCAGTGATCTTGAAGAGCCTCAAGAGACACCTTGATGCCCGATATCAAGGCTCTCTGCAGTTTGTACAAAAAGCCCCCCGGGCAGGCCCGCAAAGCCGACCTGCAGCAATGGCTGCGGGACTTTAGCAAAAACCCCGATGGATGGGCAGCGCAGTGCGTAGCTCTCGCTACATTTTTCGTCCTTGAACTAACTTGCTTAGACTGGAACCCGGGTCGCGCAACCTGCATAGGAACTCGAGGCCCACCACAAAGCCGGCCAATGTCAAGGCGTCCACCAGACGCCGCGATGAATGTTTCTCGGGCCTTGTGGATTCGGGAACACTGCAACCCCGCCCCTTCACTGACCGGTCCCGCGATGAACGCACCAATGCGGAGATCGCCACTATTGTACCATGGGTCAGCCCTCTTATTATCTTATCTCACCTGTCACTGAATTGATTTTGGGGCGTAGGCCAAGGCCATGCAAAAAAAATATCTGTACGTTCCCAGGGAGGTGAGGAACCGTCACTTGAACGAGAACATGCCGGCAAGTCCTCTTGTGGGAATTTTAACGCAATGTTTTAAGCATTCTTTTTTAGCCCCAGGAAAACAAAAACCCCATATCCCTTCAGGCTCATCTACAGAAAACAGAAGCTAAAATGAATACGATGGAGACGACATTTAAGCAACTGACAACAGAGATTCAGCGCCTGAGTGTACCGTTCCTCCATCTTCCTCGAGGGAGCCTACCCGAGCCTTCCTCTTCCCCCCGGCTTAGTCTCATGCCGGAGACGTCAGACGACCCGTTCCAGTCCATATACCTTCCTCCGGCGGCGAGCTCGATTTCCGGAGTGAATCATGGCATGAGTTCAACGTCCGCGTCCTCTGGCTCCACAAGTTCGGCAAGCTCGATGTCCTTGGTTTCGCCTATCACTGCGTCCACAGGAAGCCAGACTCCCTCGGGTCCATCCGCAGATTTAAACTCCGCATCCAACGTTTCCGCTGACCTGCCAGATCCCTTCCGTACCCTCGACATCACCCTCGCATCTGCATCGTTGGGTCCGTCCACGACGGAGATTGAACCGGCCATTGGCCTGCTTTTGGACCCCCACCCGGCACCCCTTCCAATGCTTACCCTACAGTTTCGTCATAGCGAAGTGCCCGAACCCCCCATTCTCTGCTTCAAAGGAGATGGCCGATCGAATTTGAATGAGCTGGTCATTCTTTGGACAGACGAGGCTGGTGCGCCATGGCACACTTGCCCCAAGGCGAGTGTGCTCCGATCATGTCTTCCCAAGATCGAAGGCCACCCTATCGCCATAAAGCACTGGGCGCACGTGTATCGCCATCTCGAGGGAAAGGGGAAAAACATCTGGAAAACCATTAAAACTCGCTGGAGCGAATGGCAGGTAACACATTTTACTCTGACTGGCTGGTGACATGTTCTTATATACATCTCAGTTTATTTTCGAACATTGGGAAAAAACCCCAGATGACGCCGTGTTCTGGAATGGATTCAGCCCAAACCCTGACGGCCAGGTTCAGAGCCTCGCCCAAGTTTCGAACTCGTTGCGGGTGATGCGCACCCGTCAGGACGCCGAGGATGCGGCGAGCGCACGCACGGAGTACGGAGACCTTGACTTCAAAACCAATTTCATCCGCCATGGCTCGGCAGGGGTGGTGCTGACTGTGACTGACGGTGTCGCACGTCGATATCGAAAGCTTCTTGCAGCGGAGGCTCAGCAGAACTTTGACGCTCTGGCGTTCAAGCAGCAGTTTTCGTATATCGGTCGACGTGGGCCTTCTGTGATGACCAACACAAACGACATTGCCTCTCGATACATACAAATCCGGGGAGATAATTCTGCACTACGCTACGACCTCAATTGAACTCAGCCATAGTTTCCTTCGTTTCTTGCTTCCATCGTTTCTTGCCGTATCTTTATCTGTATATAAAACAATGCTATGCGTTCTTTATGAATTATTAAAATTCAACGCTGAGTCTGCATAATTGAAGAGTGTTCAACCCCAATACGAACATCTGAACGTCGACCACTCACCCCTCAGAGTAAGCAGTCTACGTCGTCGCATTGCGTCGCATCGCGCTGGAACACCCGGAACGATTTCACCAAGAACCTGCGCGATTTGGGTTGGCGCAGGTCGCACGGTGGCAGCCAGATGAGAACGTGAGTTGCGAGAACATAAAGGTAACGGGTAAAACTGCACAAGATGGTGTGAAGAGGGGCGCAGAAGCGAGAGCTGAGGACAAGGACAGGGAAAAATCAGCATGGATTGTCTGATGTCTGATATGCAATAGCGAGAGAAGGAGCATGAAAAGGGAGGGATGGGAAAAAAGCGAGCGATGCCTAAAGAGGAAGCAAATATGAAAAACAAAGTGATAGGAATAGTAAGAAGAAATACAACATGGAATGGGGAGGGGGAGAGGTAAAAAAAAAGAGGCAAGTAGAAGAGACCACGCACATATTGCGCCCCACCCTCTCCCTCTCCGCTTCGACGCCGACGGCGCAGTACGTGGAGGCGATGGCATGTCCCTCGGCGTCGATCCCGCGCAGGGTCATCTCGTATGATACAGGTTGGTATGAAGTGTCTGTGGGAAACGGTTAGCGAGCGGGATGAGGGGGAGGGAGGGAGGGAGGGAGCGGGGGGAGTTGCATTCGTAATGAGAGGGGAATTGTTGACAACGGAAAGCGGAACCGGGACGAGGGGCGACGGAATTGGGAGTTGGGTTGGGCGTCGGAACTTGAGAACAGAATTGCGACCTTTTGATGACGGATGACGGCGGAGGGGGGCGGTGTTTGTGAGATGGACAAGGTTGGCGAGGGGGAGGGTGTGGATGAGGCGGGTCTGTGCGGGTTAATCTATGTACGCTTAGACAGAATTCCCGAGAACAAAGGAAGGAAGGTTCAGCGCACCTCATCTACAGATTCCCCTCCCTCATCAGCCACCTTTCGTGCCACTCCACCGCGCGCGTCTCACCCGTCTTCACACGTGAAACAACGGCCAACCCTCCTCCTCCCTTTCACCCTCGCCGGACCGCACGCGCAAGACCCGCACGCGGCCCTCCCAGTACGCGTCGGGGCGGGCCTTGTGGGGTGCGCGCGCAGCAGCAGAACAACGACGCTCGCGCAGTGCAGCTCGAGCAGTTCGTGTGCCTACATGTCGTAGCTCAGGCAGGTCGTCCTCGAGCAGGTGGTCCGTGGCGAAGCGGATTGCCATGAACTGCGGGTACGAATTATCCAGGAGGGCGAGGGCGGGGGGAGGATGCGCAGCCGACTGAAGCGAGGTCAGCAAACGTTCACGGTGTCTGCGGGGCGTGCGGCGTGAGTGCGACAGCGGTCGCTGAGGGCTTTGCAGGTGGACCGTGAGCAGCTCGAGCGGATGAAGGAGCCGCCACGGGTCCTGACAGATCCGCGACTTGTGCGTTGCCAAGCGAGAACCGAACAGATCGTCGACGATCGGGTTCGGGACTTGTCCTGGTCGCACAGGCGTGGTGCAGTTGGTGGACCAGTAGATGGAGAGCGTCCGCCTACCGAACTTGAGCTACAACAACGCCGATGGAAGAGCTTGGCACGCACCAATCTTCCGAGTCAGTACGATCCGTGCCGCAGACGCTACTTGTGCCTTCACATACTCGCAGGTTTCCATCTGCACTGAACCGTCGTGGCTTGCGACTCCGCTTCCTTTTGTTGGGTAAAGTCGGCGGGTGAAGGAGAGCAGTGTTGTGGATGGCGGATGCACCAAAAGGCACTGGAGAAGCACTGGTGAGTAGAGGTGCAGATAATGGCAGGAGGGAAAAGGCGGACCGGTATCTATTTTTTCTTGACCGTCTTACTACCTTACACCCTCAGCTCGCGTTCCACAGCCATCCATCACGCCCCCACGCCTCGACTGGTCTTCAGCTGCTCGTTCTCGTCAGCCTGGAGATATTATCATGGAAAAAATTAGAAAGGGCATGTATTCAGGCAAGTCTGTGCTTACCACTGATATGTTCTAGATCTGCTTTCCTTAAGACCTCACTCTTTGACACAATTTCGGCGCACGTACACGAGGTGCGACCTGGAGGCGGCCCTCTCAGCTCTGCTGCCGACGTCGGACGATGCTGGATTTTTCTACTGGCACCGGGTAGAGAACCCAAATGGCTCTGTCGAATTCAAGGGCGGGCGGTCAAACGACCCGGAGCGCCGCCTAGGGGAATGGCCACACCAGTGCTATCTGGCCGAAATCGAACTCATAGCCAAGATACCGACGCATCACGCTAAAAGACTAGGTGAGTATAGATATCAGGGCGCGTCGCGGCATCGCCGACAACGTATCTAGAGTCTGTGGTGCACAAATTTTTGAAGATTCAAGACAAATGGATTGCGCCATACCCCTGCAGTTTGTGTGGAGTCCGTCATCGCGAAAAATTTCAACTCGAGGACGGCGCTATGGGAATCGTGTTCCTCTGCAGTTCGTGTGGGGTGCGACATCGCGATGGATTTTCAGTCGAGGTCGAAGAAATAATTGCAATTACTCGCAAGTTGAGGAACTTGGTGGATGGGTTGGAGGTGTAGTAGCTTGACAATTCACGTGCGCGAGCTTTTTCCAAGATGCTATGTTTTTATTGAAACAAAATTTGTAAATTATTCGACTGGGTGAGATGATCAGTTACGGCCCGAAAGCAGGGAATGATATACTCGTACCTGGTAGTATACTACACCAGCCCTCTAATCCTGCAAACGGATTAGTCGAAATCATTCCCAAGACGACGAAAACTTACCCTGGACAGGTTCAAGATAACAGCACGATCGAAAACTCGAACCGTGCACAATGTAATAAGACCGATGATGGCTCTACCTCATCCAGAGGCCCGTCAAAGCCTCGATGACCACCATCAAGTCCCAGGTTCAAGCCCCAGCGGTTGCCCGCCGGGCCTCAGCGGCCATATCTCGGAAAGACTAGGAACCCTTCGGTCACCGAAGGCTCGCCGGTATCCACACCCATGGGTCGAGGATGGACCCAGCCGCACTCTAGAGAAATTGAGATAATTGCAGACCACGAACGAAGGTATTTGTAAATCAGAACCTACGGTCATGCAAGACAAAGGTGCGGTCGCAAGGGAAGATATGAACTATTTGATACATGACGGGAATACTGGTGTGTAACGTTGGCGTCGCCGGCGGTACGATTAGAGCGTCGCGATCGGGATCGGGATCGGGATGCCCAGAGGATGCGGTTCAAGGTCAAGTACACCGTACCTGAAAGGCTCCATCAACGAAAAATAGACGACCAACACTGCGGAGCTTACGCTGCTTTCCCGTTGCTTGTAGATCATGTCTGTAATATCGTGCAGGACGGTTGCGCGGAACGTGAGTCCCCGTACAACCTTGCAGTTCGCTAAGATGGCCGAACAAGGGCATTCCAAACCTTCTAAGTGCGAAATAAGAGATGGTATATGCACGGGCCGGAAACACAGACTCAGCGCCGTAAGTAGCCACACACACGCGCCAGCGGGTGCCATAGTCTGCATCCAGGACCCTTCCGTCACCGGTGCTGAGGCGGTAAAAGATCCGTCGACCACGGGCTTGAAAGAGCAAAGATGGAAGGCGTTTCCGTACGCATGGTGGCGGGGTGCTGGAGGTGAATGAGTACATGGAAAAATAAGAAATACGTCAAGCGCACACTCGAGTTTCAAGTTCATTCCATCTCCAGAGACGAAGCCTTCGGTCACCGAAGGGTCCATATAACAGAGAAGATGTAGACGCAGTGCCGCAAGCAGAAGCAGAGAATCGCCGGGACGCCACAGAGCCTCGATGGCAACCACCGAGTCCACAATCAACGGCCGCGTTCAAGTCCCGGTGGTTGCCCATCGAGCTTCAGTGAGCATCTCGAGAATACAACGCCTTCGGTCACCAAAGGTGCCATAATCTGTCGAAAAGAAAACAGATAGAGTCGCCAAGACGCAATCGAGCCTCAACACGGAGTCCACAATCCATGGCCACGTCCAAGTCCCATCGAGCTTCAGTGAGCACCTTGAGAATACAACGCCTTCGGTCACCGAAGGCGCCATAATTTGTCGAGAACAGATAGAGTCGCCAGGACGCAATTGAGCCTCGATGGCAACCACCGAGTCCACAATACATGGCTACGTCCAAGTCCCGAGTGAGCACCTCGAGAATACAATGCCTTCGGTCACCGAAGGCGCCATAATTTGTCGAGAACAGATAGAGTCGCCAGGACGCAATTGAGCCTCGATGGCAACCACCGAGTCCACAATACATGGCTACGTCCAAGTCCCGGTGGTCGCCCATCGAGCCTCAGTGACCATATCCCAGCCGTCCTTGGAAATAAGACGCCCTAGGCACCACCTGAGAGTTGGATGGCGCTGAAAGGAGAAGCCGTGCATCGGGCCACGTGACTGCAACTCTAGCCTCTAGAATTAATATTTGGAGCTGAAAATGCCAAGTCCGCTGCCATGAAAATGTTGGCTAATATGCTGCAGATATACAATGTAATTCCACGATAACATGACGGTAATATTTGCGACAATATTTTGCAAATATCTCGCGGAAACATCAAGTATATTGGCTAAATATATGCTGATGAAAATTTGCCTCAAACGTGTATGAGCCTCTGTCACCGCGTCTTTCAAACAGTTAGAATATCAGTCAGGTAATTCAAGTTGAGCGAGCACAATCATGGGAATCAATTTCTATGCCAAACAACATACAGTCCAAACGGTACTTTGCTCGTCAACAACTATCCTATGCAGAGACAAGCATGTCCGCAAAGGGGGCACCCTGATTGACCGTCATCCCCAACCAGTTCCTTGACGATAGCAAACGAGCTAAATCCTGAGCTCCATCCACCCCTTCGACGAATACGGTCGATGGACCATTGACAATCTATCTGGAGGTATTGGCATCCCCCTCGGCGGAATGATTGGGTGCCATAAGGATATGGGTCCTCTCCAATATTCAAGAGATGATTGTGAAACATTGCCAGAAACTCGGCCGAGGACTGGGGATTACCTGTGAGCTTCATGCTTTCCAACAACACAAATTTGAAACAAACTGACCATAGGTTCGTTCTTGTCAGTGGCCAGCGGATCACCAGCACCGATCTTCGGAAACAAATAGCCAGTATTGATTTGACTGGCACTCATCCATGCCATATATGCCCGGACCGGGCAGAGGTGTGCCTGCTCTTCCGGAAGAGCGTACAGATAAAATGTCTCTACCTCTGTGGGGTCATGTCAATAAAATTGAAACAACAGTTTGGAAGTAATACAAACCGTCATATTGCTGTCTCTTGCGGGGAAGAGTGATGATTATTGCGTTTTCCGAGTCTTTCTTGACATCCTCAGCTTCCATTTTGAGGATTTCATCTGTTCGGAGGAGGCAGCTAAACCCGAAGAGGTACGCCGCCCAGCTTGAGAGACGCGCTCCAGCTCCCTCCCACTTTTGACATTCTACGCCGTCCTTGGGCTGCGGATTGAGGTGCCTCTTCGAGTGAAGGTCGTCGTATAGCCGCTTTAAGATAGTCTACAACATGTCAGCGTCAGAATGGGAAGAAGAAAGTTTTCGAACCGGCGTGATGCTGCGAGCGCTCATGGGCACGTAGCTTCCGTGTGTCTGAAGACGGAATCAACAACTACCACAGAGACCATTTTGCTTATACCTTCTTCGCGCTGAAGACGACGTTCCCATCCTCGAGGGTCTGGCCGAGCCTGAGGAACAGTTAGTGTCGAGGGTGGAAATTGGTGTGATAGGACTTGCTGCTTGTGACCAGAGGAGCAGCTGGAGCTTGAACTCGACAGCCCTGCGATGTCAGTTGAAGCACTGGTGTCTTTTGGACCATCGTCAGCGGTTTCAGAAGCAAGCCTCGGCGCCTTGGGATGGCCAAGGACTTTGGATATAGCGTTGGTGGGAGAAGACATCGAGAACAAACGAAAAGAATTGGCGAGGGGTGTTTTAAGGCTTTGAATCAGGGGTCAAGAAATGGCGGTGGCGTGTCTCCTCTTCGAAAATCACTCAGGATGCAATCGACGATTTGTTCCGGGGAAATTTTAATGCCAGACATCGTGAGCATTGAGGCCTGCGCGGTAATTAACACAGAATAGAGAACATCAATTTAGGTATTTTGTGGGTTTTTCGCAAACGAGGCTGGGATCTCCAACGTGTCGCGCGTTTATCGGAAGACTGAGTGCGAAAATGCCGATAAAGCTATTCGCCGGGCGGAGCGTGTACATCGAGCCTGTGCAGAATCCACGGTTAACCCCTAGTCCCGGCCGTTACTCACCGAGCCTCAGTGCCGCTAAAATACTGAGGAGGCCTTCGGTCACCAAAGGCCACTGGAGAGTCAGAGTCCACAGTTCGAAAAGCACAGCCACACCGCCACAAATACGCGACACAGTAGTACTAGGTTAAGACCCCGAAAAAATTAATGTCAGATACGCTTGCACACGTCCAATCCAGATCTTCCTGCGGGAAGTAACCAATTTCGGGGTCGCCCGATACCGAGTAGAACCAATAAACTTTGGGGCATGAGATTTTTTGAAAGGATCGGGATTCGCAGGACGACACCATACAGGATGTCGTATGTAGCCTAAAAGCACAACAAAATCCCATACTGGCAACATGGACACACGTATAGATGAAGGTGCCACAGATAAATTACCTCCATTTTGGACAACAGACGTGACGGTTTCTACTTTGAATTCAAATCTCTTCCAAAACAAACTATGTCGCAAAAGCGCAATGGACAGGGAAAAAAGAACGCTGACAGTTGAATAAACGAATACACATGACCATCACTTGCTCAGCGGCGAGTGCGCTGCGGTGCGATTGAGCTGCTAATGCGGCAGCTCAAGCTTCGTATTGCTTGACCGCCCCGACTTTCGACCCTGAAGCGAATTGAGTTCTTTGTCCGATGGATTTGCGAACCACTTGCGCTCGGCCTTGATTTACCGCCTGTACCGCCAGTCCCCGAGATCCCCGATCGTCATATCACTTCCGATCCACTCCCCGCCGTTGTAGTCCTTCCCCGCAACTGTCCCGCCGCCCGCCGCCGACCGCCCACCCTCCCATCCCGATACACCCCGCTTCCCCGCCCGTCCCACCGCCACCACACTCCCAGCCTCACGCACCATTCGCTCGCACAGATGACCGAGATGGTCCGTCGAGCAGCCGCAGTCGCACCACTTGCCCTCGAGCTTCTCGTGCGGCACGAGCCCATAGGCGCACGTCAAAACTCGTGCGCGATGCGCTACAAGCGTCTGCGCGAGCTTTCTTGTACTCCATGCGCATCTCTGTGCGCCAGCTCGACCTCTTCGCTCGTGCGTGATTTAGACGTGTAGCTCGCGTCCTCGAGTGCGGATCGGCCTTCCGCCACGCCGCTGAGATGGGGCGGCTTTGGTGAACGTAGCGGCGGGGAGGGCCTCGAGGATGCATGCCAAGGTGCGCTTTCAAGGCGGCGTAGTGTATCAGCAGCCGCAATGCATTTTGCAAATCGCCATGTCGTTCGACTGCGAAGGTCTACAGGGATACAGAGTTATTCTGTTAGTCTTTGGCCGTGATTTGACGATCTCACTTACATTCACATTTTGTCTTGCGCATAATGTAAGCCACGAGAGCAGTACAGCTACGGCGGCAAGGACGAAGACACGCAAAACCATGAGCACGTTAACTGCATGAGGGACGCAAAAGGCGGATTCGGATTTGCGTTCCACGGCTGGAAAACTGGCTGCCATCCTTTCGGAGGGTTCGCGTGGCGTGGCGAGTTCGTGCGGGTATCAAGAACTGCTGGGATGGACGACTGCGGCTCCTCCTGTCGACAGGCCACGGAGCTGGAGAGATCGGCTGTGCACCAGATATACAAAGCCGGAGATTCCGGTATGCGATAATATTACACAGCAGACCGCAGAGTCCTAGAGGTGGGTATGTTCCTTGTTTGAAGATAATTCGGTCAAACTGGCCTCGATATTCTGGATTTTACGAAGGCGGGATTCGAGAGGATGTAGGCATTGTCGGGCCCAGGGGCGGGAAGATTCAAGACATTGACCTTGGTTGATAAGTTCGTGTCAGGCGCCCAGATCCCCGTGAGGCGTCGTAGAGAGTGGAAGGACGAGTGCCTACTGCGTGAAGCTGAGAAACTGAGAGAAACACGGAGCAAGAGGGGTGCCTATACCTGCGGGGGATGGGTGAATTCCTAATAAACGTAGAATTGAGCACAAGCTGGCGACGGGACGGCGAGGTTTAGGTGATAAGGTGAGCAAAATTACGGCCATGTCCAAGGTCCGGCGGTTACTCCTTGAGATACAGGGGCTTCGGTCACCAAAGGCCCCATAATCTGACCCTCTGACATGGAAAAGCAGATAGAGAAAGACGCGAATCGCCAGGAAGTCATTGAGCCTCGGAGACGACCACCGAGTCCACAATCCACGGTCATGTCACAGTCCCGGTGGTTGCCCGCCGAGCCTCAGTCACCGTGACTTTCAACAAGTGTTGTGTTGAAGAAGATTTGGTGAGCACAGCCACAAAATCAATTGTTTGCTGTTCTAACAAACTATGTGTTGGCCAAGTAATTTCCCTGCAGAGTTGTCGCAACTATCCTAGGCACAGTTACAGGCACGACCACAGTAGGGACATTTCAGCTGCAAGGGACGCCGAGGGTTGAAAAAATCCCTCCTCTGAACAACCGGGCTATCGTTCCAACTGATGAGATATTTCACGATCGTGAGCGAGCTAAATTCAGTACTCCATCCACCCCATTGGCAGATATCTCTAATCGACCATCGACGATAAACGTGGAGATATTGGCATCCTCCGCGGCGGAAGGAGTGGGTTCCGTAAGGATATGGGTCCACATTAATATCCAGGAGGTGGTTGCGAAACATCTCCAGAAACTCGGCCGAGGACTGGGGTTTGCCCGTGAGCTTCCATCCCTTTCCCAAACACAAACAACACAAACTGACCATAGGTTCGTTTTTGTCAGTGGCCAGTCGATCGCCAGCACCAATCTTGGGAAACAAATAGCCGGTCTTGATTTCGCAAGTACCGATCCAGTTCGCATATGCCCGGACTGGACAGAGGTGTGCCTGCTCTTCTGGAAGAGGGTACAGATAGAAGGGTTCCACATCTGTGAGGTCTTGTCAGTAGAGTTGAAACAACAGTTTGTAAGTAACACAAACTGCCGTATTGATGTGTCTTCCGGAAGGGAAGAGTGACGATTATTGCTTCGGGGTCTTCCGAGTCTTTTGTGATATCCTGAGCTTGCATGTTGAGGACTTCGTCCACGCGGAGAAGACAATTGAATGCGAAAAGGTATGCGTTCCAGGTTGAGAGGCGCGCTCTGGCTCCGTCCCATCGCTGGCTCTTCACACTGCCCATGGGTTTCGGGTCCGACCGCCCTTGATCGTTATTAAAGTCGTATAATTGTTCCAGAATGCCCTGGGAGAAGGTCAGCGTCAGAATCATAAGAGAACACGCTTTCTCACCGGCGTGATCGCCCGAGCACTCATAGGCACTTCGCCTGAGTGTGCCTGCGAACACAGTCAGCACGCCGGGCAGGACATTTCAGTTCATACCTTCCGCCGTTTAAGGCTTGACATGTATTGGGATACGAGAGTGGAAACGGAAGGGTTTCCGACCCACTTTCCCGTCGCGTCACTCTTGCGCCAAGGTGCGTTGCCTTGACCGTCCACTTGAGCGTAGTTCCAAGTGACCGCAGCACGCATCTTTTGCGCGTTTGCGAAGGAGAGTCGAGTTTCGAATGGATCGCGAGTACTTCCATCGATACGAATGCTGTCGCAGCTACAATTGACATAACCAACCAACCGAATTACGAATGCGACAAAGATACCTCTGCATGATCCAAGCCGCTATCCATTCCGGCATTTTTTCGTCCGGGGAGGGAGTGAAGACGACGTCGCCATCCTTGATCTTGCCATGCTCAATCAAGAATGTGACAAAATTCTGGCCGAGCCTGATGGGCAGTCAGCCTCCTTGGTCGACATCAGGCATGGTAGGGTTACCGCTTGTACCCAGAGGAGGTTTGCACATTCACCGCCTGTGCAATGTCGCGGATGCGATCCGACTCTGTAATCAACACTTTGTCCCGCAAGAGGCTTGCGATGTCCGTTGGGGCATCAGTGTCCATGGATTCATCGTCAGCGAGGGGGTCTGACGCATTGGTTTCTTCTTCTAGATCAGCCGCCGCCTCGAAGTCATGCATCTCCCGCTCTTCGGGGTCATTGGACGAGGTGATGGCCTGAGATATAGCGTGGGTGAAAGACGACATCGTCAACCAACGAAGGGAATTGGCGAAGAGTGGAGTTGCGCACCAAGGCTTTAACTAGGGGTTAAGCACAAATATGGAATTAACAATCGGACCGTCAAGAGCGAGGCTGAGATCTCCAACGCGCGTTTAGTTCGGAAGATGTCGATAAAGCTATTCGGACGGGGCGTACATCGAGCGACGGTGACCATTGAGTGCAGAATCCGTTTAACTCCTCTCGGCTATCATCCACCGAGCCTCTGTGCTGCTGAAATACCGAGGAGGTCTTCGGTCCCAAGGCCACTTTGTAAGTCCAAGTCCATTCGAAAAGCACAGCCACACCGCTACAACTAGACTCGAACCAGTCGCTATTTGGGATGGGGGCGTGAGTTGATGATAGTCGATCAACACGGGTGTGAAATAGCGACTGGAAGATAATCAGCTGTTTTAGTACAGTCGGGAGATGCCGAGATTATTAAAAAACTTGGAGAAATTTTGACGGTGTGAAAGGACAAAGTTCCTTGTTTGAAAAACTGTAAGAGGGAAAGTTGTAGTGCTTGAAATTCTAAGACGCACACCGTGCTCCGAATCCGTATATTTTGAGAACTGATGTCTTGGTGACTGAATTGATTTCAGCACCTGAGATAGGGGTAGGTGCACAAATCCAAGATTTTTGAGTTCGAACCTCACTCTTACTGCAAAGTCAAGCACCCCAAGTAATTAGAACAATGTTCCGCTGTACTTTCTCTCTCTGAATACCACTTTCTATGTGCATTGGCACCAAATGAAGGCCAGGGAAGAGCCTTTCTAGCTGTTTTTGCAGTTCTTGGGTCTCGGAAAAGTTTGATTTTGCTGTCAGAGTGACAGGATTTCTATTTCGAGTACACCCTGTGTGTTTGAAGGGAGATCTGAGGACGGGACGACGTGAACGAAGGTGAACTGAATGCGGAGAGCACAGCCCCATGATGGCCTGCAGTAATCGCGTTGTGGAGAGCTTAATTTTGCTTGAATAGAAATTCGGAGAACGGTGAGCATCTTAAAGTTCCATGCACTATAACTTTCTCTCTCCCAGTTTTTGAAAGGAGGAACTTTGTCTTTTCACAATCGTCAAAATTTCTCTAAGTTTTTTAATAATCTCGGCATCTCCCGGCTGTACTAAAACAGCTGATTATCTTCCAGTCCCTATCCATCACTGATCGAACGACTGTCTTCGATCTTTGCGGCACTTGGATAGGTACTGGTTCGAGTCTACGCCACAACATGAAACGAAATAAAAAAAGCAAGATACAAGTTTAAGAGCAAATGCTACAAGACAGAACACTGTACGATAAGACCCCCCAGAAATTTAACCTCAGACACGCTTGCACACGTTCAACCCAGATCTTCCGCGGAAAGTGGCCACTTTTTGGTTCGCCCGAGAGGTCTGATAAACAATAAACTTTGTGGCATGATTTCTGGATTCGCAGTGAAATCAGGACGACACCAAACAGCCTGAAAGCACAACAAAATCCCGTACTGGCAACATGGACACGTCTAGATGAAGGTACTACCGTTATTGAACTCGGTGTGCAATAAAGGCGTGAGGGCCCTCGGACCATCAGCACCTCGTGTCGAAAGGAGATCTTGAACGTGAAGAAGGATGTATTATTGCCGAGGTCAAGCGGTCGGTCCAGGTTTTGTCTGAGCTCACAGTTCTGGCAGACTGGTTGGATGTTCCGGACCGTTAGCTGTTTTTTCAAGGTCTGGGGTATATATTCAGGAGAGTCACAATTTTGAAAAGTAAATGTTAGTCCGAGTCTGCAGTCAAGTCAATGATGGTTTGGGACCGCTCCGACTCCTCCGAAAGATGAGTGCCTTCAATTGGAAGATTCCCTGCATGTGCGGGAGTTGACGGGGCTGGCGCCGTATTCAAAGATTCAAAGATCTGGATAAAGTTTATCAATCGTGACATCGATGGAGATTTCCAAAATAACCTACGGGAGGAAAGCTCGGCTCGGCTCTATAGTCCGCATTCTTCTTGTGCGTCCTTTTTTCGTACGCATGAACCATACTAGGCAGGGCGCGACATAGAATCGACGGCGGGATTGCCACAGTAATTTTAGTGGGTTGATCGGGACTGGATTTATTAGCACGGTTTGTACGAATACCCTTGAGTGCCGACGTAATTGTGGGGAGAAGAAAGCGAGTTGAGACTTCGACTCGGAAAGACCCATGCGAAAATTGATTGATGCTCAGGAAAGCGGAAAGCGGTGGGTCATCTTGGGCGTGGGCCGTATCGACAAAATGCTGTTGAAGCAAGCGGAGTTTGTTGGCGGGCTGAAAGATAAATCAGAGTTTGGCATGTGGGTTTAAAACGAGAATTCACCTGTGCTAGACGCCTTATGCAGAGGCCCGGAAGAACATGATGAATGAGTTTGGTGGGAAGTTCGGCATTCGTACCCCAGGAGTACAAAAGCTCGCACAGTGTCGCAATTGCAACTACGTCTGGCGAACGGGGGATCCAGCTAGAAGCATCCACCCCTGCACAATCCCGAGACCAGGTCGTGAGCGGATTGACGTATAAATAGAGGATCCGTGGCTCTGGGAATGAGTCGGGTAGCGCTAGCGCTATCGCTGGATGTTTGCGTCCCGACCGTCCCGAGAGGAGCTCGTTGCGTAGAGCTTCGCGCCAGCCTTTCAGAAAATTACGGAGCGCTGTCTCAGACAGGGTTTGAGTCGCCAAAAGGAGAGAGTCCCCAAGGCCACGCTTAGCCAAGGCATAAGCCGTGATCTTGGCACAACCCTCAAGTCCCTAACTTGTTTCAGAATTACTCAGAACACCTCGTGCACGACTTACCTTTCCATAGTCTCCACCGATCAAGATAGCCATCAAAAGCAGGCCGCCCAAAGTTAGCTCTGCCTTGCTTTCAATAGCGGTGGCTGTATAAATTTGAAGGGCATCGTATTCGTCTTTGTTGGGGCTGGCCGAACGCGAGATTTGAAAGACTGATATGAGGAGCGCGTGCATTTTATTTACCTTAGAATTACATGCGTAGCCCCAAATACCAGAGCGTCTCCATCGGTGGTGAATATTCCGTCGACCAAATTCATTCTATTCATCTGTGCGAGCTCAGCCTCGGCCTCGCCCGGGGCCTGATGCATATGTTAGTTCTTTACATGTCGTCAAATATCCCACTTGCCGTATGATGATAGAATCCAAAAGCCGTAAGCAAAGACTTGAAATGTTGAATCAACCAGTCGGGCCAATCAGTTACTTGCTTGCCATGCTTATCGGGACGTCCAGGTCCGTGTAAAACAAAGACAACCGTAACACAATAATTGGCAAGTTTGCAGAGCTTGTAAAACAGTGCACACAGCTCTGGATTTTCTCCAGCTCGGAAGTGACGTCGGGGTCCACGGAATACAGAACAGCATTGGGCCAACCAAATGCTAACCATACTGCAAGCTCAGCTAGACTCGTGAGTGAAGCTGGAACATTCTCACCTAGCATCGATACCAATCCGCACAGTCCCATCGCCTCGACGGTTTTGACTGAAGCCTTCCGAAATACAGAGCTCGAGAAAAGACCGTGTTTGCCTGGCCGGTGCAATGATCTGTATTGTATTAGAGAAATAAGGGAAAGCCACACGTTCTGTACCTTGTGAAGTCCTGTAATACCCATGGCGGTGAGAGACAGGGTAATTCTCCTATTTCAAAGATGATGACATTTCGTGCGGAATAATTGATTAACATACAGCGGTTCTCCAGGCAACCCATAACCTGTTGGATCCCAATAATTTTTGTGATGGCCCTCGCGCGTCGCGTGTGCATCCAGGAAGAGGGTAGATTCCATTTCTACCAAGACGTTCAGTGCGGCCCGGACAATCAAAGAGAGCCAAAAGACCTGGCTAGACTTGCATGACCCTGTTCGTCACTTTCATGGGCGGTGTCCTGAGCTCGTTCAAGCGTAGCTTCGGTCACCGAAGGCCCCATAATCCAAATGACTCGAATCGCCAGGACACCGTGAGCAATCATCCAGTCCACAATCCACGGCCACGTCCAAGTGCCGGCGGTCACTCCTTGAGATACAGGGCCATCGGTGACCATAATCTGACCCTCTGACATGGAAAAGCAGATAGAGAAAGACGCGAATCGCCAGGAAGTCATTGAGCCTCGGAGACGACCACCGAGTCCACAATCCACGGTCATGTCACAGTCCCGGTGGTTGCCCGCCGAGCCTCAGTCGCCGTGACTTTCAACAAGTGTTGTGTTGAAGACGATTTGGTGGGCACAGCCACAAAATCAATTGTTTGCTGTTCTAACAAACTATGTGTTCGCCAAGTAATTTCCCCGCAGAGTTGTTGCAACTACCCTAGGCACAGTTACAGGCACGACCACAGTAGGGACATTTCAGCTGCAAGGGACGCTGGGGGTTGAAAAAATCCCTCCTCTGAACAACCGGGCTATCATTCCCGCTGATGAGATATTTCACGATCGTGAGCGAGCTAAATTCAGTACTCCATCCACCCCACTGGCAGATATCTCTGATCGGCCATCGACGATAAACGTGGAGATATTGGCATCCTCCGCGGCGGAAGGAGTGAGTTCCGTAAGGATATGGGTCCACATTAATATCCAGGAGGTGGTTGCGAAACATCTCCAGAAACTCGGCCGAGGACTGGGGTTTGCCCGTGAGCTTCCATCCCTTTCCCAAATACAAACAACACAAACTGACCATAGGTTCGTTTTTGTCAGTGGCCAGCCGATTGCCAGCACCAATCTTGGGAAACAAATAGCCGGTCTTGATTTCGCTGGCGGCGATCCAGTTCGCATATGCCCGGACCGGACAGAGGTGTGCCTGCTCTTCTGGAAGAGGGTACAGATAGAAGGGTTCCACATCTGTGGGCTCGTGTTAGTAGAATCGAAACAACAGTTTGTAAGTAACACAAACTGCCGTATTGCTGCGTCTTCCGGAAGGGAAGAGTGGCGATTATTGCTTCGGGGTCTTCCGAGTCTTTTCTGATATCATGAGCTTGCATTTTGAGGACTTCGTCCACGCGGAGAAGACAGGTGAATGCGAATAGGTATGCGGTCCAGGTTGAGAGGCGCGCTCTGGCTCCGTCCCATCGCTGGCCCTTCACATTGCCCATGGGTTTCGGGTCCGACCGCCCTTGATCGTTATTAAAGTCGTATAATTGTTCCAGAATGCCCTGGGAGAAGGTCAGCGTCAGAATCATAGGAGGACACGCTTTCTCACCGGCGTGATCGCCCGAGCACTCATGGGTACTTCGCCTGCATGTACCTAAGGACAGTGTCAACACCTACAACGCAGGACATTTCAGTTCATACCTTCCGTCTTTTAAGGCTCGTCATATATTGTGATACAAGGGGAGAAACAGAAGGGTTGCCTACCCACATTCCTGTCGCATCACTCTTGCGCCAGGGTGCGTTCCCTTGACCGTCCACTTGAGCGTACTTCCAAGTGGCTGCAGCGCGCATCTTTTGGGCGTTCGCGAAGGAGAGTCGAGTTTCGGATGGATCGCGAGAGCTTCCGTCGATACAAATGCTGTCACAGCTAAAATTCGGATAACTATCCAACTGAATTACCGACGCGACAAAGATACCTCTGCATTATCCAAGCCGCTATCCATTCCGGCATTTTTTGGTTGGGGTAGGGAGTGAAGACGACATCCCCTGCCTTGATCTTGCCATGCTCAATCAAGAATGTGACAAAATTCTGGCCAAGCCTGACGAACAGTCAGCCTCCAGAGTCGACATCAAGCATGGTAGGGTTACCGCTTGTACCCAGAGGAGGTTTGCACATTCACCGCCTGTGCAATGTCGCGGATGCGATCCGACTCTGTAATCAACACTTTGTCCCGCAAGAGGCTTGCGATGTCCGTTGGGGCGTCGGTATCCATCGATGGATCGTCAGCTGGAGGGCCTAACGCGTTAGATTCACCCTCTAGATCAGCCGCCGTTTCGAAGTCATGCATCTCCCGCTCTTCGGGGTCATTGGACTGGCCGATGGCCTGGGATATGGCGTTGGTGAAAGACGACATTAACCAACGAAAGGGGTGGAGTTGTATCAAGTGTGTCAGTGGGTGACCTAGGGGAGAAGGATCTTAGGGGAGCAACGCGCCACAGCGATCGCTCGATGGGTGAAAAATGAATTGTTTGCTCTGTCAAGCGCTGAGGGTCTTCATGCTCAGGATTTCGACCCACTGAGGGCAGGCCGTCGGAGAATTACATTTACCCTGGCTGGAGACATTCTCCTCCCAGACATCGGAGTTTCTAGGAATTACGCAAGTAACTAGAGGGAAATCGAGTGGCAAAATGGAATCAGCGACTCCGAGAATGTGAAGGCAAAGCTAGGGTCTTCAATCGTCCATGAGAATATCCCGCACGTTCCGATTGAGAGAAAGTCTCCATAAAGTTATTTGTTGAGAGAGCCTCGGTGACAGCAACCGAGTCCACATCAGCGACAGCCCCCGAGTCTCGGTGTGTAATCGGCGCACGCGAAAGAGGTGTCGAGGAGGCCTTCGGTCACCCAAGGCCTCATGGTGGAATTTGGAAAGCGCTCGACGGCAGGCACAGCCACACCAACGTGAAAAATGCGGTCAGTGGCGGACGACCCAAGTTTAATAACAAAACAGCCGTAGACCAAAGGTACTGTGGTCGAAGGAAAACAGCAAAACAAAGCAAACAGGGACACGGTGTTGTAAGAAATCGGTATTCGCAGTCGCAAAAGGACCCGCTCATCCGCACTACATATGCATAACCTATGAAGCATGGCACTCTGCCATTGGGCTTGGATGTCAACCCAAATATCAAAGAGAAAAAACTACACCCAACGGAAGAAGGGTTCGAGCCGCCTAGGCGGACGTGGGGACTGGGCCCAATCCTGGGTCGTCAGAATTATTGCCGAGGTTTCCGCTGAGGAACAAACAGGTACTGTACCGTATTTACAAGACATGTCTGAAATCAGCGCGACGCTCCCTTCCCCTCAGAACCAATCTCCACCAATTGAAGAAACACCATCTCCTACGCGCGACGACCTCGCTCTGATGACTCGACCTGCCGTGAACTCTCCTCATCCTCCTCGCTTCGTTGACGGTCCCCGTATAAGGTTATCGTAGCAGCACGTCGGAGCCTGGCGCTGGTCGCAGCCAATGTGTTGGCGTTCCATATTTGGCTGGACATAATTTGGATTTTCAACGTCTTGTCGTCGTCCGTCACGACTCGGAGAACATGATCGTCACCATACCTGTTAAGAAAGTAGTGCGACGGCATTTTGGTAAGTGCTGACCACTTTGGTGTCGAACGTCCCCGACTCGTCGAAGCTCCCGTGGAATGGCGCGTAGATTCTGAGGAGCGCGCGCGCATGCCAACCTTGGCAATCAGCGGAACTAGTATTGAGGAAGACGTTGCGAGTGAATAGATTACTGAGTTGGATACTGTCCCCATTCCGCTACGAGAAATATCTGAGGTGAGTACAGAAAGCGCAGCAACTCAGAACAACGCACCTGCCAGCCCATATCGACGGAAACTCACACCTCTTCCGTTACTCGCCTCCTTTTTGCTTTGACTGGAGAGAATGCATCTCAACGTCGAGAACATCGTCACCAGAACCGAAAGGAACCTCCAAGTGGCGGAAATTGACCCTTTAGCGTGAGTTTTGCGGAGTAGTCGGGAACGGGGCAGACCCTGAACCGCGAATGAAAACGAAGTGAATACTGAACGAAGAACACACAACTCTGACGAAACACCTTTCCTCATTTTTTTATCCCTCTTCTGCTGCATTCGCTTGGGCTGGAGGAAAATATTGCGGATCCGAATCGAGTAGAAGCGAGCTTGGCAGCACGGACGGAGGGGTTGGCTCGAAGGATGAGAATTGAGGCTTCGCGGTCACCGAATGCCCCGTGGAATCCAAGGGTGTAGAAACAGCGCCGTTGTAGAATGGGCAAGCAGGAAGAGTCCAAGAAAAGCAGATAGAGAAAGACCCAATCGCGATCATTGAGCCTCGATGACAACCACCCAGTCTATAATCGACGACCGCCAAGTCCCAGGGATTACCCGCCAGGCCTCAGTGGGCATATCCTTGAAATACGAGACCTTCGGTCACCCAAGGCCCCATAGTCTGGCGTCATTCAACATCGGAAAGCAGGCAAAGAAATCGCCAGGCTGTGAGCCTCGGTGACGACCACCGAGTCCATAGTCACGTCCAAGTCCCGTGGTTGCCCGCCGAGCCTCCTTGAAATACGACGCCTTCGGTCACTGAAGGCAGCGCAAAGCAGATAGAGGAAACACCGAATCGTCTGCGCCTGAGTCCCAATCAATCATCATTCGCTAGTCTTAATAGAAACCACGAAAATGACGGGGATCCCAGGCAGAGAAAGAAGAACGAGTACCTAATAAATTAGGACTCGTAACCGTTTTGTGAAGACAGTCGTTCACACCTGGAGAAAATCATTCGCTACTTTTTTTCGAAACAGATTTCATCGATGAAGGAAATATGCCCTCAGGAGTAGAACAGTGAGAGCATGTGGACATTGAATTTAAACGACTACCAGCACAAGCGACAACATATACATGCTACAAAGACCAATCAAACTTTTTTGCAGCTAGTAGTAGTGGAAAGGACGAGCTCATGGTGGCTATGATATCGTCTACCTCATGCGCATCGTTGGCAGCCCGAATGTGCAGGCGAGACCGCCACACCGTTCTGTTGCGCGTCAAGTTCTTGAGGTTGCTAGCGGTCCGAATGTCGATCGCACGCTGCACAAACCATCCCCCGTTGCCCGAGCTCCACTGACCTGTCCACTGATCGTATCGGTGCCAAAATTCCAGCGGCGGCCAGAGTTGGACACTCGCTGTAGTCATGCCTAGCAGGGTGTCGATTTCATTCTGGGAAAGACACGGTGCAGCTCCCCTGATGCTCGAGTCGAAGGATACAGGGCCGTCCTTCGGATTTGCCTCCTCCCAAATGTGTTCCGCCAAACACCGCGGTGCCCATTCAACCGCAATGCGCCATAATAAGCTGCTCGCCAGAAAGGCTGCGCGTGCGTGTGGCCTGCTGAACACCTCCCGGACATTACGCAAGTACAGTACAAGGGATTCCGCCGAGATCAGCGTGCCTCTCTGGTGCGGCAACGCCGGTATGTGCGGATACTGGATGGGCTGAACAGTGCGCACATCAGCGGCCGATATTGGGGTCCAGATATTGAATGGACAGCCCAGAGCGTAGGCGCGGGAGAGGACGCCGGTGATGGGTAGTAACTCGTCCTCGCATACCCAAAGGCGCGCGTGGATTTCTGTCTTCAGTCCCCATGTTACACGAAATCTTGACCGAGATGGTATGGGCGGCGCGCAAGCATTCGGGTTGATGGCCGAAAGGACGCTCTTGGTGCCAATTTCGAGTTTACAATTCCGAAGGGCCGTGCGAATCCAGTCTGCAGCAGCTATACTTTGAGCGGCAACCAAGTTCCCGTCCGGGGTGCGCGGGCTGGTAGACGATGACGTGTTAGCTTGCGAGAGCCTGAATTCGAAGGCAGAGATGGCGGGAGGACTGGGCCCGGGAGGTGGAACGTCTGCGCCATGCTCAGCAGGCGCGATGTTCTCCGAGGTTAACAACGGATGGAACGCGCCCACTGGCTGTCTAGCCGAACCGCTGCCGGACTCAGCGTCAACCACCTTCGACAATTCGTTCGGGAGGGTTGGAACTCTGGGGGCCGTTGAGATGGTCGGAGTCTCAGTATGGATTTGAGATTTGTTGGTCAACCCAGCCATCAGTTCCGCACCGTTTGGCGCGGCTAGCGCCAAGGTGATCATTTCCTGCGCAATCCTAGGGTCCTTCACGCCAGTGAAGAGATCAGCGGGGAGCTTAACACTATATATCAGCGAGTGAATGATACCATGATGATGCCGAAAACCTTACAAGTGACGGAACCGGAGGGCCGGGCAGTAACGATGACTGATCGCTGTGGGTTGACCGGTGAACGTCGTCAGAAAGGTCCTCCCCATTAACATTGACGCAGAGCTCGCTGTGCACGTCCTCGTTCCTCCCTGTCGATCCACTCTCCCGTCGTGGCTCGCATTGCGGTTCTTGTTGCTTTTCCAGCTTGCGCTCCACTTCTCGAGCCTCCGGCTCGCACTCGCGCTCGAGGTGCTCTAGTTCTTGCTGCTTCTCCCGCTCCCGCTCCTACTCCTGCCGCTCCTGCTCCTGCTTGCGAGCATGCCAGTCCTTCAATGATATTCTAGGAAGAGAGGGAGATGGACCCATGTTCGGAGAAGGCGGCGAGCCCGCTGTGGACAAGACAGGGGCGAGGGGATCCGCTACCACCGGTAGTGCTGCGTTTTCAACAAAACCTTCAGGATTTGCGACACGCGGCCTACACTCGTTTGCGTCGACGAGAGATGAACACGACGTGGCAAGCTTAATGGCTCGGATAAGCGGGAGAAATGACGACAAAGCCCCTCAAAAAACTCACTAGAGCTGGGGTGCGAATCGGTTTTTGAGGCGGGAGGCCCGAGGGACCATGAGCTAGATTTTCGCTAGGCTGAGGGGAGCTTGCGGTCGAACAGCCTGCCTGGCGCGGCCCATGTCGGCGGAGCTCATCATCAGCGCTATGTTGACGATTTTGGCCACTTCCGGAGCCCTCTGTACGCCGCCGCTTCCGCTCGCGCTCGTCGTCAACCCGTGCGTCGTGCCGTTGCAAATCCGAGGCGCATCGCGATGACTTCATAGGCAGCATCGGGGGCTGCTGAATGTATTGGGGCTGGCTTTTGGCTCGGCTTTCCGTTGCGTAGCTCCCGTGGTTCGTAGACGTTTCTTCCTCGTCGAGTCCTACCATGTCAGCATCTTCTGCAAACAGTGCAGAGGTTAGTCAGGACAGTGCTGGGAGAAGGGGCCTAGTGCAAGCCACTCGCCATCTTCATCATCGTCAGAGGCGCGCTCCGCATAGAGGTGTATGATGGCGACGTCTCTCGTCGCGTCGTTCCTGGACTCGACTTTGTATTCTCCCGCGAGCTTCTTTCCCATGCCATGCGTGATGCTTTTGAGCGGGCCACCCGCTGTCTCTTGGGTAAACCAAGCCTTCTTCTGCTTGGGTGCGATGTTCGAGGCTGCGGCTCCGCTCGTCTTCTCTTTTTGCGTTCGACGCCGTCGAGTGGCGCACAACTGCTCTTCTAGTCTTTTTTCGTAGTCGAAGGCCCCGAGGTTCTCCGGCGAGAACGACTTGTCTACGTGTTTTGGAGGGTCACCTCCCGGCCAGCAATAATGAACGGGAACGTCGTGGGCGAGATATCTGCGTACGGTTTCCTCCGCCAAATGAGAGAGATGGAATACAATGCCTCTCTTTGGGCCAGCGAGGAGACCGAAGCTCTTGATGTCGGCTAAGAACGTACCCGTCCAGTTGTGTGCTTGCCACCTGGCATCGTGGTGGAGGTGGAAGGATATATACCCGTAAAGGTCCAGAACTTCTCTGCGGATGTTCCAAACCGCGGCGTTGAAGGCTGGTCGCGTGGGGTATGAAGCTTCCAGAGCCCTCGTTGGCGGCTGCGTTGGGGGCATAGAAAACCGGCATTTCTGTTGAACCTGTGTTGCCCAGTTGACAGCTTCTACATGCGCTCGTGCGATTGCAAGCTTTTGTTCGCTTGTGAAATGAAAGGGAACACTTTGCGGAAGTTCCAATTGAGCGTTCCATTGCAACACCCAGTCGCGATGGGTTCGTTGGTTCCAGCAGCCGCCTTGAGCAGGGATGTACGGCCGAGTGGGAAAAAGCTCGGTTGCCCAGTCTGCATGCGCTGCCCATTCCCAGCATTCCATCTGACCATTGAATTGGCGATTTTGCGAGAGACGACTCTCAAGCGGCGGTGGCATTTTTTCAAGGGGACGAGAATCATTGAGCGTAATAAGTTTTATGCCGTTGTCGATGCGGAACTTGGGCTGAAGAATGGCACCAGTGGGAGACACATATGTAGCGATCCATGCCATGGATCCGGATAACAGGGCTGTCAGGCTGGACGAACAGGTACAGCGATGGTACTGATTGTTGTCCAGCGGGCGGGACGGAGGCTGTGCTTCCACCTTTCTATATGCGTTGAAAAGTGTTGGATGCAACTAGTAAGGTAGCGGAAAGACAAAAATGCAGTTACACCACGTGACCTAGCCTGATTGGGACGATTTTGTGAAGATTCACTGAATTGGCTGGTTCTCGGACTGTCCTGGCCCAACAGTTCTGTTTTAATGTATTAGAGGACACCTCTAAAATATTTTGAGAAATTTTGGGCGCGAAATGGGACTAGTTCCAGAATTGATGTGGGCGGTGAATATTCTGAAAACAGAAATCACGTGGTATCAGCTGGTATCAAGTGGTCTCGAGAATTCTAAAATTGCTAGTTTTCGAACTTGAGGCCACAAAGAGCGCAGGTGCTACCAATTGGGGTTTATACCTTCTCCATGGCAGAGAGCGAGCCCGACATATTCATAGACAAAGGGTAAAGTCTATTCAAGCATGAGGCAACGGTTTGAACACTACGTGGCGGTTGAAGGCAGCATTAGCGTCCATTCCGAAATCAGTTCTCCCACTGTGGCCATTGGATGTGGCTATTTTCATGGTGTCATACCCGGTCGCCGGTCCATGTCGCATGGTGGACTGATTAAAAAACACCATACTGCCGCGGCCTTGCTCATCGCCCTCAGCTATGGGTCTGGAGTTCTCCCGAGTAGGGCGCTCGCTGTTAGTGGAGACAAATTCAATGTCTATAAAGAAGTTAATGGTCATGTTGTGCATACTGTCTCAAGACTGGCCTTGTACGTCAATATTGAAGTGGTAAAAAAGGGCAGAAGGGTAGGCTGCCATAGTCCAAGGTGGGAGCTCCACTACTATGAAGGCTTCCCATAGCACTAGCCAAGTCCTTTGAGTGTGGTTGAAGTTCTCTGTTGAAAGAAATAAAAAGGAGCAGTCAGCGATCAGCATATCTAGAGCAGCTTTTGACGGACCAAATCCAGGCAAGAGATAGATTACCAAGACACACACGCCGATTTGGTTCTTTCGGTCTGCATGAGGGTAGCAGTGAATGCGTTTTTGCCCACCATTCACAAACCAGGCGTTGATGCAGAAATTCCAGAAGAGACCGAATAGCGGCTCGATCCCGTACCGTTCCTTGTGCCATGCAGCGTCCTTCAAGAAGCGCTCCGCCACACCCGGAAAGACATTCGTTACAACGCTGGTGACCCACCCGCTTCAACATTGGTAAGTTACAGGATGGGATGTGGTAGGAAAACAAGGCGCACATTATATTCTGCACAATACTAAGCGCCAGGAACTTGTCCACACGCCTCTGGTTAGCTGCATGCCAGTGGCTAAGGATAGGAGTCTGTGGGCAAAAACGTTAGCGTTGGTGGCACCAATACAGACAAAGATACCCGGACCTTAGCCGACTGACATGGTGGCCTATGATTAGGGGGAGGTGCGGCCCACGGGACCCATCGCTATTTTGTAGTCTAACGCGCTCGTTGGCTACCTCGTCTTCCACAAGCATGTCAACAGCTTCTTTGACTTCTTCAGCTCGGGCCTCCAGCCAAGATGTGCGCCAGCTCCGAAACATGAAGACTTGATCTGTTCTGTCAACAAAGAAGGTGGCTAGTTTTTGATGAGGGCTGTGAAGAAGCGGTAAGAAACAAAGATACTCAAACGCAACGGGGATCGACTGACTTGAACTCTGCAGGGTGGAACTTAGATAGATAAGGATGCAAGGCCCTGCCACCTTCTTCCTGTCGGTACAGCTCATCTAAGCGTCGGCGAGGGATGTCGGGGAGGAGACCGCCCTGGAACCCCGATTGGCTCGGTCTGACGTCGGACTGGAATGTGAATTGGGAAGACGCGACAACCGTAGAGTGCGACAGGATTCAGTCCAACTGATAGCCCTCCCAGCGGTGACCGCGAGGGGCGCCGCGCTTCCGAGGACGAAAGGTAGAGACAGACGCGCTTTTCGACTCAGACGCCTTCAGTCCCAGGAGCTGCTGTTCGCTGCGAATTTTGTTTATTCAATTGTTAGCAGACGTGGGCTGCGCAAGTATAGGGGCATGGCTCACCTCCAGTCCATGTTTTTTGTGACCAGATCCCCTCTGCCGTCCGTGTACCCGCTCAGGTCGACTGCACCGCCCTTCCGCTGCCGTTTGCGTGGCCTTGCAACGGACGAAGCAGCGTCTTCTCCTAGATGTCGCTTCTCGGGCGACACACTCGGCGACTGGGATGGAAGGGAGTGACTGAGGCAGAAGTGAGCTACATGGGCACTTGCCAAGAGGAAATACTCTTGCCTGTCTGCCTTGCGTGTCTTACGCTTTCGTTTTCTAACCTGAGGTGCCGGAGTAGGCGCAGACAAGGCGGCGGTTTTAGTGTTCTTTTCTGTCAATTCTTTTATTCGCGGAGAGTGCCTCAGAATGTGGCGGTAATGCAAGGCGTCCAAATCCATTGGCGGGTCGTCGCCCGCTCGCGGGTTGCGGCCCTTTAAGTACGGCGATAACAGCTCAGTTGCGTCGCAATGGCATCGCAGCAGGTTGCCCTGTAGGAAGCGCATGTCAAAATGAGGCCAGAAGAGAAGACGCAGAGGAGAAACAAAGATTGCATACAGGGCAGGTCTGGAGCAACTGTTCCAAAGCATACACCGGCTCCGGGTCGACGCGCTGCTCGCTCTCAGCATCGGCTCGCATCTTCACCATGAAGGCATCGTAGGCAGCGTCCCGGGAAGAGGCGTATGGCGGCGCATCCGCATTTTCGTCTTGGGTCGAGGTGTCCTCAAGCAACGCGGAGGGAACGTTAGAGCGCTCGTAGGAGCAGCCCGTCGGCTCACCGCACGCGGCGCTGATGGGGTCGGAGCCAGTAGCACACGGTGTAGAGGACGGAGGGACAGCGATGGTCGGGTCCATATGCAAGGAAAGAGTTGAAACACGCAGTAGAAGCGGCAGAGTCGCGAGAAACGCGAAGAGCATTGGAGGAGGAGTACTGTACCATTTCGACCAAGTGTTCATTAATTTGGGATTTTTTATACACCGAGATGGCCGAAAAAAAATCTTTTGCATTGTGGCGATTTTTGAAGGCCTCAGAAAAACCCATTGTCACGCGTCACTTGAACACTTGGTCGAAATGGTACAGTACGCGTTGTTGATGCATGTTTTATAGATACATGTGACTAATCAGGTGACTACAAATCTCGATACCACTTGCGGCGCTGCTTTCACTGGGCGCATGTGAGACTCAGTAATGGTGGGTCTCGGCTGGTACAATTTTTTTTAAAGCCATCAATTTTCATTGCTACCAAAAAATACATTAATATTGGGGGTTACCGCTTCCTGCGCACTCTGCTCGTTGCCGCTGCCACCCTCGCGCCCAGTTGACCCTAGCCAACACCCACCCGCTCTCGTCCGAGTCCCGTTAGCACAGGCGGAGTTGTTGGTGTTATTCCATAAATCTATCCACACTGCGAAAAAAAGGATTGAACACAGAACAGAGAGGTCTGAATATGAGAGTAAACGCACCTGCAAGCCCGATGATATCTTCATGCACGCGAGCCAAACGTCGGCGTCCCGCAGCGGCTGCTCGCGCGCTCGACCATCTCCATCTGGCCAGCTTCTACGCCGCTCACTCCAAGTCCAGGGTTGACCGCTCCGCCGACCCCTACATTGGAGAACGCAGAGCCGCTGCCGGCGCGCACGCGGCGTTGGGGCGGGACGGATGCCACAATCGGTACAGCTACGATGTGTCCGAAGAGCGATCCGGGCGCCTTGGTGACGCGGACGACCTTCCACCCTGCCGACAGCGCGAGCGCGACGATCTCGCGCAGCGTGCGCTCCTGTCCGTTGAACGTCACTTGCATCTGCACGAAGTCAGTGCCGCATTCCAGTACAACGAGGAGAGAACACACCGTAAGGTCCATCCAATACGCATGCGCGCTCGCCTTGTCGAGATTCGCCAGCAGCGCGCGGGTGCCAACATCTTCTCCGCACCCTCCACCTATGGCTCCCTGTCCTTCGCGCTATCCCCGCTCCTCTGCTTCTCTCCACCTGCATTTGGATCCCGCGCACCTGACCCCGCCACGTCCTCCCCAACGCCGAAATCATCCACGCACGCCAGCAGGAGCATCAAGTCCGCGAGGACGAGTCTCGTGTGCGGCGCGGTGGCCTCGCGTCGGGCCAGTCGTGCAGCACGACGCGGAGGATGAAGACCGCGACGTCGGTGATGGGCTGTGGGGTGAAGAAGTCGTGTACTGAGGGGAAGAAGTCGTGTACTGCGGGAAGGGAGAGATTAGCGTGTAGGGGCATAGCAGGCAAAGGAAACGAGAGGAAGCAGCGTAAGAAATTATTCACCTTGAAACCGCATCACGCCCGAGTCCAGCAGCTCCGGACACTTGACGCGCCAGGCCTGCGAGTCACCATATCAGCTCATCGTGTTCTATTCTTCGCCGAACCGCAGAGGCAGAGAAAAACACACCTTCTCCATCTCAACCACCACCAGCCGGTCCTGGATCACAAATCCGAGCCCGCTGCTACCTGTATCGTATCCACGTTAGCCAGATTTCACTAATGACAACAAGAAGGAAACAAATAGGAAAAAAGGGAGGGAAGAGGGGAGGGAAAGGATACAAGGGAGAGGAAACGCACCATCCGCAATATCCACCTCCGCATACGTGCTCGCCAACAACATACTCATCGAGCCAATCCCACCACCCACATCCACGACGACGCTCCCGTGCGGGAGCGCCCCCCAGTTGAACCTGTGCAGCACCGCGCCCGGTGCCTCTCAGCTCCCCATCCCCGTCATCGCCTTCCCAAAAAGCGCTCGAACCGGAAGCGGTTTGGGTTCAAGCTTGGCTGCGTCTTTGCGCCTACACCCATGCGCGCGCTCGCGCTACCGAGCTTGTTCCTGGAATCCCATCAACGGTACCACCACCGACCTCCCCACCAGAATGATAGTAGGGATGAGGAAGCAGATGGCAAGGCAGGATAGAGCCGCGTTGCCGGGAAGACCACCTCGGTAAGGTACGCACTGGATTTGAAGGGCTCGTCCGTGCTGTGAAGGAGAAAGGGCCGAGAAACGGAGAAGAAGACGCTGCCTAGTTTATTTTCTCCTATGGCCGGTACGGATCCGCATCACCGGCAGCGAAAAGAAGGATGCCAGTGGGGGCGCGATGGGGCTGGTCACGGGTTTGGGAGGGCGGGAGAAAGACGGGGGTGGCGGTCACATCAGAGAGCTGGAATCTTGGAAGAGCTCTTCAATCCTCAAGTTCGACGCATATGAAGCTTTAGGTGAATGTTATCTTGACGACGAAATTGAATATTTGAATATTGAAGGCTTTGAGTCTGCTGTAGGCTCGTAACCAAAGTCTCTTCGCGCGCTGAGAACCCAGTTGTTCTCAAGAGAGGAAAGAGAATAATGCAATTCTCAACTGGGATAGAATAGCTTTTGACTAGACAGGAAGCTTGAGGCTTTGAGGTTTGAACGAGTTGAATCCGAGACTCTTGCATTGAAGTATGACCACGGATTTGCCCAAGGTTGCCTGATAGAAGAGAATGCAGTGACGATGGCACTAAGGACACGCGTGGTAAGAACAGCAGGCGGATTGACCACAGGTCCTGGTCTACAGCGCGCAGTGGATGGAGGTGAGACTCCGAGTCTAGACTAAAGGCAAAGTCTAGGTCACGTGATTAAGTCGAACACGGTCTCCTTGACTTGCTTTCAAAATTCATATTATGTTATTTACTCACACTCGAGACAGCTTTTCGACAATTTAGACAAAATTGAGGCCTCTCGAGATCAGCTAATATCATGTGATTTCTCCTGCGGCGCTGTTTTCACTGGGGCTTCAACAGTAAAATTCCAGTCAACGTCATTCCAAAACGCTATTGAAATCCAGACTAAGAGAATGAACTTGCAGGTAAGCAGTGAAGTAGGCTTAGTTGCTTGTCAGCCTCACCTTCTTCATGTTTCAGCAATTCTGAAGCTTCAGGGCAGTTCTAAGGTAGAGGAGCTCATCACAGCTCTCCTTCCTACACGTATGACCGGTGGAGGCGAGTCCAAAGTCTATGAAGCACGGAGCCCCTCCTCGACGACGCACAACGTTGTGCGGCTCTGGGTCCCCGTGTAGAACGCCTTCACCGTGGATTTGAACAAGGGCAAAATAAATACCAGTCCTATGAAAGAATCAGAAGGTACAGGAATTCCGAATGTTGCCCAACCTTTCAGCAGGCGTCAAAGAAATTTCATCCCAGGCTTGTCGGCCTTGACCAAATGGCTTGCCTGCGTCCTCAATGACAATTACGACCCATCCCGATTCGTGGGCTGGTGCCATCAGTGAAATCAGCCGTGGAACAATTACACAGGTGCGAGCTAGCTGATGATACGCCGTGACCTCCTGGACAGCAAGGTGGAATTGCGCCTGCTTGAGAATCTTCAGGATGACTGGGAAAGGAATGTTGTCCGCAACGGTCAGCGATGCACCAAGCACACGTGTGATGTCTCCCCAATGAACCACGCGCGAAATCTCGAGACGTGGAAGTTCCTCAAAATGTGTGTGGACATCTGGGAGGAGACACGTATCTCCGGATGGTGGAGTGGATGGCGCCGTGGATATACTGGTTCCGTCCAGTGGAAGGAGACAGCTATCTGCAGAGGTTGAAGTGGTTGCTGTTGTCGTCGATATACTACTGATGTCCGAAGCCGAGTCATCGCCGATCGATGCCTGTGATTCAGCGGGAACACTCTGTAAATCTTCTGGTGCAATTACGACCAATTTGCGGGGAGGATTGAACACGCTTGGCACTCCAGCGTGCAACAAGGTCTGGGAAGCCGTTTAAAACAAGGTGTATGAAAAAGGGACGACGAGAGACGAACCATACTCTGGTAATTATAGCGACGATAGTTAGAGCCACCGCCTCCAGATTCGGAGCCACCGCTTTCGAAGTTGGATCCACCACGGCTTCCAAAGTTGAAGCCACCACGGCCTCCAAAGTTGGAGTCACCGTGACCAGGACCGCCACCATATCCATCGGCTCCGCCGCTAGACCGTCTATGGCCTGGGTCTGGGGCTTCACTGGGTTGTTCTGATCCAACCGAGCTTTGGAGCTTCTTTGCTAGTATTGACCACACCTCATGGCTACTACGAGGATCTGGCATATGCGGGAAACTTGACACGTGATGCGGAAACATGACGGCAAAAAGGAGTGAGATAGCTGATGCTGATGTTGCTTGGTCGGATTCGTCGAGGCTAATGGAGGGCGATACTCTCACACCGCGAAGTACTTGGTTTTTGAAATATGTTTTTGCTGAATGTCTTTTTTAATTCCATTTTTTATGTGCCTTTCAGCGGCCCTCACCTTGAGACGTAATCACCATCGTTGTCCCAGTAAAAATAACACCATATCGGCAGAGATCCTCGGAAATTGTACATTGCTGGAGGCCGATCTTGGAGATAAACAGGTTAGTCAATCCACGGCGGAGGCAAAACCGTAATTATAAAGGGAGAGGCACCTTTTTGATGATCCCGGCTCCGTGACCCAGAGGTCCGCCTCGTAGCACGTCAGTTATGAAGTCAGATTCGTGCGCTTTCAATACAGGATCCGTCTTCCACTCGGTTCCCAAGGCCGAAAGTAGCTTATCATCATAATAAAGGAGGGCTGATTTCTCACCTTGCTGGGAGAACTGTCGGGGCGGTTTGCATATGTCCATTCTACATTGATGTCGGTTCCATTTACGCAGGGAATCCAGGGCATCAATGACCAGTTCACCCACTAGTTCCAGGAGGTGTGTTCCGATGTCAGCAACCCAGTCTTCACTGGTGTAGGATGAAGTCTGCATGGATACCCACAACCGTCCCCACATAACACGTGCATCATTGGGGCACGCTCTGTTGGCGATATCGATACTGTGGATTATCTCCTTGAACCGGTCCTGTACCTCAACCAAAAGACTGGCGTCACGATACATGAATACGGGAGGGTGCGGCGAGGACTTTAAGTCGCTATAGCTGCAAGTGCTCGTGCTGGGGTTGGAACATTTTACGGAAACCAGCCGCAGCAACGGAAGCGATGCATATGTGTCGAGTGAAGGCGGAGAACGGGGGGGTGGGGGGGGCTGGTTTGGGGACCAGGAGGGGACACGTCACGGATAGTGGTTGTTTGGGACGTGTTCCAAGCGGAGCCAAACTGCGGGGAATGGAGTGGCGGAGCGGAAGCCAGTTGCGATGAGCCGTATAGCTGTTGGTAGTTTATCTGCTGAGATGTCGATCCAAATGCCTGTATGGATCTGGTTGGCGTGCCATGCCAGAGATCTTGGTTCGGGATGAACCTCTGGGGCGCGTTTGAATGAGTAGGGAGTGGATAATTGTATGGCTGGTCAGAGAACGGGTAAGGATTTTCGGTGTACGGAGTTGAGCTGTGAGCCCCGTACTGAGGCGGCCCGTGTACGGAAGACAGCCGCGGTGGAGGCGCGTTCGAATGAGTTGGGAATGGAGGATTGTATGACTGGTCAGAGAACAGGTAAGGATTTTCGGTGTGCGGAGTTGAGCTGTGAGCCCCGTACTGAGGCGGCCCGTGTACGGAAGGCAGCCGCGGTGGAGGCGCGCTCGAATGAATTGGGAATGGAGGATTGTATGACTGGTCAGAGAACAGGTAGGGATTTTCGGTGTACGGAGTTGAGCTGTGAGCCCCGTAGTACTGAGGCGGCCCGTGTATGGAAGGCAGCCGCGGTGGAGCGTGCCGTGGAAAGTTGTACGTGTTGGACTGTTGCTCGTATCCGCCCCAGAATGAAAAGGAAGTTTGATCTTGTTGCCTGTAATCATAATGCGGGTCCTGCGCTTCGTCCTGCGCCCCAGGCACATTGGTATGATATTCAGACATTGGTATGATATTCGCAGTGACGTGATGTCGGACCTGCGGTCCGTATCGAGAGGCGATTAAAGGGTGCACAGCCACTTCCTCCTTTCTGCGTTCAAGTTCAAGTTGGATGGAGACCCCACGTCTAACCTCTTCTCCAGTCTTTCGAAGTTACCGTTGGCGCTCGAAGGCGTTCCTCGATGACACATGGCGTTTCTCTACGATCTCTGGCGCGGAAAAATTCATTGCCAGGTTGGCCAACATAGACATTGACTGTTACCCTCACGACGTCTGCGACATGGACATTTCTACTTTTCGTGCCCACCTGGGACTTCCGAATATCTGTAAAGTTTCCATCAACCCAACGACCGGTAACACCACTCGAATCGCCGGCTGCTTCGCTATTACACTCCTTCGCTTTCAAGTTCTTGATTTACTATTCAGTATAGTTGAGGGAGGCGAAGTCGACGCATCTGACCAAACTCTGCCGACTCAGGAATCGCTAGAAAGTCTAGCTCCAGGCCCTCGTAATGTGATTTCCGACTGGAACAGTATACTTGACTGTCACTCATGACTGTTGTATAGTTACTGTCCAGAATGGCTCAGTGGTCGGTCTATCTGAAGTCGCTTCAAACTGGTGGTATTGAAGAATCGAGGGCTTTGGAAGCCATGAAAAAAATCGAAGTACCGGACTCGGGTCCTGCCACCCTTGTGCCCATGGCGGCTTTTACTGATATGATGCAATCTGCGTTGGCCGTCAAGACTCTTTTAAAAACTTTCAGGCGATGGGCACTGCACTTGTTTGGATCATGGAGGTGTGAACTCTTTTTTTTTTCTTTTATCTTTCACTCAGGCTTGATTCTCAGTGTGACGTCACCCCTTTACAACTTTCGACGGACAATATCGCTCTTTATCAGAGCTTTGACTGGTGTGTCTGTGCAGTAATTTTCTTTTCTTTTGCCCATTGGTATCTCAGGCTGCCCATTGAAATGAAGGAAATATTCGCCGGCATTAAAATCGGACCCCTTTTACGACCGCTTACCTACACGATAAATTCGTCGTTGGTATTGGCAATATGCGATCACGATTTGACTGGGCAACACGGCCACATTTCTTCGTGGTATCGGGTTCGTTTCAATGTTAGGCTGCATGTTACGGTGCTCATTAAATTAGGTTCGAGCTCTCCTTGGAAGTTACCGCACCCCGCGGATTGTGCATCTGGAAAACGTCATTACAACCGTAATGCGACATGTCGCAATCGGTTTCCCTGCCAAGGATGTAGTACTCGAACACTGGTATCCGGGTCTATTGGCCATGCCTCCCCATCACGATGATGCAGGCATTTTCGCTCACCGTGCGTTGGACAATTCCTTTTTTTTTAAAAAATCTGATCCCAACGTTTAACGTGCGATAGTCTCATCTGATCCAGAGAAGCCTCATCCCCCACGCCAACGGCGAAAGGCATCTGGACACACTTTGCCTCCTCCGTTACCTGCCGCGCAACGAACTACTCCCTCTGCCTCAATCCGTTACAGTTTGGCCGTAGGTGTATGCGAGACTCCGACCGCGGAAGAACAGGATGCCAGGCTGAAAGCGAAGCAACAGGCGGACGAAGCTGAACAGGCCCGACTGGAGCTCGAACGTGCTCGTCTGGAGCGGGAGCACGAGCTCGAACGCGCTCGTCTGGAGCGGGAGCACGAGCTCGAACGCGCTCGTCTGGAGCAGGAGCGCCTCGTGAAGGAGAAGGAAGAAGAGGAAATTCGTGCGAAACAGGCGGCTGAAAAACTTGCACTAAAGCGGGCTCAAGAGGACCGTCGGGCAGCTCGAGCTGCCCAGTTGAAGGAAGAAGCAGACCGACGCACTCAGCACGAGAACGCCAGGAAAGAACGCCAGGAGAAGGAACTTGCAATAAAGAAGGCCCAAGAGGAGGCTCGGACTGCCCAGTTGAAGCAAGAAGCAGATGGACGCAAATGGCACGATAATGCGGTCAACAAAGCCAAGCAAAAACGCCCGGTCCCAAAACCTTCTTCCAATGATACACGTAGCAAGCGGAAAGGTCGAAGCGAGAGTCGTGAACATATCGGGTCTACAAAGAAGTGTAAGTTTCAGCAGGAAACAGTGAGTGGTACTTTCCATCACTGTGCTTTGACTGATGTTCTTTAGGAGGAGGAGGTTTCCGGACCTTTACAAGAAGTGGAACAGAACCCTCCCGAGGTACGCTGATAGATGTGGATTTTGGTTGGGCTCATCGTCTTCTAGAAGTCTACAGAGCCTCTCGACTTGACGGGGGTTTACCCGGATGGTATCCGTACCATGAATTTTCCCTGGGTGGGACATGTTGATACGGTATGTCTTGCTATTTCGCGGGATTCCATCGCAAAAGTTAAATGTTTACAGGATCCTATTGAGAGGCCCATGATGGAAAAGTTGCTTCTGTCGATCAATCAAGGACGACCGAAGTGCTTTCGCCGTCATGTTGATGGCGTTGTTCCTACAGAACCGCCCAAAGACGAAGAATCTGACATGTATGTCATGTCGCTTTCCCAGTGGAATAGCGCTTCTCCGGTCGATCTTGATAAGATTTTGGGCACTGGATGCGATGTCTTTGTGGAGGATCTCTTGATTCCAGGAAAAAGTCTGCCTCCTGGAGTTGCTCTGCGTTTGCGGCACAATCTGGATGCGGAGATGGAAGTCCAGGGTATGTTTCGGATATCTCATGTGATCGTCGACTGACTGCTTTATTTATTGATTTGCAGTTCCCGGTTTGCGATTTCTGCCACCGGATTCCGAGGTGGAGAAGAGATATCCCAATAGTCTGCGAAAGACCACCTTGCGTACCTTTTTAAATCATGCAAATGCTAAAGACGGCCTCACTCTCAATTGCTTGAAACTTCCAGAGTCCAGCTCTGTTTCGCCGAATCCTTTAACTGGCAGTGGGCTTGATCTCGAGGATATTGCGTTTAGGCAGACCAATGGTCTCGGCGGCCCTCGAGGGCCTTTTGCTGAGCCTGAACATGTGCCTCGAGAAGTTCAGTATTGGGAGATTGTGGGAACCCCTCACGCTCTCACTAAAGGTCACTGGGACAAGGCTCCTACCCGGGTAACGGTGGAAGGACCAGGTATACCTTGCTTGGTTTATACTTGTTTCGTGCTGAATTGTTCACGCCACGCGACTAGGGGCGAAATTATGGATCAAAAGACGCACAAACTTTCACAGAGAAGCTAAATGGTTTAGGTATGAAGTCGAAGATTCCCGACTATTGGAAAACTGGGATCCTGATGAACCTGATATCAGTACCCATCAGTATGAGGGAGTTATCCTCCTTCCCCGAAGTGGCACGCTGTAAGTTCTTTCCACTTTGACGGTACCTTCGTCTGATGAAAACCCTTTCATGAGTTTTATGCAGTCCAAGGAGCACATTGTTGTTGGCATTGCACCAATCTCTTCAAACATTCCTACAGACCCCTCGGACGATTCTGACAAATTTACCTTGGTCACTGGTGGACATTTCTTGTCCGCTTCTACTACTATCCCGTCCGCGTGCATGCTTCTCCACCTTGCGCTGCTGAATAATGCCGCTACAAACGTCGAACACGACGTGATGTGGAGGACCTTTGTTCGGATTTGTGCCTTTTGGATGGACGTCTCAATGGGTACGCTTCTTTTCTTCGTCTTTAACTTTGTATATCTAAACCTTGTCTGTACATAGACAGGTGCTCGGATATTCCTTTTAATGAGGCATACTTGCCTCGTTTCTCGGATGTCGACGCTACAGGGTGGATGGATATTGTCAGCATTGCGTCACTTGTTGTGCTTTCTACTTCATTGGACGGTCGCCATTACCTGGATTTACTCCCTCAAGTGGAAGCCTCACAAAGAGTGTTCATCCGTGATCTGTATCGCAAGTGGAGGGAGTGGTTCGCCGCGCGGTTCAAAGGATACAAGGACGATGCGCAGATTGATTGGGAGCAAGATGTTTTTACGGTATGGTGCTTCATTGGCCCTCGATCTATTCTCAACCAGGGTTCGCCCCATTTTCCAGGCTGTTCTTCTTCATCTAGCGGTCGTCCTGATCCGTTATCACGAGCGTGAACAATATCAAGATGGAACTGGACCCGATGTTCTTCTTGGCCAATGCCACGAAACCCTTGTAGCAGAACTGCAGGATGCTTTGGATTTGTATCGAGAGGGGCTTGGGGAAACTTTGGTGTCTGAGTTGAACAAGGGCGAGCCGGAGTCATGGTATTTCTTCAAATACAAGGGTCCCGAGATTACAATCTGTAGAACCTAGTTGCTCTCTCTGGATACGGGTGGATACGAAACTATTACGATTTGTCTTTGACGCAAAATCCCCATTCTCAATCGTTGACGATATATATACACCCAGTCCTTGCCGTAAACCTTGTTCCGACTCCGCAGCCTTCCCTTCTGCGCTGTCCCTATTGGTGGGAGGCTTATTTGCTTTCGAACGTGTTCTTCATTCAGACTCCAACCGGTACTTATGTTCAGGGGATCATTACGCGACCCAGCGTCATTGCTTGCCCCAGTCGAACACGGACAGACTATATATTGTCCCGGCATGATGATTTGGTGAATAATATTTGCCTCAAAAGTCCACTCTCAATCTGAAATTTGAAAGCCCGCGCTTGTCAACTTATTTATACGTAATTCAACTCAAACGTCTTACTAGTCATCCGACTCAACTTGTCCAGAAATTAGGCCTAAAAGGCATGATATTTGGACATTAATATTGGTATCGTGATGTCGGACCTGCGGTCCGTATCGAGGGGCGATTTTAGGGTGCACAGCCACACCCGTACACGTCTCTCTTCCCTCCGTCCCATTTCCATCTCTTCTCAGATCTCTGTACTTACACGTCCACGTTACCTGCTGTAGTCTTTCTCTCTCGGCTCGTACTGTACTACCCCTGGACACCACCCGTTCCGTCTGGTGGCCCTCTCTTCAGCTTCTTCAGCTTACCACCACAACATCTCCTACTGCTGGTCTCTTGTGCGACACGCATCTGGTTCTTTCTGCTGGCAGCGGCTGGGCTGGATTCTCTCTAAGACTAGGGCTTCCGCTAGTTCTCTCTGGGCTCTGGGTCTCTCTCTGTGGACTGGTTCTCCTGGCAGTCTGGGTTATCTTGTCGCACAAGGTCTGGCTGTTTCCGATACCAAGTGCGTGTTCTCCAATATCCCCTGACTCTGTACTGATTCATTCCCTCCAGCACGACTCCGACACACCTACAGGAACACGGACAACACACCAACGTCCGCGGATTGGCGAAGCACGGCCACGGCTGACGCGCGATGGCCTCGGAGGATTGGCGTGCGATGCGGGCAGGGCCACGGATTGACGTGTGATGCGGGCGTGCGGGTGAGGAGAAAGCAGGTGTGCGCGCGCAGGCCCAGGGAATGGAAATAAAATCATATTATCATTGCTGCTGTATTCCGTGCTATTGCAATACCGCACGATACCTCCCGATCCCAAGGATAGCAAGGCTCCGGAAATAGCTGCGTGTAGCAGCATCTGGTATCGGCGAGTATCGCGGGGAAAACTGGCTCTGACGATGCGGTTCGAGCCTCTGCGAGGCCTAGCCGCCGTTTTCACTGGGGTTAAGCAAGAGCAATGGGGCCTAGTTCATGTATAATATTGTACTTGCTGTACTACTGTAAGCTGTTCGGTATTTGAAAGTGACCGCATAATTGGTGTAGATTTTCGCTGTGAATGAAAGTACTCGGTTCAATGAGCGATGGAATGACTTGAACGAGAACTTGAACAGGCGAGATCTGATTTGATTTGATTTGATTTGAATTTCTATGGTAATCGTACCTGGCCAGTTCTCGTCTTGATCTCTGCCTCTGTCACTCCGGCTCACCATCTCCACAACGTTGGTCGCCAGTGTCTTGCTTCTCCTTTGCTCATGGCTTTGTTTCATGCTACCATCCCGAGTCTTAAACACTCTAAATCAGAAGCTTTTCGCCGAAAAATACAGGATGCGGGCCCTTCTGCAGAAGCCCCTCCCTCGAAACGTCTGCGCGTTACGGGCAGAAACCCTTTCGAACCCCAAGTGGGAGCCATGTCTGCCTACACCAGCAATGTCAACCTTCTAGCACTTCTCTGGGCGAACAACTCCGTCACGATAAATAACCTCGAGGAGGAACTGCGGCACCAGTCTTCTTGCGGCTGGATGCTCAATGACTGGGACATCCCGGTTTGCGACGATGACGCAGAGTGCTCAATCTGCGACGCCCACACAGACCATTTCGTTGCCCGCCTCAGTCGCGCAGATGACGACAACGTCGACGAAGCCCAAGGTGGTTCATCTGCAGAGGAGGATGAGCAAGGAAGGAACGATTCGGCCTCTCTAGGGTCCGACTCAGAATCTGAGGAGGTGCAGGAGAAAAGCGTGTCGATGAAGAAATTGCTCCGGCTTCGGGACCTTCGTGCTCGCGAACGAGCGTACAAATCAGACGAACCCGACAATCTCCAGGGCATGATGGTCGCGTTGACTTTCGACAAACTCCGTGCCGAAGCTGACCGCGACACGGCCAATTCACGCTGGTCTTTGATTGACGAGGAGAAGGATACCTTGCACAAATCACTTCAGAGTCTGACCCAAGC
The DNA here is from genome assembly GCA_014925785.1 of Mycena galopus ATCC 62051. NCBI lineage: Eukaryota > Fungi > Basidiomycota > Agaricomycetes > Agaricales > Mycenaceae > Mycena > Mycena galopus. The sequence continues at coordinate 304,024 of WIQG01000099.1, forward strand.
GCACGATGAGCTCCAAACGCGTCATAAGGCAGCTCTTGACGAGATCGAGGTTCTCAAGCAGCAGCTCTCTAGTGAGTACATCCTGAGCTTTTCCCGGTGCAGAATGAACTGAAAGTGTGCCCGTAGCTATGTCCGCAGTCCCTACCAGTCTGCCCGAAGCTGTGTCTGCAATCCCTGCAAGTCCACCCCTAGCTGTGTCTGCAATCCCTACAAATCCGCCCGTAGCTACGCCGGCAATCCCTACATTCTCACATGCGGAATGGCTGGCAATGAAAATGCCCCACCATCCGCGTCTCCGCAACTCCTCGCGTGTTGGCTCCAATTTCAGGAGCACACCGGTCTCAACGGTGTTCATGTCTGCGGCCCTCACTGGGACATCGACCTCCGGGATCTTAGGGGTTACAGGGAGGTGATGAGTCGCGTCCCTGAGATGCGAAAGACTTCCGGGAGCACCGACCATCGCAACCGCCAGCACTGTATTTTTGCGATCTTAGGTGTCTTGGCCATACCGGGCCGGTACGCTGAACTACTCCACGCGGACAAGTGTGCAGTGGCAACTCAAGTGCAGTATTCCCCACTGTCTCTTCAGCAGGGACCAACGGATTTGGCTGTCTCGCGTCTGCTAGCGGCTCAAGGCTTGGCCGTCCCAGTAGCAGACGACGCCTGGCAGTACGCCTATCGCTATATCAAGTCGGTTGCGGAGGACCAGAGTGTGCACAATGCAAGGACAGACTCAGCACAGAAACTTCTGGCCAATGCCAAGGCGCAGCTGCGATATAGCCCTCCGCCAGTAGGGTTAAAATCTTTGGAGGAGGACCGTTTTCAGCGCCCAAGTGGTTTGCCAAATAAACGCCTGTGACGAAGTCTGCGACCTTGGGTGGAAGAACACGTAGACATTGAAGCCCCGGATTTCGGACGCATATATTGGAGCCCAGAATTTTACGGACAAGAGCAAGTGCGAGTGCCTATCTTACAAGTTTGAGACAAATTTTCATCAGCATATATTTTAGCCAATACATGATGTTTCCGCGGGATATTTGTAGCAAATATTACTATTGTGTTATCCTGCAATTACATTGTATATCTACAGCATATAAGCCTACATTTCATGGCAGCGGACTTGGCATTTTCAGCTCGAAATATCAATTCTCTGGAGGCGAGCGTTCCGGTCACGTGGCCCTGCTCTTTTCAGCGCCATCCAACTCTCAGGTGGTGCCTTCGGTGACCGAGGGCATCTTATTTCCAAGGATGGCTGGGATATGGTCACTGAGGCTCGATGGGCAACCACCGGGACTTGGACGTAGCCATGTATTGTGGACTCGGTGGTTGCCATCGAGGCTCAATTGCGTCCTGGCGACTCTATCGGTTCTCGACAGATTATGGCGCCTTCTGTGACCGAAGGCGTTGTGTTCTCGAGATGCTCACTGCAGCTCGATGGGCAACCACCGGGACTTGGACGTGGCCATGGATTGTGGACTCCGTGTTGAGGCTCGATTGCGTCTTGGCGACTCTATCTGTTCTCGACAGATTATGGCACCTTCGGTGACCGAAGGCGTTGTATTCTCGAGGATATGCTCACTGAAGCTCGGACTTGAACGTGGCCGTGGATGGTGGGCTGGTCGATTGCCATCGAGGCTCTGTGGCGTCCCGGTGATTCTCTGCTTCTGCTTGCGGCGCTCCTCACGGGGATCTGGGCTCCTGACACGAACTTATCAACCAAGGTCAATGTCTTGAATCTTCCCGCCCCTGGGCCCGACAATGCCTACATCCTCTCGAATCCCGCCTTCGTAAAATCCAGAATATCGAGGCCAGTTTGACCGAATTATCTTCAAACAAGGAACATACCCACCTCTAGGACTCTGCGGTCTGCTGTGTAATATTATCGCATACCGGAATCTCCGGCTTTGTATATCTGGTGCACAGCCGATCTCTCCAGCTCCGTGGCCTGTCGACAGGAGGAGCCGCAGTCGTCCATCCCAGCAGTTCTTGATACCCGCACGAACTCGCCACGCCACGCGAACCCTCCGAAAGGATGGCAGCCAGTTTTCCAGCCGTGGAACGCAAATCCGAATCCGCCTTTTGCGTCCCTCATGCAGTTAACGTGCTCATGGTTTTGCGTGTCTTCGTCCTTGCCGCCGTAGCTGTACTGCTCTCGTGGCTTACATTATGCGCAAGACAAAATGTGAATGTAAGTGAGATCGTCAAATCACGGCCAAAGACTAACAGAATAACTCTGTATCCCTGTAGACCTTCGCAGTCGAACGACATGGCGATTTGCAAAATGCATTGCGGCTGCTGATACACTACGCCGCCTTGAAAGCGCACCTTGGCATGCATCCTCGAGGCCCTCCCCGCCGCTACGTTCACCAAAGCCGCCCCATCTCAGCGGCGTGGCGGAAGGCCGATCCGCACTCGAGGACGCGAGCTACACGTCTAAATCACGCACGAGCGAAGAGGTCGAGCTGGCGCACAGAGATGCGCATGGAGTACAAGAAAGCTCGCGCAGACGCTTGTAGCGCATCGCGCACGAGTTTTGACGTGCGCCTATGGGCTCGTGCCGCACGAGAAGCTCGAGGGCAAGTGGTGCGACTGCGGCTGCTCGACGGACCATCTCGGTCATCTGTGCGAGCGAATGGTGCGTGAGGCTGGGAGTGTGGTGGCGGTGGGACGGGCGGGGAAGCGGGGTGTATCGGGATGGGAGGGTGGGCGGTCGGCGGCGGGCGGCGGGACAGTTGCGGGGAAGGACTACAACGGCGGGGAGTGGATCGGAAGTGATATGACGATCGGGGATCTCGGGGACTGGCGGTACAGGCGGTAAATCAAGGCCGAGCGCAAGTGGTTCGCAAATCCATCGGACAAAGAACTCAATTCGCTTCAGGGTCGAAAGTCGGGGCGGTCAAGCAATACGAAGCTTGAGCTGCCGCATTAGCAGCTCAATCGCACCGCAGCGCACTCGCCGCTGAGCAAGTGATGGTCATGTGTATTCGTTTATTCAACTGTCAGCGTTCTTTTTTCCCTGTCCATTGCGCTTTTGCGACATAGTTTGTTTTGGAAGAGATTTGAATTCAAAGTAGAAACCGTCACGTCTGTTGTCCAAAATGGAGGTAATTTATCTGTGGCACCTTCATCTATACGTGTGTCCATGTTGCCAGTATGGGATTTTGTTGTGCTTTTAGGCTACATACGACATCCTGTATGGTGTCGTCCTGCGAATCCCGATCCTTTCAAAAAATCTCATGCCCCAAAGTTTATTGGTTCTACTCGGTATCGGGCGACCCCGAAATTGGTTACTTCCCGCAGGAAGATCTGGATTGGACGTGTGCAAGCGTATCTGACATTAATTTTTTCGGGGTCTTAACCTAGTACTACTGTGTCGCGTATTTGTGGCGGTGTGGCTGTGCTTTTCGAACTGTGGACTCTGACTCTCCAGTGGCCTTTGGTGACCGAAGGCCTCCTCAGTATTTTAGCGGCACTGAGGCTCGGTGAGTAACGGCCGGGACTAGGGGTTAACCGTGGATTCTGCACAGGCTCGATGTACACGCTCCGCCCGGCGAATAGCTTTATCGGCATTTTCGCACTCAGTCTTCCGATAAACGCGCGACACGTTGGAGATCCCAGCCTCGTTTGCGAAAAACCCACAAAATACCTAAATTGATGTTCTCTATTCTGTGTTAATTACCGCGCAGGCCTCAATGCTCACGATGTCTGGCATTAAAATTTCCCCGGAACAAATCGTCGATTGCATCCTGAGTGATTTTCGAAGAGGAGACACGCCACCGCCATTTCTTGACCCCTGATTCAAAGCCTTAAAACACCCCTCGCCAATTCTTTTCGTTTGTTCTCGATGTCTTCTCCCACCAACGCTATATCCAAAGTCCTTGGCCATCCCAAGGCGCCGAGGCTTGCTTCTGAAACCGCTGACGATGGTCCAAAAGACACCAGTGCTTCAACTGACATCGCAGGGCTGTCGAGTTCAAGCTCCAGCTGCTCCTCTGGTCACAAGCAGCAAGTCCTATCACACCAATTTCCACCCTCGACACTAACTGTTCCTCAGGCTCGGCCAGACCCTCGAGGATGGGAACGTCGTCTTCAGCGCGAAGAAGGTATAAGCAAAATGGTCTCTGTGGTAGTTGTTGATTCCGTCTTCAGACACACGGAAGCTACGTGCCCATGAGCGCTCGCAGCATCACGCCGGTTCGAAAACTTTCTTCTTCCCATTCTGACGCTGACATGTTGTAGACTATCTTAAAGCGGCTATACGACGACCTTCACTCGAAGAGGCACCTCAATCCGCAGCCCAAGGACGGCGTAGAATGTCAAAAGTGGGAGGGAGCTGGAGCGCGTCTCTCAAGCTGGGCGGCGTACCTCTTCGGGTTTAGCTGCCTCCTCCGAACAGATGAAATCCTCAAAATGGAAGCTGAGGATGTCAAGAAAGACTCGGAAAACGCAATAATCATCACTCTTCCCCGCAAGAGACAGCAATATGACGGTTTGTATTACTTCCAAACTGTTGTTTCAATTTTATTGACATGACCCCACAGAGGTAGAGACATTTTATCTGTACGCTCTTCCGGAAGAGCAGGCACACCTCTGCCCGGTCCGGGCATATATGGCATGGATGAGTGCCAGTCAAATCAATACTGGCTATTTGTTTCCGAAGATCGGTGCTGGTGATCCGCTGGCCACTGACAAGAACGAACCTATGGTCAGTTTGTTTCAAATTTGTGTTGTTGGAAAGCATGAAGCTCACAGGTAATCCCCAGTCCTCGGCCGAGTTTCTGGCAATGTTTCACAATCATCTCTTGAATATTGGAGAGGACCCATATCCTTATGGCACCCAATCATTCCGCCGAGGGGGATGCCAATACCTCCAGATAGATTGTCAATGGTCCATCGACCGTATTCGTCGAAGGGGTGGATGGAGCTCAGGATTTAGCTCGTTTGCTATCGTCAAGGAACTGGTTGGGGATGACGGTCAATCAGGGTGCCCCCTTTGCGGACATGCTTGTCTCTGCATAGGATAGTTGTTGACGAGCAAAGTACCGTTTGGACTGTATGTTGTTTGGCATAGAAATTGATTCCCATGATTGTGCTCGCTCAACTTGAATTACCTGACTGATATTCTAACTGTTTGAAAGACGCGGTGACAGAGGCTCATACACGTTTGAGGCAAATTTTCATCAGCATATATTTAGCCAATATACTTGATGTTTCCGCGAGATATTTGCAAAATATTGTCGCAAATATTACCGTCATGTTATCGTGGAATTACATTGTATATCTGCAGCATATTAGCCAACATTTTCATGGCAGCGGACTTAGCATTTTCAGCTCCAAATATTAATTCTAGAGGCTAGAGTTGCAGTCACGTGGCCCGATGCACGGCTTCTCCTTTCAGCGCCATCCAACTCTCAGGTGGTGCCTAGGGCGTCTTATTTCCAAGGACGGCTGGGATATGGTCACTGAGGCTCGATGGGCGACCACCGGGACTTGGACGTAGCCATGTATTGTGGACTCGGTGGTTGCCATCGAGGCTCAATTGCGTCCTGGCGACTCTATCTGTTCTCGACAAATTATGGCGCCTTCGGTGACCGAGGGCGTTGTATTCTCGAGGTGCTCACTCGGGACTTGGACGTAGCCATGTATTGTGGACTCGGTGGTTGCCATCGAGGCTCAATTGCGTCCTGGCGACTCTATCTGTTCTCGACAAATTATGGCGCCTTCGGTGACTGAAGGCGTTGTATTCTCAAGGTGCTCACTGAAGCTCGATGGGACTTGGACGTGGCCATGGATTGTGGACTCCGTGTTGAGGCTCGATTGCGTCTTGGCGACTCTATCTGTTTTCTTTTCGACAGATTATGGCACCTTTGGTGACCGAAGGCGTTGTATTCTCGAGATGCTCACTGAAGCTCGATGGGCAACCACCGGGACTTGAACGCGGCCGTTGATTGTGGACTCGGTGGTTGCCATCGAGGCTCTGTGGCGTCCCGGCGATTCTCTGCTTCTGCTTGCGGCACTGCGTCTACATCTTCTCTGTTATATGGACCCTTCGGTGACCGAAGGCTTCGTCTCTGGAGATGGAATGAACTTGAAACTCGAGTGTGCGCTTGACGTATTTCTTATTTTTCCATGTACTCATTCACCTCCAGCACCCCGCCACCATGCGTACGGAAACGCCTTCCATCTTTGCTCTTTCAAGCCCGTGGTCGACGGATCTTTTACCGCCTCAGCACCGGTGACGGAAGGGTCCTGGATGCAGACTATGGCACCCGCTGGCGAGTGTGTGTGGCTACTTACGGCGCTGAGTCTGTGTTTCCGGCCCGTGCATATACCATCTCTTATTTCGCACTTAGAAGGTTTGGAATGCCCTTGTTCGGCCATCTTAGCGAACTGCAAGGTTGTACGGGGACTCACGTTCCGCGCAACCGTCCTGCACGATATTACAGACATGATCTACAAGCAACGGGAAAGCAGCGTAAGCTCCGCAGTGTTGGTCGTCTATTTTTCGTTGATGGAGCCTTTCAGGTACGGTGTACTTGACCTTGAACCGCATCCTCTGGGCATCCCGATCCCGATCCCGATCGCGACGCTCTAATCGTACCGCCGGCGACGCCAACGTTACACACCAGTATTCCCGTCATGTATCAAATAGTTCATATCTTCCCTTGCGACCGCACCTTTGTCTTGCATGACCGTAGGTTCTGATTTACAAATACCTTCGTTCGTGGTCTGCAATTATCTCAATTTCTCTAGAGTGCGGCTGGGTCCATCCTCGACCCATGGGTGTGGATACCGGCGAGCCTTCGGTGACCGAAGGGTTCCTAGTCTTTCCGAGATATGGCCGCTGAGGCCCGGCGGGCAACCGCTGGGGCTTGAACCTGGGACTTGATGGTGGTCATCGAGGCTTTGACGGGCCTCTGGATGAGGTAGAGCCATCATCGGTCTTATTACATTGTGCACGGTTCGAGTTTTCGATCGTGCTGTTATCTTGAACCTGTCCAGGGTAAGTTTTCGTCGTCTTGGGAATGATTTCGACTAATCCGTTTGCAGGATTAGAGGGCTGGTGTAGTATACTACCAGGTACGAGTATATCATTCCCTGCTTTCGGGCCGTAACTGATCATCTCACCCAGTCGAATAATTTACAAATTTTGTTTCAATAAAAACATAGCATCTTGGAAAAAGCTCGCGCACGTGAATTGTCAAGCTACTACACCTCCAACCCATCCACCAAGTTCCTCAACTTGCGAGTAATTGCAATTATTTCTTCGACCTCGACTGAAAATCCATCGCGATGTCGCACCCCACACGAACTGCAGAGGAACACGATTCCCATAGCGCCGTCCTCGAGTTGAAATTTTTCGCGATGATGGACTCCACACAAACTGCAGGGGTATGGCGCAATCCATTTGTCTTGAATCTTCAAAAATTTGTGCACCACAGACTCTAGATACGTTGTCGGCGATGCCGCGACGCGCCCTGATATCTATACTCACCTAGTCTTTTAGCGTGATGCGTCGGTATCTTGGCTATGAGTTCGATTTCGGCCAGATAGCACTGGTGTGGCCATTCCCCTAGGCGGCGCTCCGGGTCGTTTGACCGCCCGCCCTTGAATTCGACAGAGCCATTTGGGTTCTCTACCCGGTGCCAGTAGAAAAATCCAGCATCGTCCGACGTCGGCAGCAGAGCTGAGAGGGCCGCCTCCAGGTCGCACCTCGTGTACGTGCGCCGAAATTGTGTCAAAGAGTGAGGTCTTAAGGAAAGCAGATCTAGAACATATCAGTGGTAAGCACAGACTTGCCTGAATACATGCCCTTTCTAATTTTTTCCATGATAATATCTCCAGGCTGACGAGAACGAGCAGCTGAAGACCAGTCGAGGCGTGGGGGCGTGATGGATGGCTGTGGAACGCGAGCTGAGGGTGTAAGGTAGTAAGACGGTCAAGAAAAAATAGATACCGGTCCGCCTTTTCCCTCCTGCCATTATCTGCACCTCTACTCACCAGTGCTTCTCCAGTGCCTTTTGGTGCATCCGCCATCCACAACACTGCTCTCCTTCACCCGCCGACTTTACCCAACAAAAGGAAGCGGAGTCGCAAGCCACGACGGTTCAGTGCAGATGGAAACCTGCGAGTATGTGAAGGCACAAGTAGCGTCTGCGGCACGGATCGTACTGACTCGGAAGATTGGTGCGTGCCAAGCTCTTCCATCGGCGTTGTTGTAGCTCAAGTTCGGTAGGCGGACGCTCTCCATCTACTGGTCCACCAACTGCACCACGCCTGTGCGACCAGGACAAGTCCCGAACCCGATCGTCGACGATCTGTTCGGTTCTCGCTTGGCAACGCACAAGTCGCGGATCTGTCAGGACCCGTGGCGGCTCCTTCATCCGCTCGAGCTGCTCACGGTCCACCTGCAAAGCCCTCAGCGACCGCTGTCGCACTCACGCCGCACGCCCCGCAGACACCGTGAACGTTTGCTGACCTCGCTTCAGTCGGCTGCGCATCCTCCCCCCGCCCTCGCCCTCCTGGATAATTCGTACCCGCAGTTCATGGCAATCCGCTTCGCCACGGACCACCTGCTCGAGGACGACCTGCCTGAGCTACGACATGTAGGCACACGAACTGCTCGAGCTGCACTGCGCGAGCGTCGTTGTTCTGCTGCTGCGCGCGCACCCCACAAGGCCCGCCCCGACGCGTACTGGGAGGGCCGCGTGCGGGTCTTGCGCGTGCGGTCCGGCGAGGGTGAAAGGGAGGAGGAGGGTTGGCCGTTGTTTCACGTGTGAAGACGGGTGAGACGCGCGCGGTGGAGTGGCACGAAAGGTGGCTGATGAGGGAGGGGAATCTGTAGATGAGGTGCGCTGAACCTTCCTTCCTTTGTTCTCGGGAATTCTGTCTAAGCGTACATAGATTAACCCGCACAGACCCGCCTCATCCACACCCTCCCCCTCGCCAACCTTGTCCATCTCACAAACACCGCCCTCACGCGTTTAACGACAGATTATGGCGCCTTCGGTGACCGAAGGCGTTGTATTCTCGAGGTGCTCACTGAAGCTCGATGGGCAACCACCGGGACTTGGACGTGGCCATGGATTGTGGACTCCGTATTGAGGCTCAATTGCGTCCTGGCGACTCTATCTGTTCTCGACAGATTATGACGCCTTCGGTGACCGAAGGCCTCGTATTGCAGGATATGCCCACTGAGGCCTGGCGGGTAATCGCCGGGACTTGGACGTGGTCGTCGATTGTGGACTGGGTGGTCGTCATCGAGGGTCCTGGCGATCTGGGTCCTTTCTATCTCCTTTTCCTGGACTCTTCCTGCTTGCCCATCCCACAACGGCACTCATTCTTGCTGTTCCATGGGGCCTTCGGTGACCGAAGGTTTCGTCTCTGCATGACAATGAACCTCTCAATTCTCATCCTGGTTCAGGATGTCCTTGCAATGGCGCCTGCGGGCCAAACCCCTCCGTGCTCCCAAGTTCGTTTCTCCTCAATTCGAATCCGCAATAATTTCCTCTAGCCCATCTTCGATTGGGTCGAGGCGGGGTTACGGAGCAGCCGCGGTTACAGCGAATACAGCGAGCGTGCTGTATTTTTTCATAGCCACGTACGTCGACACCCTTCTATCGTCCAGGCTTGGCTGAACGTCTGGGTGGAAGTGGAATTGCCTGAACTTGCAAGGCAGCTCGTCAAGTGTGCGCTTCACATATTTCCTATTTTTTTCCCGCGCTCATTCACTTCCAGGACCTTCACCACCGCGCGTACGGAAACACCTTCCATCCTAGGGACTCTGCGGGATGGCCGTGGTCGTGGGATTCAGTCTTGACAAACGTATTCCCGCGACTCAGTCTGCCAACGCTCTCGCTCTTTTTCGGCGACTAATTTACCATCCCCTCGCCACCAGTACGGCCCGTGTGGCTCTTGCCCCTTTCTTTCTCGTGTCGTACTCTGTGTTGTTTGGCAATCGAGAGAAGGAACAGCAAAGGTGTCCGAAGATATTATACAGACGTTTCCAGCCCCAAAGGCTGAGCATCGAGTAGGCACGTTGAGTAGGAGGAAAGGCGTGTCACTGTCGGCTCGTTCTATTTTTAACGTTCGACTAGTTTCGACCAGTCAGAGTAGTTTATCTTGCTAGAGTAAAACGAAAAATCAAACTGGAATGGACGCTCACTCAGGCCATCTACTTGCTTTCGGAATTTTGTTTGCAACTCATCACTCACGCCACTCATGGACTCTTCAACTCATCTTGAATAACGTCTTGTGATTTGGGGATATTCTTTTGGCTCGAGAGTTACTGGTGGCTCACTCGACTCAGGGTGGCTGTGGTCAAATCCAACGCGCATTACGACTGAACGACCATATCCTGTGCGGAGGACCTTTGGTGCCCGAAGGTCCTCGAAATGGTCCAGGTTGACCTTCGTGCCCATTGACTGTTGGCCTCCCCATGCACTCGGCTCCTTGAACGCCCGCCCTAGCTTTGTCGGAGAGCGCACCTCTCGACTCAAACAAGTACTTTCTCCTCCTACATAAACTCGGACCAACACAATTGCTATATAAACTCGGACCAACGCAATTGATTGACGTCGGAGGCTCTGTTAGTATGCGCTGCCTCTCGCGATAAATCAGCACGTGCGTTGAGCTGCCCACAGAGGTGAGATGGGACACTGAATTTTTCAAGCAATACAGCCAGTAACGAAGGTCGTTTGGTTGACAAAAGACGTTAGGTACGTCGCGAGCGTCTTTGCTAGGCTACAAACGTCATTTTTTGCCTTTCACTCAGCTTCGCATCCTTCATCGGCTTCATCGGCTCGGCTTCATCCGACGTCTTCATCCGTTCGTTCTGGCTTCGTTCTGAGTAGAAAATACCCTCAAGTTTCAAGTTTATTTGAATGGGGCGAGGGCCACGGCGCAGCGGCGCATCAGGCCACGCGCAGTGTGTATATAATAGACATATCCTCTGTCTCTCGCCCTTAATACCTTGTCTCTCGCCCCTCACCCACTCACCACTCACTCACAGCTCACCACACCACACTCACCACTCACGACACACTCACCACTCACGACCCACCCACTGCTTTTACACTACTCCCACGCTCACTCACTCACATCTCAAGTCTCAGCTTTACAAAATAAAAATGGCCCCCACTACAATGGTCCGGTGGGTACTCTCTCTCCGTGCCGTGTAATCCTACCTACCTACCCTCTCTTTGTAATTCTACCTACCTACCTACCCTCTCTTCTACCCTCTCTTCTACCTACCTACCCTCTCTTCTCTCTCTTTTTTTTCGGTCTTGCTTGTGGCGGCTCGTCCGCTAGGGCTCAGCGGCTCAGGGGCTCAGCGGCTCAGAGCTCAAGGGCGCTCAGGGCTCGCGGCTCGCGGCTCCCAGTCCAGTGTCTGTCGGTCGCAGCGCACTTGCTTTTGTCTGTCGCCGATCGATCGCGCCGATCATCATCATGCATGCATGCATATCATATCATGCGCCTCGCTTGAATTGAATTTCGAGAGTGGTTCGGTTACACGTGGGTTTTACCCCGGTTGGTTCGGTCACGTTTGGAGTTGGTTCGGTTACACGTTTGGTTACGATTTCGTGACGTTCCGTGACGCGAGCGTCTTATTTCGGTTGCGATACTCACTTCCTACTTACCTGTATAAGCCTCGTCGCTACGTCTCGTACCTTAGTCCTTCACTCCTTGAAGTGCCCGTCTGAGGTACAAGCTTTCTTCCCTTTATTTTGTTTATCTTACTCACGTCTATATTAGTTTACTTCATTCTATTAGGTATTCAATATAGTTGTTCACTCCTTGAAGTGCCCATCTGAGTTTACTTCATTCTATTACTTCAATAATTACCTAGATGTATCATTGCACATATTTGCTCCTTCCCCTCACTCCGCAAAATGAATAGAATTGGTGCACCAGGAAATGTGCCTGACATTCTTAGTATCAGCTACCAAATAGTGTCAACTGGAATGGTACCTGATATGTGGGGAATGAATTACTACAATTTTCCAACTGATTTGGCATATGTTGGAACCAGTTTCAGCTATTCCGACACTACCCGCGTCAGGTGGAATTTGTTGTGCCTGATATGGCTCCTGACACCTCAAGTGTCAGGTGCCATTTCCGATTCACTGAAACGGCGGGTATTAGTGCAGTGTGAGGTGAGTCCCGGACACAATAAGAATCACGGCACCTGATGCCAAGTGATGGCCAGGATCAAGCCGTCTGATTCTTCCCTATACTGTACCTGATTCTAATTGTCGAAGTGCACCATACTGCTCCTGACAATCAGCATGTCAGGAGCAATTTCAGGTGCAAATAATTTGCACCTACCATCAGCAGTATCAGGATGGCGGACACGTGCTCCGGCATGTCCCAAATCGGGTAAGAGATCAGCGCCGGGTCTTCTTCACATATTAGATAGCATTCCTGGCTAACGTATTTGGTCACTGATATTAAGAGTGTCAGGTATATTTCTGGGGGCACTGATTCTATTCATTTGGCGGAGTGCCTGTTTATCCGATGTCCTTTCGTCTCCCTCTGGCGGCCTATTGCGTCCATTCAAGGGGGATCAGGATTAAAATTCCGTACATGGGGAGGGGGCGGGTCCAGGTTGGGCTGAAAAAAACTTTTCAACCCTATATCCGAATTTTGAATCCCGAACTCCCCTTGTGTCCGTTAACGGTTCTTTCCTTGGCTGTGCTAATTTTTCCATGTATCCCATCTCCTTTTGTGTCCCCTCTACTCTTGCTCTTGGAGTAACCCTTTATATCCTTCACTTTATTTGCTGTTCAACACGGCCTTTTCGTTTGCGATCGACCACCTGACCTGCGCGCATTCCTGCACTGCTCGTTAGGCACCCGCACCTCGCCTGGTTCTTGCACTCGGCCTTACCCCCCCTCGGCCTCGTGGGCTTCATTCCCTTTATCCACCTCCTCGGCTCGTCGAACTCTACCACCGTTACTGTCACTTCTCCCTCTCACTCCTACTCCTTTCCCTCTCGGCATCCTGCTGCACGTCAATTTCAGGAGTGGTGCATTTTGTAGTGCATCACTCAGCGGCCAGCGAGTTGTACCCTTGTCTAGTGGTACTTATACCGGCAGCTCACCGCCGTTATGATTTATCCACTACCTCGGACTTGAGCTTTTATTCTTCCAATATTCAATATAATAGATAGGTTCGCAGCCCTGGTCGCACTTGCTTGCATTCTGATTCTAAATTCTTTCGCTCATTGATCTCTCGTTCGACTGCACATACACCTTCCTGCTCCAACCCTCCAATGACTTTTGGCACGATCTTGCGATGAACGCTTTTACTTACTTCACTCCTTCCATCAAGGCGACATCTCCACATTTTAGGGCGGCTGCCTTCTCAATCCAGCGAGCGCTGATACCGAGCGCTATATTCTAACACAATCCGGTGAATATAAAAGCCAAAGGTTAAACAGAAACGTACTATCATTGACCACCTTGCGGATCCTGTCGTCCTCGATCATGTTTTTGTTGAACGCGCTGGCTGCTGACTCCGAAACAGCACCTTGAACTCGCCGACGAAACTCGTCGACATTGAGTTGTGGCAGGGCAAAATTCGGATCTGCATAAACAGGGAACCCGGCAGCATCCCCAAGAGCTCGGATTTTTTTGCAGACTTTCTTGTGAGGCAGTGGCCCGTCCCACTGAGATATTCGAGTTAGCCAAATCAGGTATGGCAGCAAGAAAGCTTGCGCACATCATGGGTCTGACACTGAGCGTTGCAATACGCCACACGTTTGCATCCAGAGCACATCGAAGCAGCAGTCGGATCGGTACAGCCGATGTTGTGGCACTGCGGGGGCAGTTCAGCCAACGTAAGCATGATGTTCCTGGCCAGCTCGTATGGCGTCTGGACTAGCAGAATCGCGGTCCGGTATTGTTTCGAATAAGCCAGAATTCTCTTGTGATACTTCACCTCGTCGAATGGAAGCACAAGTTTCGCATGTATAACCCCTCCCATTCCCAAGCCCCCCTCCCAAAGTGCATCCCAGGACCACGCCATTTTGTCATCGATCTCTGCCACCCGGTTGAGAGTTTCGAGGAGCAGAGGACAATATTCGCGGTAAAAATACGCAGAGGATACACCGTCATCGATGTTCAAAAGTTCCTTCATCGTGATGAACACGAGGGTAATTGGGTAAACAACGCCGAAAGAATCAAAATCTCCTGCGAAGTCGGCTGGAAGTGAGTCAACGCCGCGTTTCAGGATGCCAACGAGATTCTTAGGGAGATGTGCGCTGAGAAGGAGTGGGATGAGGACGAGGGGGCCAAAGGAGGCGGCTGCAGCGCTAATGGCACGGAGAAGTGGCAGGATCGGGTAGAAATCGAGCCATCGGCAGAGCATAGTGGTGGCTGTTTCGTCATTTCCAGCCAGGCATTGTCGGCGATTTCGAGGCCAACTAGTCTGCTGATGGTCGTGCAGTTGGAGGGCATTGTAAATGAGGTCGGCTACGATGGCAATGAGGCCCTCCAAGGTGTCTGTCCGGCACACGAAGCCGCTAGGATCACGACAATACGCAGTGGCGTTCCACCGCCAAGCGTGCATTCCATCTATCAGGCGATCAGTGCGATCGCATTCGCAGTGTTCCATGCGATGGGCGAGGGCGGCCATGTCCTCGCGAGACCTGTTAGTGGTGATGAAAGCGGATAAAACATCGAGGAGCGACATCGACTCTGCCAGAGAGCTCAGCTCTAACCGGAGGTTATCGCTCGCATACTGCGCGTCTCGAATGATGGGATTTTCCCAAATGAGCGCATGCTCGACTTCAACGTGTGAAAGGAGGCAAATGTAATATCTGCAGCAGAATGTCGGCTTGGCTGGATCCCTAAGAGACTGGATGGCCTGATCAAGAAGGGCGGGCGTGGAGGTCATCGTGGTGTAAACAAAGGAGCAATCAGTGGTTCCGACGTTCTCCCACGCCACATCACGTGCCAACTTGTTAGGCCCGTGGCTGGCCCTTATGCCATCGCCCAAAAATGGCGCATATTATGCGTTTCGGGGCTTATTGTCTTTTCATGGTTCGGAGACTCAATAATGACACAATACTTACTGTTACTGTTGACCGACTGCCGGACCTCAACTTGAAGCAGCTGGTGTGGACAGTTGAAACAAATCAACCCAGGAGGAGAAGGAGGAGGAGTGGATTACCAGGAGTCGACAATGACACGCGATTTCACGATTTGCCTTTCAACGCACAGTTTTCAATAACTTTTTCGCTCTAGCAGTTGGGCTAACCTGGCCAATTTCTGTTCATCGTCGGGCAGTAACAAAGCCCAGTCTTCTTCTCTTCCTTCTACCTCTTCCATCACACAAGAAACTCGACAACTATTTCATATCCCTCGCGGCATGTTCTCTTCCCACTTCACCGGGATCTTCAGTTTGACAGGAACGATACACAGGCCTTCGGGTTGCGCGACGACAAGAGAAAAAAAGAAATCCTCATTGCGTTCTCTGGATCTTGAGCAAAAGGACAGGCTATAAAGAATCGCTGGTGAAACTTTTGAAGAACGGGTAATCTACATGCAATCAAATGCATGGATGCCAAAGTACAGAAGAGTTGGTTTGGAAAAGCGCAACCTCCTGCGCTCGACGAGTGACCAGACCCGGCAGTACCACCAGTGTCCCATTCACCCTCCCTTTGTCATACTTGGGCATCTCTTGCGCGGCCACCGTGTTAGGATCCTCTCCGTTATTCAACCGGGTGAACATGGTCGAATTCAGGAACCGCGCACAACCAGCATTGAACATGAATGATGTCAACGCGCTGACCTGGTATTGATTCAACACAACACTCGAGACGATGTTTTGATTAATGCAAGTAATTCGCGTGGCGATATCACTTTGGAGCAGAAGCGTCGCATTTGCGAGCGAAAGTGGGAACGGATAGGGAACTTCTGTGCAGTTGACTCGAACACATTTGTGTCCGTATCCAACCGTTGGTAGTTTGACTGGATCAGGCTTCGGGGACGGGACAAAGCCCTCGAATCCTTCGAGTGCGGTAAGCACGACGGAGGTAACCGAAGTAGGGCATGCGGGAGGATTGTTGGCGGCAGTACAATTGCCTCTGGCAGTGGTTGGATCTATGACGTTGAATTCGTCTGATAGAAACGTTACAACCTGCCCGGCTGGAATTGTGCCGTCCTGAATGGCGTTGACATACTGGACGCGCATTTTATAACCCTGGTTGACGGCCATGCCAATGTTCTTGGGAACGATGGTTGCGCTTTCATAGAAGAGACTGTTCGAGTCGATTGGTATCGCCGGGCCAACCGGAGCTCCGTCTGTCTTTTGGACAATCTGCAAAGAGAACGAGGAAATCTGTTGCCCTCCTGCGTTTGCTCGATTTCTCCACGTCCAATCAAACGTGATCCCAGGAGAGAGAGGGAAATTTCCTCCAGGGGGCGGCGCCATCATCATCAATGAAGTAAAGCTCGGGATGAAACGGATGTGATCGGAATGAAGGAGTCGGGTTGAAGACCTGGACCACAGCTGACAGGGGCAGGCATCTGCCAGTCGAACTGGACACCTCGAGCAACGAGTGTTTGAACCGTAGAGGTCAATACTGTGGTGTTGACTATGTTGGTGATCCTCATGTGGTAAGTTCCAGACGGCATTGAGGAACGAAGCGAAAAAGTCTCGAATGTGTAACTGATCTCCGTTACTAGACACAGAAACGCATGAATGAGCACAGGTTCAACTCAAAATTGGACTTGTTCTTACCGGGAACATCTACCACGACATTACCTGCTGCAGCCACTGTGCCTGCCATCAACTCGATTGTAGAAGATGCAGCTGTGAATGTGAATGGAACATCATTTCCCTTTGCATCGACAAGGTCCCAAAGGACGGCGATATTCATCAACTGGGCAAATGTCGTAATATTTGCGAGGGCATCTGAGCGAACGTTCTAGAGGGAAAACGGAAATGCCTGGGCCCACACTGATGAGACGGAGATCAAAATTGAATAGAGGGCGAGCAACGAGAAAGCGTTGGAGAAATGCATTTCTTCGACGAGCTTGGTTCATACGAGAATTATTGAGCGCTTTATATACAGTTGCCTGAACTGATAGACATCGAGCCCGCCCCGGTAAGTATAACTGATTGACGCTGTCAATTTAGAGCTTTGACAGATCCCCGCCCTGAACTTTGAAGCGCTGCCCATTCGCGTATTTTTGGCTCGCCGCAACGCAACAGTAACGACTTGATGAGACTTCATGAGATCAACAGAGGAAATAAATGGAATGCTGGGAAGAGCGCGGAATAGAGTCTCATTGATATCTCCATAGACCTCTCCAAGTAGTCACGATTAAAGACGCACTCTCGAGATATGAGCTGGAGCCTACCAGATCCCATCACGAAAGCTGTAAGTTAATGGTATCACATTTTGATAGAGATCTCCGACTAGTACGAATAGCAGCCGTGACATCAAGGAGAACCATTCAAACGCGCTGTCAAGCTCCTCGCCAAATTTGAAAGTACAGTGTTTGAATCGTGTTTATCATTTGATAAAGCCATGTCAGGGTTGTCGTACCGAGGGAGGTTCAAAAAGAGCCGGTGCGAATTCGCCGCAGTGTACCTGAGATCAAGTACGTGTACAGAAACGCAGCCGGCTTTTCTGCACAACAGCAGTTCTTCGGTAGTCCGGGGTTTGATTTCCTTTCTCAGAATTCGGCGGCGATAGGACCTGAATTAAACCAGTGAAAGTTAATATCGTGGATGGTGGACTGTATGCACGTAAGAATAAGAATAAAATCTGAGCGTTTTAGCGCCCGCACGGCTTCAAAAATATGGCAATGCTACGAACCACTGAGTTGAATCGCACGGCCTCCAAATTTGAGACTGGAAAATACCAAAAATACACCATTGATATTCCGCAGTGCAACAAGACCCGGACTGATCGAAACGAGCCTCTCCCACGTAAAGTTCAGCAATTTCATGTCCATCTGCGGGGCATCCACCACGGGCCTTCACTCGCAGTCTGTTCGTTGCAAAACAAAGTTTTTGATCTATCCAACGTCGTGGATAATAAGTGCGGCCGCAAAACAACCACGAAAAGACACGGAATCAGACTTGAGGTACAGGTTCATTCAACTCAAACTTGATCTCCTGGTAAGTAAGTTGGAAAATTCCGAATTCACTCCCGGAGTAATTCCGAGTCAGTCTACTGGAGCATAACAGGAAAGGAAATTGAACAATCGAAAACATGGCCGAAGATTGCTTCATGGCCCAGGCCCGATTTGAACCACCAATGCCCACATGATTTCAATCCAGCGGTTCACATGTCGTGGGTGCGGAGTAAAGCGAATCTAATTTAAGACAGGCAAATGACATCGCTTACTGGCAGGCTGATCAAAGAATCCAGTGAGTAATGTTCACTAGAATCGCAAGCAACAGAGGGGGAAAGGAGGGTTTGGATGATTTCATATATTTCTATATTCAAATGCCCGAATACGTGACGTTTCGTTTCATTGCGTTCAACCAGCCGGCTTTTTTTCGGGTGCTGAGAACGTGCGTGATCCGATTGGCTGATGGAAATGATCGGCGGCGGCAGATGGCGTGGCATTGATCATGCTCAGCGCTCCCGCTCGGTCCACTCTACCATGTCAGACCCATGGCCAGATGCTGCTGCAGACGACCAGCAGCCCTTCCTCGACCACGCATCCAACGATGATCCTCGTAGTTCTGCAGATGGATGCGCCCCTCACGTCGGAAACGCGTCTCGGCAATCTCTGTGCTTCTCATCCTCACCCTGCCTTTCGTATTCCTCCTTTGGATGACTTCCTGGGTTGCAGAGCATCCGCAGGCTGAGGTTCACTCCACATCAGAATCGCAGGACGCGTTCGTCTTGAACCCGCAATTTGACCTTACCTCGGGGCCCCAAACGCGCGTGTACCACTGGACGGTATCAACGATCCCGTTTCTCAGGGGAACCACAATGCAAAAAACCGCACGGTTGTGAACGGCCGCTCCCCTGGTCCACTCATCGAGGCAACGCACACGACCGCATTCTCGTGTGTCCCTCGAATTTGAATTCCGAGAGAATGCACTGATTGCGCATGGAATACATACAGGTGTACGTGACAAACGGTTTGGCGGAAGAGGGCACGTACGTTCTATCTCTTTGCAATATTCATCGCATCTGCTTCTGACGGTAATTTTTCAACCCAAAGTTCGATCCATTGGTAAGGGACAGAGCCTTCGTCTGTCTTGTCTGCTAATTCAGACGAACGTGGCAGGCACGGACTACCACAACCCGATACCCCATTTTACGACGGTGCTCCCGGTATTTCGCAGTGCCCCATCCCGCCTGGTGAGACATTGCTGTACAATTTCACCTTTGGTGGATGGACAGGGACGACGTGGTGGCAGTGGGTGTTTCCATTTACTTCGTGGTATTCTCTTTCCTTCTTGGCTTTTTTCGTTTGTCTACCGCCCTGTTTCGATTTCTCCGGTTTTCTGTTCTTCGTTCCTATTTTCGCTTCTCTTTGATCTCATTTTCCGCCATCTAATCTTTCTCATCTTTCCTATCTTTTTCCTTCTTGAACTGACTCTCTTTCTTTCTACTTCCCAGCGGGCACCACTCCATGCAACACGCGTACGTCCCTCTTACTCTCTTACTCCATTCCCTTGTCTCACCTCTTACTCCTCCGTCCAACACCATAGCGACGGCCTCTATGGTCCCCTCATCGTGCACGCGCCGCCCTCCGATGAGACCCTCGGCCAGACATACTCTGCTGAACACGTCCTCACATTCGCAGACATCCTCGAGACGCCCGGGGCCGAGTTGCTGAAAACATATAGGGCTGTAAGTGGTTATTTTCCCGCTCTTCTGCTCTTTATCTCGACGCCGCCTTTTTCTTCGTAATTTCTATGCCCTTCTTGCTTGCCTAACCTGGTGTTGCTTTCGGTTGTGACTTGCATTCGGTGGAACTGGGTTCTGTCTCGTTTATTGACATCTCATTGAGGGGCGTGTCCTCGGACCATTTCATTGCATGGCTTCCATCCCATTTATGCATGCTGGATCTTGAGCTTATGGAAATCGGTTGCTTTGTTTTGGCGCAGACTTTTTATTCGCTATCACAACATCCATCGACCCTCTTTGACTCATCTTATCCCCGATCCCGCGCTTATTATTTCCCTAGTCCCATTCCGTAGAAACGACCCCGGAACCCGTCCCCGACAGCCTCGCGATCAACGGCAAAGGCGGGGGATCGCACCCCCCGGAGGCTGCCGATCGTCGACGCAACAACGTACAGGCGAGCACTCCAGGCAGTCCAGTGCATGCGGCCAGAGCGCCGCAGGAAACGCACGGGGAGGAAGATAACCCGGGATACCCCACCCCTACGACCGGGGGCGAGGAGGGGTACTTCGAGGTGGAGGTCGAGGAGGGGATGACGTGCGTTGGTTTGCTTTCTTCGGCTTTGTAGTGGGGTTCACCTTGCGATTGACTGACTCACAGTACGCGCCTGCGCCTTATCCACGCTGGGACCTTCGCCCCAATGCGTATCGGCGTCGACGCGCACGTCCTCACTGTCATCGCAGCGGATGGCACCCCGGTAACGCCCGTCGGTGTGCGGGACCTAGTGCTCCAGCCAGCACAGCGGTACGATGTGTTAGTCGCACGCGAACCGGGAGACCAACGGCAGGAGTTCTGGATCCGTGCAAAGATGATAGAAGATAGGTTTGCTTATGTAAAGTGAGTTGGTTCGTGGCAATCAGCTCTTCTCCGCCCCAAACCTTTCTCCCCTCTGCTTTTCTCGACCTGAACGGCACTGATGCTATTTTCCCTCTCATTCTACACAGCCATCACATGCAATCTGAGGCACGCGCGATCCTTCGATACACCTCCGCCCCTGCATCTCCCTCTACCTCTACCTCCGCGCTAGCGCCCCTCCCAACCACACCCACCGGCCCATTCGGGGGAGAGGCAGAGTGGTATGCACTCCCCCAGTTCAACGAGTGGGCTCTTCGTCCGGCTGGCGATTCACGAAGCTCCTCAGGCGCGACGACGGCGGAGAATTTCCCGAATATGGACATCTACACGATCCCCTTCATATTCTCCATCCAACGCACACACGCCCGCGACTGGCGGTCGTTTATCAATGGGACTAGCTGGGAGCTTCCGCCGCTCGGCGAAGCGGCGTTGGTAGCGGATACTGCGGGCATATATACGGACGCGGACCCAAGCGGAGTGACTGCCTGGCCGACTGTGTATCCTGGGTGCGTTTTTCATTGCTCAGTTAACGCTTTCTTGGCGATTCATTTCTTTGTTGCGCCATGAAGTGACCAGCTCATCGCGCCGCTGAAATTTAACCAAACGGTCGACTTTGTAATCACTAATCTCGACGACGGCGGCAAGTCCCTTCTGTTTATTCGACGTTTGTGCTCATGAACTCACTCGCCCACCCTTTCAGACCACCCCTTCCACTTGTGCGTCGCAGTCATTTCCGCCCTGCATATATTTTCACTACGCTTTCTTCATTAGACACGGATACGCGGTCAGTCCGATCGCTTGGCTTGAACTGAATGTTCCTTTCAGCTCATGTATATGAACAGCCGTGGCTTCTCGGCATTGGGCCGGGGCGATACAAGGTCGCTAAAGATTATGTAAAGCTAGACACCACTAACCCTCTGCGGTCCGTTCGGTGCATTGTCTATTTATCGCTCACTCACTGATCCATCTATATCACCTGCGGGCGTATGAAATTCAGACGCGACACGTTCACCGTTCCTTCGCGCGGTTGGTCGGTAGTGCGGATCCTGGCCGATAACCCTGGATATTGGGCGTGTACGTGCTCCCTTTCACACATTGTTCTGATTTTGATTTTCGTCCCTGCGTCAATTCTCGCTTCAACGAGCAGTCCATTGCCACATCGTGTGTACGTTCCCGGCCCTGTCTTCCCCGTCCTATCGTGTGCGTCCGACTCACACCTAGCTCCGCAGGGCACATGATGGGTGGCGGAATTTTCCAGCTCGCCGTTTCCCCCGGCCCCGGAGGTAACAAGATAACATTTCCGAGTGATGTTACGGAGCAGTGTAGGATGTGGAGCGTGTGAGGTGAGATGGAATGGGACGCGATTAATAGGCAGCATGGTCGGTTACTCTAGAGTGAACCTCATTATGCTCCGGTCGGGGCTTAAATTTAACGGTCAAGCTTAAGCGCAGTCTTTTCCTACAGAGTTTAGCGCCAGTGTTGAAACCAAAGGCTTCATCTGCGCAGTCGAACGATTTGGCACTTTCCGGCTATTTCATGCTTCGAGTTCAAGGGACAGGCGGGCTATCTTCGAGACCATAGGGGGGGGGGAGAAAGTATGCATGGTGTGGCAGGTCACTTCGAGGTGGAGGCCAGCAATTATCGCAAGGTTCGGTGTGGTAGGAATCTGCGGCACTTGCCACGGTGAAGCAACACTTGCACCGCGTCCTCGCGAGGACTTTATGTGTGAGATAATTGGATGACCGATTAAACGTACGTTGTCCAGCCAGTGAAAACTGTCACAAGAGGCCCGATGGACGACGCTACCCATTTCTTCTCGGCCTAAATTGAATTTGAAATTGATGTCCCGAGATAATAACGTCTTATCCCATTGAAGGCGGAAATTATCTTGATGCTCGCGATGACCAGGGACCCAATTGGGGCGCAAAGACGTTCCACCATCTGAACAGTTCTGCTGGAGTGCAAACCATATCCTTCCTTCGACCAGATACAAATAAAATACCTGATCCACCCTCCAGTACCTGTGGGATATCGGGCATAATTTACCTGAATGTGGTGACCATGGTCACGCAGGGCGGCAGCAGCAGCAAGCCCTCCGAGTCCGGCCCCAACGATGCAGATACTCGAGGCCAGGAGACATGGCTATGAACGTCAGTCGTCGATTCAAGGGTCAATCGAGGAGCAATGGAGGCCTGAGATGGCACTGAGAGAAAGAATAGGCTGCATCAAGTCCGCAAAGGCAGCCATGTAAATCCGCGGCGTCTATGCCGCATAACGGTAAGAACGTCAAGAGATATGGGGCGGGCCGGGTGTCTGCTTTCGAGGTGCGATGTAACAAGGCGGCAATTTGAAAAAGAAAATGCCCCACTTGACGAGGGACTCCATTGTACTCGGTTGTTCTTGTCACCGTCAATGAAAAGCAGGCGCGGACTGCCACTGGGGGTTGCATTTTCAGCTGTGGAAACCGTCAGGGCGAGAGTCGCGCGTCTTGAACTAGATCCAGAGAGGCGAACACCGTCCGTGACGGGAATACGAAGCCCCAGACATGGATATCCTGCCATCCCTAATCAACGATCTTCTAGAGACACACGGAAGAGGCGCTGAATTGAACTTGAGAGGACATCACCCTGGTCCAATGAAACGCCTCAATGCCTCTGATTACTTCGATTACACCCAAAAAATTACCGAAGCGAATGAATTTTGTTCAAAAATCCAGTTTTAATTCGATCTGTCACGACGTCAGTTTCCAAGCCATTCCATTCAATAATCAGACTTGCCAAACTAATATCCTGCTCAATCTTTGCCCTCAAAATACCGATAAACTTCGTCAGTCCCGGAAATCCGTCCACTCGACACGACGAGCATGCACCCATCATTGCAATGGGAACATTCAATAAATGATGGCTGTCGAGGTCTGCGGCGGGACACCGCGAGAGCGCATCCGTCGCACCGTCCAAGTACGCGGAGAACCACGCGGTGAGTGGAGCCAAAGTGCTGTGTGCGAAGGACCAGTGTCCGGTGCGCGGGCAGCCGATGGGGTCCGCCCAATTTGTGCAATCCGCACCAGGGATGTCGAGGTACGTCGCCCATTGGAGTGTGGACGTCGCTGAGGCAGCGACTTTTGCGCATTCGGAGTGATACTGGAGGAGAGTGTGATATGTGTCTGCTGTCATGTACTCCAACTGCGCCGGTCGAGCGGACTCGAACGCGCGAAGTGGGAGTTTGAGTGAACCCTTCGCGGCGTCGAGTGCGATCTCCTTCCATTCGTGGCGACAAGCGATGGCGAATACTGCAACCGGGTCACTCGTGAGATATTCCCTCAGCTGCTTCTTGGCCACCGGAATGATGAACTGCACATTGTACTTCATGATGAGCGCCTCCAACGTCTGCCGCAAGCCATCTAAAGTCTGCACAACGGCGGGATCGGCGCCTGGATACCAGAACCTCAGAGCCATGTCGAGTACAAAGGCCGATTCAGAAACCAGTACGATTGGAGTTTCGGGTTCAGACTTGGGCTGGGGGAAAGCAAACATATCATGGAAGACGGATGAAGCCAGGGAGAGAACCAGGCGGTAAACGCGGAAATCGATGCCGTCTGAGGAGCGTAGAATCACATCGGCGCTGGCGTCGTCGAAAGGAGCACGTAGAACAAAGCACGACGAGCCGAGCTCAGTCGCTGAGTCGGACATGGTCGTATAAGCAAGGAAGCAATTGCCGGAAGCAGTGCCACATGACGCGGGCACTGCCACATCATGCCACCGGGTGAATGATGATCATTCCTTTTGCTTCTGCACGCCCACCACCATGACCAAGGACCAAGAGTTGGAATCGGGAAAAGCGGGGCAGCACTCTGCACAAGGCTCGTATTTTTTTTTCACTCCAAGGCCGTGTACTCACAGCGTAGGCAGCTTCGATTCTCCATCGTTTGATGACCAGCCTATCTCGAGCACTCAATCCCCGCGCGACTGGGAATCAACCTGACCGAGAACCCGGCGTGGAACAAGAAAAGCCGGATCCGGGTATGTTTGCACACAGTCTAGTCGTCGCCTCTTCACCTGTCACGCACACTAGAGAAGGGACATTACAGTCGAGCAGAAAATGAGGAAGCATGTGCAAAGGTGTGGTCAATATATGTCGGTGAAGCGGAGCGATATGATGCTGCATTGGTGGAAAGTTGGAGAGCTGATATGGAAGGCATGCTCATCTTCGTAGGTCAATGTTCTGCACTGCTGGGTCTCATATCTAAAGGGAGCTACGCACAGTCCGGTCTCTTCTCCGCGAGTTTAACGGCCTTTCTCATCGAGAGCTACGAGAGTCTCCAGCCAGACTCGGGCGATCTCACAGTCGCCACCCTGAGCCAAATCTCGCAGCAGTTGGCCGCAATTGCGATTGACCAACCTTTTACGCTGCAGACACCTCCTCCTTTCGAACCCACGACTGCATCGCTCTGGTGCAATGCCTTGTGGTTCATCAGCTTGTCTCTCAGCCTCACATGTGCGCTGCTTGCAACCCTGGTCGAGCAGTGGGCCCGCGAATTTCTGCACAAGACGGAAATGCGACCTTCGCCCATACGCCGTGCAAGAGTATTCACTTTCCTATATTTCGGGTTAAAGCAGTTTCGGATGCACACACTTGTGGATGCAATCCCATTTCTTTTACACGCCTCCCTTCTCCTCTTCTTTGCCGGCCTCGTCGCATTCCTGGTGCCCGTCAACCCCATCATGATGTACCTGATATGCGGTGCATTATGCATCTTTGTCGTGCTCTACGCAGTCTTGACCATCCTCCCCATCGTCCGTCTCGACTGCCCGTATCGCACTCCACTATCGACTCCTCTTTGGTCCCTCCTGCAAAACTCCTGGCGATTTTGGGCCACTCCAGAGTCCTCCCTGGGGCTCACAATGACCGAAGCAGTTGTAGGGTCCGCGCTGTTGGATACGACAAATCGCGACCAGCGTGCCTTACATTGGACATTGGACTCGCTCACTGACGACACTGAGCTTCTTCCCTTCGTCGAGGCCATCCCTGACATGATCTATGGCCCAAACGGCTTTCGACGCGTCAACGATTCGTTATTTGACGGCCTCCTCGGGACCGTCGAAATCCCAAGTCCGTTGGTGACGAGGATATTTAATCTAATTGCGGGCACGGAAGGGATGTCTCCAGAAGACCCCCTCCGAGATCGTCGCCGTGTGGCAGGCCAGCGCGCGTTATGGGCTTTATGTATGATGCCGTGCGCATGGGATCGGTACTTCGACATTGACCCGGTGTTTTTCGATCGACTCACGGAAAATATCTCCCGAACAGTTGCGCTGGCCATCAGATTTCACGCACAAAGATGGTCTTACTCCCTTGTCGGAGAAATCCAGGAGCTGTTGGCTCAAGGCCGATTTCTCCCTATGGTCCCGAGACTGTTACGATTGCTCCTCAAACAAGAGGATCTCGTGGCCTCTCCCTTTTCATTGCTGTTCAGTCCCTCTCCACCTAATGCGTGCTCCCCCTACTTTGCGGAGCTGAAAGCAAGCTACGCCAACAGCGGAGATTTAATGCCAAACCCCTCGCAGCTTGAGAAAATTCGCCTCATCGTGACTACTCTGCATGAATCGCATGAATGGGCTTACAGCAGCCTGGTCTTCGTTGGACTGTTCGTCCAACGTGGACTCGACCTCGCTAGCTTTGACCACACCGATCAACCTCATGCTTCGTTCGAACCAAAGAGGACGTGCTACACGATTCTTTCTGAGATCGAATCGAATCCTCCCAGAAGGCTGGTGACTGAGCATACTCTGACCAGTTTCCCCCCTGGCATTCAGAAACTCGAATTCTGGTGGTCCTCCCCGCGGGAAATAGACGTTTTAGCGCAGATTGTCTTCCGTATGTTTGGTTTCTTTGCTGACTGCCAGATCGACACATACCTTGGAGAAAGGAGAGACACTGGAGCGATCGAGTACGCCCTCAAGGACTGTGATCCGGTCGCGCTGGCGCGACGACTTGCCAGCGATTTATTGAACCAAGGGGACCACAGTTTATGGGGACACAGAACGATTCTTCAGATTACTACAGTCGCTAACTGTGTCAACCCCGATTCCGTCGCCATTCACTTCATAGATGAGGTCTTGGCCCATGGACCGCCGGTTATATCCCGCCAATCCGCAATCATGGCAATCCGATATTTGCGCTGCCTAAGGCAGCTCCTTCGTGAACTTTTCGACATGGTCGTGAGTTCGCTCCCTGAATCCACTTTCTTTCCTCGGCTTCAACAAATTTGCCAAGGGGAGCTCTTGCGTCCGCTGTCTCCAATGTTTCTGCCGCCGGACGTAAATATCGGGAGCGTGATCACGTCCTTGCGGATTCATCTCCTCAACAACTACATTTCGTTCTTATCCGACTTCTTCCAAAATATGATTCCAGCCGAGGCCAGAAGTACTATCTCCCCATTCAATCTCCCATTCAATCTCCCCTCTTCCATGCACTGGACGGACATAGATCACGAGATACAGAATGGCTTCTTTGCCGCCATTTTGGCCCACACTCAATCCCTGGCGCACCCACAGTCTTTAATGAGCTCCTCCACTCGCGCCATGGATGCAGATTTGTGGGCTTCCGATCTCTTCTGGATAAATTACCACTGGGAGGGACCGGGTCCTAGCGTCCATGGGATATTACCGACATGTCTCGAACTCCTTAGAGAATCCCTCGAACTGTACCATGCGACGGCGAAAACATGGTCAGAAGATGGGGCTGAAATCGACACAACGTCCTCAAGAAGATTATTGGAGGAGGTCAAGAAAACCCTTGAAAGGACGGGTCCGGCGTCTGGCGCAAGCACGGCGCAAGGTGGGGAATTGCCTGAACCCCAACGCACAGATATTGACGAGGCGATTTCCGTCGAGCATGCTGATTCAGTATCAGCGAATTGGGCCTCGTAAGTGCCGCGGGCTCTACCGAAAATGCTTCCCCGAATTAATCTCATCATTCTCAATTAGATTCTGACGCCAACGAACTGAACGAGGATTGATTAGTCGAGAATAGTATTTCGAAGCAAAGCAGATTTTTTAAATACATCAAGATGAACTTGGTCTCTTTCCGACTGTACTTTCTTCCCCAAAGATTTCGGGTTGAAATCCTGGATGGCGTACCGGAAGCAACCGAAGTGATGGAGCGATTATTTGAAATAGCTCAAATTCATCGAGTCTCGAGCCTGGTGCGGAACAGAACAAAATCGTATCATTCCTTAGGGCCCTCCGGGCATCCCTGGGACTGGTTGAGCTTTGCAGTGGGGACACGCTATTGGGGCTAGAGTGTCGAGAACACAATGATCCCGGCGGGACGCCGAAGTATGTGATGTCTGATGCGGGACGGTGAGCAGCCAATACAACGAATTCCAGCAGGGCAATTAGGTGGGAAGCAAGAGCGAAAAGCTGTGCCAGTGGAAATTGCGACGAAGATACTATTGCGAATACCGGGAACCGGACCGTGTAGCGCTGAAACGCAGTATGTCCAACGTAAGGGGAGCGAGCAGACAACCGATCGCAGGGCGTGACGACGTAGTTGCGGGGCTAGGCAGCCATAACCCTCCCAAGTTAGTACGATTCGTAACTTGGAACGCCTACAGCCACACCGCAATGGGTAAGCCATTTGGATTTTTTCAGCGACCCTATCTGTCTCCTCCGAGAACTTGGGCCCAGGTTCTCAGATAAGATAGATAGGGTCAGAACTCAATTATTGTCAGATGAATTCTCGTTTGAGGTTGCCCACGGGACACCGTACCAGGAAATTACAAACCACGGTGCCAGAAGCATTATATCCTATGCCTTGTTTTCAACTCACTCTTCAGTCTGTTTCATTAACACTTGTCATCGTTGAATTCGCTCTGGCGCCCGTTACCAATGTCACATTTAATGTTCTCAATGCATTATATGCTCAAGTATTACATAGGGGTTAGAGGACCTAAACACTTCCCGGGACTCTTTTTTGAATTCACGGGTGAATCTTTCATGATTTTGGAACCAACAGCAACCCGACGTGTGCAAATATTCTTAAATAGGGGTTAACAATCAAGAGCCATCGAGAAGAGAAGAGAGACTTCCCGGGACCTTGCTTTCACTTCCCAGGCGAATGATTGGGGCATCACTACCTCTTTCCTTCGATTTAGAACCACCAGAAATTCACCAAAGTGGACCGCACCGACAATCATTACTATTTTTCAGCTTTGAAGCTCGTTTGAGAATGCCGCCAATATGTTAGCAAATGTTAGAAGCTTCCTGGTGATCGATCGACAACAGTCGGCGACGAAGATCGTGCCAATGCGGTCGCCTTCAATTCTACTGATCTCCGCTAATTATCTGCGAGCAAATGATCCTACAACTTCCCCTCGGATAC
This sequence comes from Mycena galopus ATCC 62051, assembly GCA_014925785.1. Taxonomy (NCBI): domain Eukaryota; kingdom Fungi; phylum Basidiomycota; class Agaricomycetes; order Agaricales; family Mycenaceae; genus Mycena; species Mycena galopus. Next base: position 333,146 of record WIQG01000099.1, read on the forward strand.
CATCTCCCTAAACATCGCAATCGTCTTCTCCAATAGTTTTCCAAGCCTGGCATTCTCTTCTTCCGGGGTCGGCTTAGGCTTGCTTACAGGAAGCTCTGTGACCAGACAGATAGAAAGATCAGGACCTAACGCAATTCAAAACCATGAAATGCCATGGGACGCACCGCGGTTGGCAAAAGAGAACGTCAACAGCAGCTCACCGGCAGCTCCGCGGGACATCACAGTCACAATGCGCAGCCCGTTGCTCACTTCGTGGTACATCTGCCGCCCCGCAAGATCAACGACGCAAGTGGTGACCATGGACCGCAGGACGTACAATAGTTGAAGGGTGCGCCTGAACGGTCTCTGTCACGACCTCGGTCTCCGTCCGGTCCTCGTTTTCCACTGTGAGCTCTTGCACGATCTGAAAATTATGCGTGAATCACATCAAGGCCGCATTTGAACGACTGGACACACCTTGTTGCCGCCGTCAGTGATCATCTTGCTCGCAGGTACATTCGGTAAGAACAGCTGCAGCCCATAGGTAAGTAAATAGACGACCTTAGGAATGCTGGGAGACGCACGGCGGGGTTGCGCGCTCGATATTCGAGGCCTCGCCACAGGTGTTTCTCGGTGAGGACGGGTTTGGCGTCAGGAGGGTTAACGGGGCGGGTAGCTGCGAATGCGGAGGACATTTCTGTAAGAACGACTTGACTGACGTTCACACGAGGAATCCACCTTTTTATCTTGAACGCCCTTGAGGACGTGGCCCCATTGACAAGACGTTGTTCCGAATTCGATCTTTACTAATGTTCCAGTGACAAATATGAGAGAAATATTTGTCACTGCATAATTTATCCGTTTAATCGGGCCCTTTTGGGTTGGCAGCCCCGGGCCCGGTTAAACGGATAAACTGCATGTTCCCATAACCTCGTCATGAGAGAAATATTTGTCACTGAAACATCAGTAAAGATCGAATTCGGAACAACATCTTGTCAATAGGCCCACGTCCTCATGGGCGTTCAAGATAGAAAGGCGGATTCCTCGTGTGAACGTCAGTCAAGTCGTGTGACTTGTTCAACCTATCGACATTTCGGCAGCAGCCGAATTTTCGACATTCCCATTAAATATTTCGGTTTTTCACTGTTTTCGGGCAGTTTTAGGGCCTGCATGACGAATTGGAGATTCTACAGAGGGCCGAGTGACGCGTGACCTCGACCAAAATTCATGATCGACATGGGGGTGCGTGATGCGTGACTGCCAATTTGAAGGTAATAGTACAGTATTTTGATTTTCGGGGCTGGCGGACAACTGGGAATTCAACTTCAAGTAGATCCTCACTCTTTTCGAAATGCCAGCCAATTGAGAGGATGATGAATTTGCAGAAATGGGACTCGGTGTCAACTTCAACTGTCAATCAGCGCGACCGCCGCTCCCGCACAAACACATATCATTTTCAGCATTGGTTCAACTTATTCGCTTGGTTTTCTCACCATGACATGAATATTGAATTCATTCCTCACGAAAGAGGATGCGAGGCTGCGAAGTGGCTGAGCAGCCGCTTGTACGGTCCACGTTTGCTGAAGGAGATCAAAATCAGGCAACTTGCAAGTGACTACATTTTCATCTCCCGCGGAGTCCCGCCACCGTGCGCGAACTACGAACTTGTAAGGATCCCTACCGTAACGTATACCGTAACGGCCATTAATAGTTACCGCTCCGTTTTGTCCCATAGAACGGTGGCTATCGCACAGTATAGCCACGGTGGCTATGTCACAACATAGGAGGTATAAATGATGAAGATGAGGCGAGCGGCGTAGCGTTATGAGAACTGACCATGGGAAAAAGGTATAACCAGATTCAGGTGTAGAATTAACCTCACTTCCAGATAAGAGTATACAGGGACAGGATAATTTTGTAAGGTACTTCTAACGGGTAATAAACGAGAACCTGATCCGAGGACGGAATACACTAGAGTCCTCCCAGTCCGGCGGCATCTTAGGAGGCTTGAGCGGGCCGTCCGTCTCGCGCAGGACTTCGCTCATGGAGGGTAACTCGCAACTGATGATTGACTCCAACCAAGAGAACATGTTCTTCTGAAAATCGGGATCAGAGTGCAAGCGATCTCGGAGTTCCTGAGGTGACGGGTTGCCCTCGATCCACACCAGCATGTGGCAGTGCAGTGTTCCTCGGCCCTGCGCCTCAACCATGGCGTAGTACGCACTGCATCGGCCAAAGAGCCCGTTGCCCTTAGGTGAGTCGCCTTTAAGTATAATCCGTATGAAGGCCTTGATGACCTCATCGAAGAAAATGGCTGCGGGCCCAGGATTCCGAGCAACAAATACCTGTTGCTGGGTCGAAGACATGGCTTTCCATGCCTCGGGGTCTATGCCTGCAATTGCGGCCAGCAAGGGGTCGGCAATGTCTGCCGGATTAATGGTCAAGAACAGAGCAGGTGTGGACAGTTTTTTTATCAGGGCTCTAATCTCGTTCCGGCGACATTGCTTATAACCAGAACTTCCTTTTAGGTCTCGGGCGAGGACCTTCAGCCAGTTCAATGTCTGAATCACTTTCTTTTCCACTTTGTTGGACGCTTTAGCGTTAGGGTTCAACTCCCACTTGCAGATGAGGTCAGTCATTATGGGCGCCATGGCCTGCACGTCCGAGATGACGTCGTTCTGAGTACGCTGGGAAGTACGGAAATTCACCTGTTTGTTCACTTCGGCTTTCTGAATTATGTTCCAGCAGACATAGGCGAAGTTCGGGTCTTTTTGAAAAGCTCCGTCGTGTTGGAGAAGAAGATTCCGAACTTGTCGCTGAAACGTTATCTGTTGATCTTTGCGGCGATTGGGCTCGTGAAAACCTCCAATGCCCCAGGGGTCCAGGTGGGGAAAACAAAATGTGAGGAAGCCCGGGTCGCGATCTGACAAGAATTTGGAGCCTGACTGCATCCTCACATAATTTTTCTTGTCCAGACACCATGCAACAGCGGAGGCCTTCATATCCCGCAGATCTTTCGCACTATGCTCGCCGACGACGTAACCAACAGCCTCCATCACCGTGTCAGTGGAAACGCCGGGGTCGCGCTCTGGCCGGTTGTCTTCGGCCCCCGCCCCGCGGTTGGCATAGCCATCAGCCTCGAGAGCGGCTTCTGGGAGACAACAAAGTTCGACGACTGTGGGCACCCCTTCATCTTCAGGACCCTCGAAAATCCCGTCCAGGTTTTCCCGGCTGAAAACCAGTCCAGCGGCAATACAGCGCATTGCGGCGGAGCAGGAAGTTCAGCATCCGCTCAACACGCGTCTTCGATACAAGGACAGGTCGCAAGGTTCTGATGTTTTCTCGCGTAGGTACAGTGTTAGGACCGATGAAAAGTGCGCACATGGCTTCCTGAATCTCTTCCTTGGGAGGAGGCAGAACGGTCCTGAGAGACGCAACGTCCTGCGGGAATATGGCAATATTGCCCTTAGAATACTGTACAATTTCGATCAATTCGGCACTAATCCGGAAATTTTAGTACAATTAAAATCCAAAAGAATTCGGATAAATTGAGAAGAAATTATTGCCGCAATAAAAAAAAATGGGCGTGACGCGTGACTGCCGAATTGAATGAAATTGTACAGTAACGTTGTGATATTGCCCGACTGTCGTCCGATCGGTCGCCGGCTTTTTCGCTGAACAAGTACGTGATCCTGGTGCAACGCGAGTGCGCCGTCATCATGATATCGTAGAACGTCGCCTCAGCGAAAGCGGCCTTCACAAGAGGGGGCAGTTCTTCCCTCACGTAATACTGAAAGTTGGCCAAAGCGTCTAAAGGCTGTTTCCCGTTTTCCCATGTAGACTTACAGGGTGGGCAAACACTGAGCAGCAACCTGCATGTCGGGTCCTGCAGGGCGGCTGCGCACAGGATGGCACCGTCGTAAGCTGCTAAATTATACGAGGTGGGTAATGTCTCCTTTGGTAAGAGGTCGTTTCTGAGGAGCTTCAGGTCGTACTTACTCAAGTTCAGATTACAAGGTTTCAAGAGGGACTTTTTCGTTCGGCGGCCGCATATGGCACAAGGGGCGGGCAGCCACTTCGCCGGCTCCATCTCCTCCTGCCATTCCTTCGCGATAGAGTGACAAAATTCAACAGTATTCAGCTGCGGGAAATTATTGCGCGCTTCCGGTACGGCAAGTGCACTCGCTTCTTTGGACGCTAGTTTCGGCAGGGTCGCGGTTCCTGTGGCCTTAGCCTCCACCCTGCGCTCGTACTCAGTCCGACGTGCGGTCTCCTCAGCTTGTATAAGTGCCACTGTCCTCACTGGGTAAACTTTCTCTCAACCTTTCTTAGCCGGCTTGAACAGGAAAACAGCCTGATTGCCACCACATTGAGCGTCGCAGACATGACCCATCAAGACAATCAATGAATTGGGTTTTTTGGTTGGACTTCCCAGGCCGTGTAGGCTGCACAACATGGCTAGTTGTTTCACATTGAGATGGTGGTATGCAGCAATGAACGCAGATATGGACGGCGTGTGACTGGCTACGTATTTGGTCCCTACATCATCTCTATGAATTGTGGGCAGAGATACATTGGATACAACTTCCACAAAGTCATAAGAAGTATTCAACAAGTACGTCGACAAATGTTCCAGACTGTCTCCGGAATCCAACTGCACAGTGTTGTCCACCAGAATTGGAAGAACGCCCAACTCGTCCAAAGAGTTGGTCTGCACAGGTTCCGAAGGGGTGATATAGCTGTTGGGATTGTAGATTGGGAAGGTTCCCTTTCTTGGGTACATCAGGTGTGCAAACGCGAGGCGCAAGCCAGGGCAAGGAGCCGTGCACAAATGAGTACTGAACGCCTGCAACAAGGCAGGCTTGTTCGGTTCACAATCGATAGAATGTGCTAGCGCTACTTGGACCAAGTCCTTTTGCTTGAGGAACCTGTATCGCCCGGTGAACTCGCCGAGGTTCGGCAAGGAACAGATGATGTGCCTGCAGGAATTACCATACAAAGCGCGGATGTCCACTTCAGGCCCAATGGCTTTGTACTCGTACCGCCGGCTTAAGGTGTAAGTCGACATGGTACCGGTGTCGTCATCGCGCGGCTCGTTATCATACACAACCTCCAGTTCAGACTGGGACTTAACCTGGACAGTCCTCAGACGCTTTAACTTGTTGAAAACCATTATCGTGGAATAGCCGGAGCACCCAGCATTACAGTCATGTGCTGCAATAGCTGCTAGCAGTGTAGCAGGTCGGGTGGACATCTGAAGGTGGTGGCTGGCCGCTATCTCCACCAGTCTCCCTGGACTCAAGTGCGTGAACTGTTTGACAAACAACGAAACATTGGTGCAAGACGCAGCGAGGCACCCCTTGCGAATGGGTGTTCTCACAGATTGGACTTTCACACAGTGGTAAAGTTTATTCAGAGTGTACGTGGAAACAAACTGTTCGCATTCCCCCATGTCGCTGATGGGAGTGTCCTGCAAGCGCACAGGAAGGATTCTCATTGAAGACGGAGTTAACAAGGCTCCGTATCCTGGTAGGTCGCCCAGCGGGTCACCGAAGTCGCTGTCGCGGCGCGGATTAAAACCAGAAGTGAACAGTGAACGTGGGGAGTGACACAATTGAAATGACGACCCCGGCATGGACAGTGAACTTTGAACAGTGACAACCGAATAGGTGCTGAAATCAGGTTCCAGAGGTGGCTGCACCGGGGAGAAATCTTAAACCTCGGTTAGCGGTGCGGAATAGAGCAGAAGGATGTTGCAGGCACTGGGGTCCATCCTCTGCCGTTTTCCCAAGGCCTTAGCAGAGGGAGTAGTAGTGGAGGGAGGTTCAGTCCCCAAAACCGAAGGACCGTGGGCGAGTAGCTTCACCTTCCTGGGACATCCTACGCTTGCCCAACACCGACGTTGTAAGGGCAACCTCAGCTCGGCGCGTGAGCGCGGGAACTAGCGGGAGAATCCGAAGTAAACTCAATTCATGGTACTAAATACAGAGTTCTAGAATACGCACCTAGCGGGAGAATCCGAAGAGAAGAAAGGATAAGGATTCCCACGCTAGGCGAGGTTTTTATAGGTACTAGCCAGTAGCACGTGTCCGAAGTGATCGGCAGTGATCCCGAGCTTGATCGCATAGTACGTTCCAGTGCGAGCGGCCGGACGAAGGGGGATGAAGGGGAATGGAGTCCGGAGGGCCGGAGGACGACGTTCCGGGCGAGGGCGGACGTTTGGGTGACACAGGACGGACAGGGGAGGCCGGACGCGGAGTAGGCGTTGGACGAAGGATCGGACGAGGCCGCGGGGCAGTGCGATGGGCCAGAGCCGGGCGGACGGATGAACGGACGGACGGACGGGCGGTTCCCCTGACATCACCCCCCCCTTGGAATGCGGCGTCTCGACACATGAATCGGACGTGGGCGTCGCGCTTCCGGAACGAGAGCGAGTCGAATGCGGCCCAAGCGATCCGGCGCGGGGCGTTGGGGTAGCGGCGGTAATAGGCGTCAATGGCGTCGATGGCGAAGACGTCAGAGTGCTTTACCCATTTATTGTGTTCCGGGCCGTAGCCTTTCCACCGCACCATGTACCAGAGGCTGCCATAACGGACCTTCGCTTCCAGGATCTCCTCGACCTCCCACTGAACGTCGTGGTCCGTCTGGAGGACGGGCGGGGGTTCGTCGTTCCGAGGACGTCCGGGAAATGGATCCGGTTCCGCGAGCTGAAGTTTCACCACCGGGAAGACCGGGTGGAGCTGGGAGTACCGCGGGGGAAGCTCGAGCTTGTATGCACCCTTTCCGACGGCCTTCACGACTTTGAAGGGGCCGAGGCGTTTGTCCGCGAATTTGATGGACGGACGGGTCGTCCGGATGTCAGAGGCGTCCAGCCAGACTCGGTCGCCTGCTTTGATCTCTGGGGCGGGCGTGCGTCGGCGATCGTAGTACAGCTTGAACTCATCCTTGGCTTTGACGAGCGCGGCTTTGGCTTCCGAAACTCCGGACGCGATCCGGTCTCGGAACTCGTTCGCGGATTCCACGGTCGAGCGCAATCCGTTGGACTCGAACCCCATCCGGGGGAGCCTTCCGGTGTCCATCATGAATGGAACTTGTTGCGTCGAAGAATGGACGTGGTTGTTGTACGCGAACTCCGCGGCCAGAAGGAGCTCGTCCCAGTCGTCCTGTTTGTAGTTCGTGAAGATCCGGACGAACTGTTCGAGCTCCTGATTGACGCGCTCGGTCTGGCCGTCGGTTTGCGGGTGGTAGGCTGTGGAGGTCGCTGGCTCTATCCCGATGAGGCGCCACAGTTCCGTGGTGAATTCCGCGACGAACTGCGGCCCGCGGTCGGAGATGTACTTCCGGGGGGTTCCGTGGTGCCTCCAGACGTTCTGGTAATAGAGCCGAGCGGCTCCAACCGCGCCAAGGCCGGTGTGGCACTCGTTGAAGTGGGCCCGCTTACCTAGGACGTCGACCACGACCATGACCGCGTCGAACCCGTGCGCGTCCGGGAGCTCGACGATGAAGTCCACCGAGACAGTGTCCCAGCGTTCTTCCGGAATCTCGGTCGGGTGGAGCTCTCCGTGGGGTAGCTTCCGAAGTGCCTTCGTCCGGTTGCACGGGTCGCAGGTCCGGACGTATTGGCCTACGTGACGGGACAGCTGGGGCCACCAGTAGTTCCGGGCGATGAGCTCGAGGGTTTTGAAGCGTCCGGCGTGCCCGGCGACCCGAGTGTCGTGGTGTAGGGCGATGATCCGGCGTCGGAGGTCCTTATTCCGCGGTACGACGATCTTACCGCGGTAGTGAAGGAGCCCTCCTGCGATGCGCCACTCGGTCGACCGGGGGGAGCGAACGTTCCGGTTCTTGAGGAGTTCCCGTGCGACAAGCGCGACGGGGTCCTCAAGGTCCGGTTCACCCGCGAAGGCCTCTCGGACGTCGCGAAGGAGGGGAACCTCGGGCCCGGCAACCACGACGCCCTCGAGTGCGCGGGCGTGGAACAAGTCCGGACGGAGAAGGGTGACATCTGTGTTGTCCGAACCTACTCCGTGGTCCGGGCGATGGGACAGCGCGTCCGGACGACCCATGAGGCGGCCGGGCTGGTGGTGGAGCGCGAAGTCAAACTGGGACAGGTACAGGGACCACCGTGCCTGCCTCCGGTTCAAGTTCTGCGCCTTCCGGAAATACTCCAGGTTTTTGTGGTCCGTCCAAATCTCGACTGGATGTTGCGTACCTTCGAGGAAATGTCGCCACTCCTCTAGGGCTCGGATGATCGCAAGCATTTCCTTGTCGTGGATCTCGTAGTTGCGCTGGACGTCACTCAGACTCTTGGAGTAGAACGCGACCGGATGCCACTTCCCGTTCGCGTCCGGCTGAGACAAGACGGCTCCGGTGGTGTAGTCGGAGCTGTCCGCCTCGACCCGGTACGGACGCGACTCGTCGGGTAGGACTAAGACGGGCTCCGCGGTCACCGCGTCCTTGAGAGCTTGGAAGGCGGCGGCCGCGGCAGCGGTCCAGGTCCACGCGACGCTCTTCTTTGTGAGGTCGAAGAGGGGTCGCGCGATGTCCGAGAACGCCCGGATGAACCTCCGGTAGAAGTTCGTGAAGCCAAGGAACTGCTGCACGTCCTTCTTGTTCTCCGGAGCGGGCCAGGCGGCTACTCCGGCGACCTTGACCGGGTCCATCTCGACGTGGTTGTGCGAGATGATGACGCCGAGGTACTCGATCGACGACTTCTCGAACTCGCACTTCTCCGGCTGGAGGTAAAGCTTGTGTGCCCGGAGCCGTCGGAGAACTTCCCGGACGATCTCCCGGTGGCGCGCGAGGTCAGAGTGAGCAATGAGGATGTCGTCGAGATATACCATGACGTCTCCGGACAGGATGAGGTCTTGGAAGATGTCGTTCATCATCGTCTGGAATGTGGCCGGAGAGTTGGTAAGGCCGAAGTACATCACCAGCGGCTCAAAGAGCCCTCGGTTGGTACGGAACGCGGCCTTCCACCCGTTGCCTCCCCGGATCCGGACGTTGTTGAAACCCCAGCGGACGTCGAGTTTCGTGAAGAACCGAGCTCCCTTCAGGCGGTTGATGAGGTCGTTAATCAACGGGAGCGGGTACCGGTTCTTTACGGTCATCGCGTTGAGTGCCCGATAGTCCTGGACGAACCGGAGGCTACTGTCCTTCTTTTTGATGAAGAAGACCGGAGACGCCATCGGGGACTTGGACGGGCGGATCCGGCCGGTGCTCAACCCGTCCTCGATGAACGCGTCGAGTTCCTTCTGCTCGAGGGGGGAGATCGGGTAGACCTTGCAGTTGGCCGGTTTCGCGTCCGGGACAAGTTCGATGGCATGGTCCCACGTCCGGCGTTCCGGCAGCGCGTCGAACAATTCCTTGTCGAAAATGTCCGAGAAATCCTCGACCCAGGCCGGAACCGAAGTCCCAGGCGGGGCCGAGTTCCGAGCGAAGGCCTCTGCGAGCCGTTGAGAGACGGTGCTACCCGAGCGGATCTCTTCGGTCGGAGCGAACACGGTGTAGAGGATCCGGTCGCCTTCCTCGAGCTCGTCGTCATCGTCATCGTCGTCCGGGTCTGGAGTGAGGTCTGGAAAGTCGTCTCCGTTGTCGTCCGGATCGTACCCGTCGTCTCCGCACCACTCTTCCGAGTCGACGGCGCAGATAGACGGGACGGGGCCTTCGCGGAGCTGCCGGAGGATTGCGGCGGAGATCTTCGCGTTGCGACGGACAGCGCAGAGTTCGTCTCGGCAAGTGCTGCAGCTGGTCGGGCAGCGGGTCATCCGGACTTCCTTGGTGTCCCAGTCGATCTCCGGATTGTGCTTCTGGAGCCAGGAGTAGCCGAGGATGACGTGCTGCTTTCCGAGCCGCGTTACCGCGAGTTGGATGCGTTCGGAGTGTCCCTTGTAGTTGACGACCATATCAACCACGCCGGAAATGCCTCCGGACGCATTGGGCGTACCGTCAACATTGAGGACCGGAATGGGCTGAGAGAGCTTCCAGACGGGAAGGTTACGGGAGATCACGTACTCCGAGTCGATGAAGTCTCCGGTCGCTCCGCAGTCGACCAGACCCTTCACGGACATCGTAGCTGCGGTCTCTACCGATTGCATCTCCAACGGAATGTGTAGGGAGTTCCGGCCCTCGACGGAGTCAATAACGTACCGCTGGGGTAGTTTGCGCTCCCACCTAGGGCGGCGGACGCGGGGAATGGAAGGGGTTTTTGCCTCCGGGGCAGGAATAGGGGGCTCCGGCTTGGGGACGGAAGCCGGAACAGGGGGTGCGTCTCGCGTTTCAACTGCTGATTTATTGGGTATATTTTTGTACAAGCAGGAGTAACGATTGGGGGACGCGACCGAGGGCGCACCGCTCACTCGACCGCATCCGGAAAACCCTCCGGCTCCGCGTCTCTAGTTTCCGGCTCGGCCGGAAGCCCAGCAGAGGTGGAGAGGCGCGCGAAGAGTTCTCCGAGGAGGTCGTCACCCAGTTGACGGACGACCTTGTCTAGGACGTCCGCGTGCCGGACATCCGAGGGAGTCGGGCAGTCTCGGGCGAGGTGTCCGGCCGCACCGCAACGGAAGCAAGCACGGGGCGTGAAGCGCGCGCGAGTCCGGTCGACATCCATCGGGATGCCGGGCGCAAGGGCGGGCGTCGGCGCAGCTTTAGGAGCGGGCGTGAAGGAGGGGACTGGGAGGAACTTCCCAGTGCGGGGGCGTGCGGCCGGAGCCGGGGTGCGAGTCGGGGGTACTCCCGTTCGGACACGAGCGAGGGCGTCGTACTGGCGGAAAGAGCGGACACGCCATCCGGCGTAGTCCAGCAGCGCCGGAGCGGTTCCGGACGTGGTGATAGCCGCGTTAATCCGCGGGTCGAGCCCTGCACGGTACTTGGTGACGCGGACGAGTGGGTCCGTGTATCCGGCTGTGGCTGCGAGCTCTTCGAAGTCGTCCGTGTACCGGTAGACATCGCGGGAGCCTTGGTAGTAGCTGTGAGTCTCCAGCCAGAGGAGAGCTTGGTCTTGCTCGTTTTCCTCTACGAACCGGAGCCGGAACTCGGACTCGAATTCCGCCCAGGACGGGAACGGGAACGGAACGATTGCTGACTGTCGCTCCGCCCACCGTCCGGCCGCGTCTCGCGCCATAAAGGACATGGCGTACCGCACGAGTTTTTCCTCTACGACCTGTCCGTGGACCATGAAGGCTTCCGGAACCAATCGGAGGTACGTGAGGACGGAGTGGAGGAACATCCGTCCTTGTGTCCGGTCGCCATCGAAAACGGCTGGAGAGTTCGGTCGGAGAACCGATTTTGCTGCTGGGGTGAGGGTGGTGAAGTCTGGACCCGCCGCCGGAGCCGGAGCGGCAGGGACGGGGGCAGTCGCGGGTGGATTTTGGCTATTATGTAAAACGCGGAGGAGTAGGGTTTCGATATTCGCGAGAGAGTCTTCAACCGCAGTCAGCCGGGTCTCGGGGTCGGGAGCCGAGTCCGGGATGTGAACATCCGGGAGCTCGGGTTGCGCGGACCCGTTTCCGGGCGTCGGGGCGTCCATCGAGGAGGAGGGGTCGAGGTTGGAAGTGGGGGAGGCCGGAGCGCTAGCGTAGCAGTCCGAGTCCGAGTCTACACCAAACTTCGCAATCTTGACCAGTTGATCCCTTAGATCCTTTCTTCTGCTGTAAGGGCAACCTCAGCTCGGCGCGTGAGCGCGGGAACTAGCGGGAGAATCCGAAGTAAACTCAATTCATGGTACTAAATACAGAGTTCTAGAATACGCACCTAGCGGGAGAATCCGAAGAGAAGAAAGGATAAGGATTCCCACGCTAGGCGAGGTTTTTATAGGTACTAGCCAGTAACATGTGTCCGAAGTGATCGGCAGTGATCCCGAGCTTGATCGCATAGTACGTTCCAGTGCGAGCGGCCGGACGAAGGGGGATGAAGGGGAATGGAGTCCGGAGGGCCGGAGGACGACGTTCCGGGCGAGGGCGGACGTTTGGGTGACACAGGACGGACGGGGGAGGCCGGACGCGGAGTAGGCGTTGGACGAAGGATCGGACGAGGCCGCGAGGCAGTGCGATGGGCCGGAGCCGGGCGGACGGATGGACGGACGGACGGACGGGCGGTTCCCCTGACAGACGTTGACAACGTAGCGTCGAGGGTCGCGTCTTGGTGGTGGGCATCTGGACACTGCGTTGATGTGCGGCTGGATGTACGAAGGGGACGACCTTACCGGCAGGTGTAGCGACGTCGGGTTCATCGGCAGGAATAAGCAAAGAGTTTGAGTAAAACAATGGTGGGGCGCCTCGGGTCAGCGATTCAGCGACCTCTTCTACAGAAATACTGTGCCGGATTTTAGGGGCGGACATGGAGGTTACTGGTAAGTGGGAAAAGCTGTGCCGGAGCGAGAGCCGGCTGCAAAGTGGTTGTCGACCTCGGATGAGACGGGCCGGGCCACACGCGAGGAGAAACGTGGTATCGGCCAGATGTCTGGTATTGTGTGCCCAATTTTATAACGACAACCATATAAAGTTGAACAGGCAAATTTAAACTATACGTGGCGGAGCAGTGGCAGCGGTAGCACTGGGGAGGTGAAGGGTGGGTATAGGCCCCCGGTCACTTGGGGTAACCTCGGTCCGGAATAGAGTCAATCTGAGGGAAATTTTATGATTTTTCGGTCCGTAATATAGAGTAAAACTGGCTCTGAGAGACGTAGCTTGGTCTGCAATAGAGTAAATCAGGCGTAGCTTGAGATTTTTTTTGAGATGCAAAGGTCTTTGAGGCAAATTTTTGGTGGGTGAAATGGTCGCCATGAAGCCTTCAGTGGTGCCAAAGGCAAAGGAAAAGCGCAAAAATACCTGCAAAAGGGGCCAGAAGCAGAAAAAACGCGAAAATGATGTGTTAGGCGAAAATTTGCATCCAGTCCGTCCGGAATAGAGTAAATCAGAGCCTTGAGCCCGATTTTCATAGAGTAAATCTGACCAAAATTCCCCAAAAATCCGGACCGACTTTACCCCAAGTGACCGGGGGCCTGTGGGTATATTATGCGCAGACAACAACGATCAGCACTGATGGCTCAGTGACCGATCGAGAAATTCGGCGTTTCAGAGGCCATGGGCCCAGACTTCACGGCTATCAACGAGTGGCGGTGTAGGAGATCGAGAGGGCTCGGAAACTCTGTTTGGAGACCTGTAACTGTTCCAGTCCCAGGAAAACTGCTTTAGTGATCATCAGCTTCATTTTGAGGGTCCAGAGACCTTGCCTGTCAAGGGTACAATTTGAACGTAAACGCCTTCGCCGAGAAGAACTGAGGTTCGGTTCTGGGTGAGTGCTACCGCCCTTCTGTAGTTGCGTTGCGATTCCATGGCGTTTGCGGAAAACATTCAACATTCTTCAGCCCTTGATGGGCTTCATATTCGGGAATGGTTCCACACTCAAAAGGTGAACAGACTTGGAGCAGACCTTCTCGAGAGACCGATGAAACAAAATTCAAGAATGAGCAAAGAGTGTCAATTGGACAAATTCCCTGGGAGACGCCGCTCCTGACCTTCTGCATGATTTGGGCGGGACAATTATCCCAACGGATGGGGTGCAGCCTGACCAGAGACGATCTCTCCCACATAGGTTCGTGTTCCTGCTCCAAACAGGCTGGTACATGTGTGAATAAGGTTAAGGTATAGTAAATAGGCAGCATTATTAGCATGGACAATAATTCGTCAATCCGACGTTCGCTGGTGCGACAGGACTCGAGAACTCGTCAAACGAGTTCCATGGATGGAAGAACCCGAAATCGACCGGCGGGACATCGTCAAGGTCAAGCTCTGGCACTAGCTCAAACTGCATCTTGTCGAGATCGAGATCTACTGCCCAGTCATTCGGCTCTGCCTCCAGCGCGGTACCATAGCTCCAAACATTTGCATCGGCATGCATCTGCCCCTCAAACGCAGAGGATATCGGCGAGGCGGGCGAAGCCGAGCACAAAGTTGATGATGGAGATGATGAGGAGGGCCAAGGTGAGCAGACATCCCACTCGAATGAGAATGGGGTCGTTGGGGCGGCGCCCGCGGGAGAATACACAGATGCGGCGAGGTTAGAATCGGAGTCGGCGAGAATGGAATCCGGGGTGCTGGGATACCGCAGCGTGGGCATGTGTATGGTTAGAGCGGGCAATGGGGATGGGGAGCAACAGGCGAGCTCGAAGGTGGAGGAGGGCTCCATGCTGCCATCTAACCCGAACTGCGCGGGGCCACAGTCATACGAACACGAGCAGAGAGGACTCCAGAAAGTGGTGGGCTGAGAACGGTTCAATCGGTACTTCTGCTAGAAAACGAGAGATAAATGAGAGCGCACCTGCGGCTTTTTCTCGTCGTTGTGAGCCACACCGACGGGAACGTCCGGCGCGGGATAAACGGGGGCGACAACAGTAGCAAGGGATACAGACGATGCCGAAGGTGCAGCCAATACGACGCGCCGCCTCCGCGCCGCTGGCTTGGTTTTCCGATTCTTCCGCGTACCATTTCTCGCGGCCCCGGGTACATACCGATAATTCGGATACTTGAGGGCATGTGTCAGGGGAACCACCCGTCCGTCCGTCCGTCCGTCCGTCCGTCCGGCTCCGGCCCATCGCACTGCCCCACTGCCTCGTCCGATCCTTCGTCCGGCCTCGCCCGACTGTCCGGCCTTCGGACCTGCACCTCAGCCTGCGCCTCCACCCGGAACGTCACCTCCCGTCTCTCCGGACTCCGTTCCCCTCCGCCCCCCTCCGTCTGGTCGCTCTCACTGGCACATGCTGTGCAATCAAGCTCGAGACCACTGCCGATCCCTCCGGACACGTGCTACTGGCTAGTACCTATAAAAAACCTCGCCTAGCGTGGGAATCCTCATCCTTTCTTCTCTTCGGATTCTCCCGCTAGGTGCGTATTCTAGAAACCTGTATTTAGTACTGTCAATTGAGTTACTTCGGATTCTCCCGCTAGTCTCCCGCGCTCCGCGCCAAGCTGAGGTTGCCCTTACAGCAGAAGAAAGGATCTAAGGGATCAACCGGTCAAGATTGCGAAGTTCGGTGTAGACTCGGACTCGGACTGCTACGCTAGCGCTCCGGCCTCCCCCACTTCCAATCTCGACCCCTCCTCCTTGATGGACGCCCCGACGCCCGGAAACGGGTCCGCGCCACCCGAGCTCCCGGATGTTTACATCCCGGACCCGGCTGCCGACCCCGAATCCCGGCTGACCGCGGTAGAAGGCTCTCTCGCGAACATCAAAGCCCTACTCCTCCGCGTTTTACACAACAGCCAAAATCCACCCGCGACTGCCCCCGTCCCTGCCGCTCCGGCTCCGGCGGTGGGTCCAGACTTCACCACCCTCACCCCTGCAGCAAAATCGGTTCTCCGACCGAACCCCCCGGCTGTTTTCGACGGCGACCGGACTCAAGGACGGATGTTCCTCCACTCCGTCCTCACATACCTCCGACTGGTTCCAGAAGCCTTCATGGTCCATGGACAGGTCGTTGAGGAAAAACTCGTGCGGTACGCCATGTCCTTTATGGCGCGAGACGCGGCCGGACGATGGGCCGAGCGACAGTCCGCAATCGTTCCGTTCCCATTCCCGTCCTGGGCGGAATTCGAGTCCGAGTTCCGGCTCCGGTTCGTCAAGGAAAACGAGCAAGACCAAGCTCTCCTCCGGCTGGAGACCCATAGCTACTACCAGGGCTCCCGCGATGTTTACCGGTACACGGACGACTTCGAGGAACTCGCCGCCACGGCCGGGTACACGGATCCGCTCGTCCGCGTCACCAAGTACCGAACAGGGCTCGACCCGCGGATTAACGCAGCGATCACCATGTCCGGGACCGCTCCGGCGCTGCTCGACTACGCCGGATGGCGTCTCCGCGCCTTCCGCCAGTACGACGCCCTCGCCCGTGTCCGAGCAGGAGCACCTCCGACTCGCGCCCTGGCTCCGGCCGCACGCCCCCGCACTGGGACGTTCCTCCCAGTCCCCTCCTTCACGCCTGCTCCCAAAGCCGCGCTGACACCCGGCATCCCGATGGAAGTCGACTGGACCCGCGCACGCTTCACGCCGCGCACTTGCTTCCGTTGCGGCGCGGCCGGACACCTCGCCCGAGACTGCCTGACTCCCTCGGACGTCCGGCACGCAGACGTCCTGGACAAGGTCGTCCGTCAACTCGGTGACGACCTCCTCGGAGAACTCTTCGCGCGCCTCTCTACCACCGCTGGGCTTCCGACCGAGCCGGACGCCGGAGACGCGGAGCCGGAGGGTTTTCCAGACCTGGCCGAGTGAGCAGTGCGCCCTCGGTCGCGTCCCCCAATCGTTACTCCTGCTTGTACAAAGATATACCCAATAAATCAGCAGTTGAAACGAAAGGCGCACCCCCTATTCCCGCCCCGGAGGCAAAGATAGAACTTCCCCCTTCCATTCCCCGCGTCCGCCGTCCGAGGTGGGAACGCAAACTACCCCGGCGGTACATTATTGATTCCGTGGAGGGCTGGAACTCCCTGCACATTCCATTGGAGATGCAATCGGTAGAAACCGCGGCTACGATGTCCGTGAAAGGCCTGGTTGACTGCGGGGCGACCGGAGACTTCATCGACTCGGAGTACGTGATCTCCCGCAACCTTCCCGTCCGGAAGCTCTCCCAGCCAATTCCGGTCCTCAACGTCGACGGCACGCCCAATGCATCCGGAGGCATTTCCGGCGTAGTTGATATGGTCGTCAACTACAAGGGACACTCCGAACGCATCCAACTCGCTGTAACGCGGCTCGGGAAGCAGCACGTCATCCTCGGTTACTCCTGGCTTCAGAAGCACAACCCGGAGATCGACTGGGAGACCAAGGAAGTCCAGATGACCCGCTGCCCGACCAGCTGCAGCACTTGCCGAGAGGAGCTTCGCGCCGTCCGTCGCAACGCGAACATCTCCGCCGCGATCCTCCGGCAGCTCCGCGAAGGTCCCGTCCCGTCTATCTGTGCCATTGACTCGGAGGAGTGGTGCGGAGACGACGGGTACGATCCGGACGGCGATGGAGACGACTTTCCGGACCTCACTCCAGACCCGGACGACGATGATGATGACGAGCTCGAGGAAGGCGACCGGATCCTCTACACCGCGTTCGCTCCGACCGAAGAGATCCGCGCGGGTAGCACCGTCTCTCAATGGCTCGCGGAGGCCTACGCCCGGAACTCGGCCCCGCCCGAGACCTCGGTTCCGGCCTGGGCAGAGGATTTCTCCGACATTTTCGATAAGGAGTCGTTCGACGCGTTGCCGGAGCGTCGGACGTGGGACCACGCCATCGAACTCGTCCCGGATGCAAAACCGGCCAACTGCAAGGTCTACCCAATCTCCCCCCTTGAGCAGAAGGAACTCGACGCGTTCATCGAGGACGGGCTGAGCACCGGCCGGATCCGTCCGTCCAAATCACCGATGGCGTCTCCAGTCTTCTTCATCAAAAAGAAGGACGGAAGCCTCCGGTTCGTCCAGGACTACCAGGCGCTCAACGCGATGACCGTAAAGAACCGGTATCCGCTCCCGCTGATTAACGATCTCATCAACCGCCTTAAGGGAGCCCGGTTCTTCACGAAACTCGACGTCCGGTGGGGCTTCAACAACGTCCGGATCCGAGGAGGCAACGAGTGGAAGGCCGCGTTCCGTACCAACCGAGGGCTCTTCGAGCCCCTGGTGATGTACTTCGGCCTCACCAACTCTCCGGCCACGTTCCAGACGATGATGAACGACATCTTCCAAGACCTCATCCTGTCCGGAGATGTCATGGTATACCTTGACGACATCCTCATCGCTCACTCCGATCTCGCGCGCCACCGAGAGATCGTCCGAGAAGTCCTCCGGCGGCTCCGGGCGCACAAGCTTTACCTCCGGCCAGAGAAGTGCGAGTTTGAGAAGTCGTCGATCGAGTACCTCGGCGTCATCATCTCGCACAACCACGTCGAGATGGACCCGGTCAAGGTCGCCGGAGTCGCCGCCTGGCCTGCTCCGGAGAACAAGAAGGACGTGCAGCAGTTCCTTGGCTTCACGAACTTCTACCGGAGGTTCATCCGGGCGTTCTCGGACGTCGCGCGGCCCCTCTTCGACCTCACAAAGAAGAGCGTCGCTTGGACCTGGACCGCTACCGCGGCCGCCGCCTTCCAAGCCCTCAAGGATGCGGTGACCGCGGAGCCCGTCTTGGTCCTGCCCGACGAGTCGCGTCCGTACCGGGTCAAGGCGGACAGCTCCGACTACGCCACCGGAGCCGTCCTGTCTCAGCCGGACGCGAACGGGAAGTGGCATCCGGTCGCGTTTTACTCCAAGAGTCTGAGTGACGTCCAGCGCAACTACGAGATCCACGACAAGGAGATGCTTGAGATCATCCGGGCCCTAGAGGAGTGGCGACACTTCCTCGAAGGTACGCAGCATCCGGTCGAGATCTGGACGGACCACAAAAACTTGGAGTACTTCCGGAAGGCACAGAACTTGAACCGGAGGCAGGCGCGGTGGTCCCTGTACCTGTCCCGGTTTGACTTCGCGCTCCACCACCAGCCCGGACGTCTCATGGGCCGTCCGGACGCACTGTCCCATCGCCCGGACCACAGGGTAGGCTCGGACAACACGGACGTTACCCTTCTTCGCCCGGACTTGTTCCACGTCCGCGCGCTAGAAGGCGTCATGGTAGCCGGACCTGAGGTCCCCCTCCTTTGTGACGTCCGGGAGGCCTTCGCGGGTGAACCGGACCTTGAGGACCCCGTCGCGCTTGTCGCGCGAGAGCTCCTCAAGAACCGGAACATCCGCCCCCCCGGTCGTCCGAGTGGCGTGTCGCAGTAGGGCTCCTTTACTACCGCGGTAAGATCATCGTACCGCGGAATAAGGACCTCCGACGCCAGATCATCGCCCTGCACCACGACACCCGGGTCGCCGGACACGCCGGACGCTTCAAAACCCTCGAGCTCATCTCCCGGAATTACTGGTGGCCCCAGCTGTCCCGTCACGTCGGCCAATATGTCCGAACTTGCGACCCGTGCAACCGGACGAAGGCACTCCGGAAGCTACCCCACGGAGAGCTCCACCCGACCGAAATTCCGGAAGAACGCTGGGACACCGTCTCGGTGGACTTCATCGTCGAGCTCCCGGACGCGCACGGCTTCGACGCCGTTATGGTCGTGGTCGACGTCCTGGGTAAGCGGGCCCATTTTAACGAGTGCCACACCGGCCTTGGCGCGGTCGGAGCCGCTCGGCTCTATTACCGGAACGTCTGGAGGCACCACGGAACCCCCCGGAAATACATCTCCGACCGCGGGCCGCAGTTCGTCGCGGAATTCACTACGGAACTGTGGCGCCTCATCGGGATAGAACCAGCGACCTCCACCGCCTACCACCCGCAGACCGACGGCCAGACCGAGTGCGTCAATCAGGAACTCGAGCAGTTCGTCCGGATCTTCACGAACTACAAACAAGACGACTGGGACGAGCTCCTCCCGGCTGCGGAGTTCGCGTACAACAACCACGTCCACTCCTCGACGCAGCAAGTCCCGTTCATGACGGACACTGGAAGGCTCCCCCGGATGGGGTTTGAGCCCAACGGACTGCGCTCGAACGTGGAGTCCGCGAACGAGTTCCGCGACCGGATCGCGTCCGGACTCTCGGAAGCCAAAGCCGCGCTCGTTAAAGCCAAGGACGAGTTCAAGCTGTACTACGATCGCCGACGCACGCCCGCCCCAGAGATCAAAGTAGGCGATCGAGTCTGGCTGGACGCCTCCGACATCCGGACGACCCGTCCGTCCGTCAAATTCGCGGACAAACGCCTCGGCCCCTTCAAAGTCGTAAAGGTCGTTGGAAAGGGTGCGTACAAGCTCGAGCTTCCCCCGCGGTACTCCCAGCTCCACCCGGTCTTCCCGGTGGTGAAACTCCAGCTCGCGGAACCGGACCCGTTCCCCGGACGCCCCCGGAACGACGAACCCCCGCCCGTCCTTCAGACGGACCACGACATTCAATGGGAGGTCGAAGAGATCCTAGAAGTGAAGGTCCGTTACGGCAGCCTCTGGTACATGGTGCGGTGGAAAGGCTACGGCCCGGAACACAATAAATGGGTAAAGCACTCCGACGTCTTCGCCCCAAGACGCCATTGATGCCTACTACCGCCGCTACCCTAACGCCCCGCGCCGGATTGCCTCGGCCGCTTTCGACTCGCTCTCGTTCCGGAGGCGCGACGCCCAGGTCCGATTCATGCGTCGGGACGCCGCATTCCAAGGGGGGGGTGATGTCAGGGGAACCACCCGTCCGTCCGTCCGGCTCCGGCCCATCGCACTGCCCCACTGCCTCGTCCGATCCTTCGTCCAGCCTCGCCCGACTGTCCGGCCTTCGGACCTGCACCTCAGCCTGCGCCTCCACCCGGAACGTCACCTCCCGTCTCTCCGGACTCCGTTCCCCTCCGCCCCCCTCCGTCCGGTCGCTCTCACTGGCACATGCTGTGCGATCAAGCTCGAGACCACTGCCGATCCCTCCGGACACATGCTACTGGCTAGTACCTATAAAAAACCTCGCCTAGCGTGGGAATCCTCATCCTTTCTTCTCTTCGGATTCTCCCGCTAGGTGTGTATTCTAGAAACCTGTATTTAGTACTGTCAATTGAGTTACTTCGGATTCTCCCGCTAGTCTCCCGCGCTCCGCGCCGAGCTGAGGTTGCCCTTACAGCATGCTCCAATCTCTCTTGTTGCGCCATGCGCACATAAGGAGCGCGCTCCTCTGCATTCAGTCTGCGCCAGACATCTGCGGCGTTGCAGCTCATGGCAGACTGGTGAAGTGACCCTGACTGCGGAGAAACGCGCTTCTCTGCCCTGACGTAGACAGAACGGAAGCAAATGAATGCGTTCCGAGGGCGGGGGATGTGTGCAGATCCGTCCTCGGGGAGAGCGGGAAACACGTTGTGCGAGTCTAAGTACTCGGATTTGATGGCAAGGCAGGGCGTCAGCAAGGTCTTATTGTGGACAGTATAGTCGACTGGGACAAGAGATCAATATCAAATCTGAGAGGAAGTTCAACTGATGGACGTACATGCATCCTCCCTCGAATCGACTTGACGCAATTTTCGGGATGACTTGGTGAATACCACGGGGCTGCGTGCGACGGGCATGATGCGGTGAATCGTTATGAAAAGCGGACAGTGGTAGAGTGCCCAGGTCGAGTAGCAAAGTGTTGTCTGCTGTTGGATGAAGTCATGGTGAAGGCGGCTTTTTGAAGTTCTTCAGAAGCGATCAAGATCAGCAGAAAAGACGCTAGCCGAGGCCGTGGGACACTTACCCCTCTCTAATAGCACATCGTGGACGCCTCATCGCCAACCCTTCACATTCTTCACGCCATCAATGATTGATATTCCCTTAACGGGATACAACGCCCTGCGGCGCCAGCTACCGATTGAGCTCCTTGTGGGAGGAACTCACCGGTTCTGAACATGGAGCATGCAAAATAGGTGGAATATTTGACCTTGCAGAAATTATTGCGCGGGCGGATGATCAACGGCGAGAAAATTCAAAGCACCGGTGCCTTCTTTTGATGGGGAGTCTTGATACGCTGATGCGTTTGCATCGGAGAAGAGAAGCGCGCTTTGGCTTTCTCAAATTTAAAGGCTTTGACCTGCTTTGACGGACGCTTGGACCGAAATTCAAATCCCGATCATTTAGCACAGCGACGCGCGCGGCGTTTGCAGGGAACCAGTACCACCTTGCCGGCCTGTCCGTGATCTCGTCGAAATTAAGGCTCTAACCATGTTCATTTAAGACAATTTCAAGCAGTTATCACCGGTTTTATTTGCGTGGGGAGACGAACGGTAAATAATTTGCGACTCGAAATTCTTCAATTGTCTTCGCAGGGCGATGGAGTTGAAATCCGGAGTCTTTTAACTGTGAACCTATAATAACCGGTTGTTGTGGTCAGGGAATCACAGAATCCCCAAGGAGAACGCTCTTAGCACTCAGAATCAAGATACGCTGTCGACTTTCGTGGGATATTTAACAAAAACTTCTAGCAAAATTTTGCGCACAACTGCCTCATTACAATGCAGGTGTGTCCGCGAACATCAGCGGCATCATCATTGCTGGGTACCGGTCGCCCTGCCCGGCGTCCGCTTGGGCGGCGATGCTGCGCACGGCTTTCAAATCCTCTGCCGACAGCGACAGCTTGCCCGCTGCGATGTTTTCCTCAAGATACTGATGCGGATGTCATTTGGTGCAAATGCAACGAGATGGACCATGCATACCTTGATCTTCTTGGTTCCTGGGATGGTAATGATGTCGTCTCCCTGGGCAAGCAGCCACGCGAGTGCGACCTGGCCGGCGGTAGCCCCGGGGTATTTGGCAGCAATGGACTTCATGACATCGGCAAGCTTGAGGATGTTGGGGAAATTCTCCGCGCTGTAGCTGATTGCGTGCCGTAGGGTAATCGACAGTCGAACATCGCATCAGGAGCACATAACGTACCGTGGAACGGACTTCCGGAAATCGTCGTCGGCAAAGTCATTGGGGGATTTCTACAGAAGTATAACTGTGAGACCTACGCCTCGGATGACGAAGGAGGTTGGAGGGAACATACAAATTGCCCAGTAAGGAGGCCGCGTCCGAGGGGCGCGTACGCGACAACTTGAACGCCTAGTTCGCGTGCAGCCGCAAGGAGTCCGATTTTCGGGTCCTCGATGTCGAGCGTGAAGGCCGAGTACTCCACTTGCACGGCCGCGATGGGATGAACGGCGTATGCGCGGCGGAGAGTCGCAGCGGAGACCTCTGAGAGACCGAGGTATTTAATCTTGTCGTCCCTATCGGGAGCACTGTGAGTTGGGCATTCACAGAACAAGCACGTGGTACGAACTTGACAAACTCCGCCATGGCAGCAACTGTGTGCTGTGGAATGATTTAGTGAATCTTTTGGAATAATACCCCATGGTGAATTGTACCTCAATCGGAGTCTTAGGGTCAGCCCGCTGTGGTGGTGTAAGCAAAGAAAAAAACCGATCAAGGATTTGGTTGTACATGAAGATAATACAGGTCAATGCAATCGACGTCGAGTTTTTTCAGAGACGATTCCGTGGCCGTTCTGACATATTCGGGACTGCCATTAATGAGCTGGGAGTACCCCAACCCAAACTTGGAACAGAGGAATATGTCGGCACGCTTGCCCGTGCGCTTGAACCTGATTTTGCCATCAATATTATCAGCCGACGTCCAGCTGTTGGTGCATGCCATTTGCCCATGAGTTCCTCCGAGTCGCCGTATATGTCGGCCGTGTCCCAGAATGTGCAACCGGCAGCGTGGGCGGCATCAAAGACCTGCAAACAAATCTGTAATTGGTCAGGGAACGTTGATGCCCACGGACCTTGAACCGTTCCTCGTCGGACTCAACCGCCCCGTAGAATGTCGATATGCCCATGGCGCCGAAGCCAATTCCAGAGAAGGTGGAGTTTCCGATCTTGCGAGGAGTACACATAGGAGCTATGAGGGAGGGAAGAAAAGATAGCGCAAGTTGAAATCCTGAGACTCCTTTTATACTTCGGTTGGGATGACATCAACGGCAGCTACAGTCATCCAGCGCCCATACAGGATGAATTTAATGCAAGACTCCACGGGCGAACCGAAGAATCCGTGGTCGAACCGAGTCCGCCAACTGTTCTATCGCCCGACGAACGTCACGTGGCCATCGACGGATATCAGCGGATATCATTCAAGAATTCCTCTGGAAAAGAGTGTCACCCTGTCTTACCCCATGCCGCTCAACGGAAAGTCCAGTAGAGTCGGGGCCTTGTGGAAACCCCCTGTCTATGTAGAAGTTCGTGAGTCGTAAACCAGAGTCGGCGAGTCAGGTAGAGTGGCGAAAAATGCCCTTCAAGTTGGCCTCCCCCACTATGATTTCCTTTTTTAGAAGTTGCTTACAAACCAGATAAGATAACGCTGCACCGTACTTTCCAAGTATTCACCACTATCCTACGAGGCGTTCGAGTCCATAAAAATAAATAATACTTGTCGTTCGCGCTGTTCACACTCGCTCCGTGGATTTACGTGCCCTCATGAGATCGCGCGGGCCTAGCGCGGTAGAACATCGCACTGCCGGCTGATCTGTCCCACGTCGACGGTGCTTCTCCTCGGGTTGACCTCAACCTCCTTTCCTTCCCCAAACACGCCTTCGCCAGACGCAAGAAGGACGCGCCCTCCCGCTCCAATGACTGCAGCATGCGCTGGTCTCGGAATTGGCGCTGGTATTTGAGGCCTTTGGCAAACTCGAGGATCAAGTCGATGTTCTCATCCATCGCCTCGAGGAACGTCAGGCGGTTCTCCCCCATGTGCGTATCGACCAAGTCGTCGTCGTCGTCGTCCTCTGAGTCTATTGCAGCATCCGCAGGACCTTAGTGACGCGTCTCCTCGTCACTCTGCTCCACAGACGTTCCCGACGCGCCAGACTCATTCGACAATGGCCGCAGCGAGGGATGCACCCAAAATGGTGCCGTTCGTTGGCGCTTGACCTCCAGGAAGAATACGGGAGGTACCGGTTCCACCCCTTGCACTGTGTGCTTGCAAAGGAGGAAACGGCTGGTGGGCAAATTCGGACAGGTGCATATCATTTTTTTCGCGTCCGTCTTGTAGGCTGGATTGACCGGAAGGCTTATAGGCGTCTTCTCGAGCTTCCGCCACACGCGCTTGAAGTTTTTACGCCAGGATGACAGCTCGCGGTAACGTCCAGTATCCGTAAGTAGCCGGTCGAGCTTGCGGTAATATGTGGGTGCTAATTTGGTGATGAGGATCCACACCAGTAAATCACAGCGCGGCATGTGGAAGTGGTGAAGGAAGTCGTGCTTTATGCGACGCCAACTGCGAGGAGAGTGCGTCATGGTGAGTTCGACCAACTTATTTAAAATGACGGTGTACTGACTGGCTTTCAAGGATCATCGTGGTCTTTAGGACTGGGATCTCAGGGTGTACGGAGCGAGCCCACAGCTCCCAGCGCGAGCTCCTGTACCAGTTCTCCCACAGGTAAGCCCATACCTCCCGGAGGCCATGCTCGACACAAAATTTATACATCTGCAAAACAGCCCAGCGTTTTATACCCTCGCGACTTGGGTGCGCGTAACCGGGGAGCAATGGATGAGCGCAATAATGCTTTTCCATCATGCTGATGATGGGCTCGCGGTACCTCCCTGGACAGAAGGTGCGTCGCGTGGGTTTCGCCTCTTGCTCCCCCTCGTCCTCACTGCTGGACGACGCAGTTTCGTCTATCTTCCCGGTAGCCTTCCGCACTCTGGGAGGCTTGGAAGCCGCCGGTCCAGTGGTGCCTGCCTTGATTGCGTGAGCTACTTCAGCAGGGTCTGCAGCGCCTTCCCGTACGGGCGGCTTGGTCGGGCTTGGTCGTACGCCCAAATCTCGTCTGCACCCCACCCTCTGCTTCCAGGGGAACGTTCTCCTTCTCCTGAACCGTCGTCGTTGAGGCGGCGGCACGCTTGGTACGCGTTGGGGCCGTAGCCGCGGTGCTCCCATCGACAGAAGCCAGTGCGCAAGGGTCCCTCGCGGTCAGCTCGGTCACGGCGACTACGACCGGCCGTGGCGACGGCGCCGCATTCTGAGAAACGGACGCAAGGGGATGACGAGCTGGTATTGTAATTCGAAGGCCGTTGGCCATCGTCAACGTTTGCGGATGGTGGGAGGCAGGTACGACCGGTGTAATGCTATCAGGTAAGCCCCCCTCGTACTCCTCTCCATCTGCCTGGCCCAGCGGAAAGAACGCGACGTCGATGAAAGAGAATTCTGCATTCGCTCGGCCCGGATCATACGGTGTCGTCGCAAGTTTTGCAATCGCGAGGCGGGCACGTACGGCGCGCCGTAAATGCCACCAACAGAGACTGATTTTGGCGTTCCACACATCCTTTAGCATTCCAATCTCCGCCATGTCCTTGTCGACGTGCGTGAATCGGGCGGTGATCCCGTATGCGTCCCGCAGACATTTGGCCCAAGCGGCAAGGGCCTTTTTACGCTTCCCTTGATCAATTGACGATGCTGTCGACAGGAGTAGGTACGACAAGGGGAACCCCGCATTATCATACTCGCCCATGATGCTGTAGAGCTCGAGATGTTTGGAGTTTGTATTATCTGTGGTACCATAAGTATGCAGTTTCCTAATTAGGCAATCCTCACTTACAGGTCGCGTCGACACCAATTTCGACAATCTTTCCCTTCAGCGGGCCGGCAATCTTCTTCATGCCCCAACAGAGCATTTCGACTCCTTCGGGGATGTCCTCCGGCGTGAAAATATCAACATGCTCGCTGTGCTCCTCCAGCAATTTTGCGGCCGATGGTAGCTGGAGATCATCACGACGCCAGAAGATCTCGCTCATTTCCGTCCAAGCCCGGTGAATTTGCGCGGCGGTGACCGTAGGGAATGCCGCCTGTACTTTACTGACCATCGCGACAGGTGTCAGCCACTCCACGTTCTCGCGAATGATGTCGAGCGCCCCTGGCGGCATCGATACATCCGTGTAGCAGATGTGTTTCCCGGCGTGCTTGAGTTGTACAGTCACGCTCAGCTCGTCGTCGCTGTCTTTCGATGTGCGGCAGCTGATAGCCAACTTGCTTTTACAGGGGTACCTCTTCATCCCGACGGTGTCGCGATTACGAATGTCGGGATTTTGTGACGCTTTGGATTTCTTCTTCCGAGCTTCGTCCTGACTGCAATAGAAGCGGGTGCGATGCCCGCTTTTGAGTCTGCGATGATCCTTTACACTGCGAGCGGTGAGTTTTTACTTTGACATTAGTACTGTTCACTCACGTAAATCGGTAGCCAGCGATCATCCAGATCTCGGACGCCACCATCCGGACGCGATCCTGCGGCGTAACTAATGGGTCTACAGCGACTGCGTAGGTTCCATGGAAGTCGACTGCCTCTCCAGACCTGAAGTCTCCCCGTAATGCTTCGAAGAAGCTTTCCGTGTCAGAAAAGAGTTGGGCAGCCTGGGTTTTGTTTCAACTTTTGTTACAGTAAATCTCCAAGACTCACCTCGTCTTCATCACTACCCCGCATCTCTTGGTCAGATTCTGCCCCTGTGTGGCGGTCGTCATCAACACCACCGCCGTCGAGGGATTCATTGGTTCGGGGCCGAGCTGTCGGTCTACCATCGGTACTAGCTGTAGAATTTCTCCTTCGTTTATGCGATCCCTGGTTGATATTATCTGCGCTGGCAGAGTCTCTCTCTGTTTTTGATTTTTGATTCTTCCTGTCGCGCTCTCGGCATGCAGCACAGGCTTTCTTCTTGTCGTTGATATCGAGCATAATATGACACCACGGTTTTGAACATTTTCTCGTGGTGTTAGCGGGGGCGGGTGGCGTTTCGCCTGGGTCGTCCATGATTTGTTGGTGCTATAGGAGAGTTGTTGATCTGAGCGCGTTGTTTGGCTTGGCTCTCTGCACGTGCTGATGAGATATGCCTTTTTAGGAAAGTCATAGTGGGGGAGGCGTGGGCCAGCTAGTGGCGAAGACAGTCACAGAGCTGGAGAGTCTATTAAATTATCATTACAGGCTACCGGACGGCCCGGAGACTGAGAACCGGTGATCATGAGTCGATAGAATCACATTCACGGGCGAAAAGTTAATTTACTTATCATTAGAAGCTACCGACGGCCCGGTGATAGGTAGTTGGCAGCAAAGCTAGCGGTGGCAAAAAATCTCCGACCTTCGAATCCTCCTCTGAAGTTCTGTTGTCACGGTCCATCGAGCTATTTTTGGCGGTGGCAGCGGTTACACCTAGGGCGCTCGACTCACGACAATTCCCGATATCCAGAACTGCGGACTGTATGAACCTACTTAGGTTGAAAGGTTGGGGAGATCGGCACAATCAAGCCGGACAAACCAGTAGCGCTCCACGCGTATCCGATTAGTTTCCAATTTTAGCACAGTAACCCAGTCGTTCCGATCTGGGTCGCACCGGGATTGAGGTCGGAGATTGAAAAGAAGCGCAGAGATTGTCGTTCCGGTGCGAGCTCTGCATTTCTTCTTTTCAATCTCTGACTTCAATCATGCAGATCACACCAGAACGTCTAGGTTACTATATTTGCGCAATTTTGAGAAGGAGAGCATCCACTAGCGCATCAGTCAACCTAAATCTTATTGTGTCCGGAACCTGCTTAGTACTGCACCTAATATTCATTGTTCCACAAGAATAGAACCTGAGCCTGACACTCTCAGAGCCAAGAGAAATATCAAGAGCAAATAAATTGCGCCCGACACGGCTAGTATTAGCACCCTCGGAACAGGCTCCGGCATGTGCCGAATCAGTTGTGAGATCAGACTTACATATCAGGTGGGATATTCTAATGTAATGTGTTCGAGAGTCTCAGGAACACGCCATGTCTGGCATTCTTCCCGTATCGACAAAGCCTCAATGTGGACCCGGTTGAAATTCATAGTTCTCGGTAACTCATGCCAAACCATATACAGATACATCTTGATCGTCATCTCTATATCAGTTCTGTAATTAGAGACCAATGTCAAACCTGCTATCTCCCGGCCGCCTAAGGCCCCTTTGTGAAGGCATTAATCTCCAAGGGGATTCCAACACCGCAAATGAGTAGTTTTCAAGTGTTCGAAAAGTCCGTTGGATCGGCACAGGCTGATTAAAAGCTTTAGATGTTGAACTACTCGTGGATTCAATCAAGGCTTGGTTACTAGTAACATAAATACGAAACTCGGCCAAGCCATTCGGACAAGTTGGATGCTTTCGCTATGGTCAGCAATCAACGATCAGCGCCTGTCAACCAGAAACCTAGTACACACTGTAACAGTGGTTCAGGGCAGTGCGTCTCAATATTAGTTGTGCGCGCCAAGGAGCGAGCAGACCGAGACATCTGCCCTTCCTCCACCACTGTTTGGCCTAACCGGCCCCTCACCTTCAGAGCAGCCACCGCGGGCGCGCGACTGTCCCGACACTGTCCTTACGCTTCCTTACACTATTTCTCGCCTATACCTGCCAGACCTGCAATGTGTTCACACGGTTCTTCGAATGCCACTCATCTATTATGGCTATCCTTCATTTTCCTGCAAAACTTTGCAAATGCCATCGATTGTCCGTCTGCGGACCTGCATGGGCACGCGCTAACGACGAGTGGCCAATCTGCCGACGGTTCCTTGGCCTGCACTTACCCGACCGGTGTATGCATCTACATTTCTGATGTAGGTTACATTCACTTCAAATACAGACAATGCTCATAATGTCCGTGCGTATCTAGGGAGAGCTCGACACCGGAGCGTCCACGGACCCGATATGCCCCGTTCTCGCCATCGACAACTGCGCTTCAGCAGACTTGCATGGGCACGCCCTGACAAACGGTGGCCCATCGACCGACGGTTCATTAGTCTGCGCTTACCCCAGCGGTGTATGCGCCTACCTCTCTACCGTGGGTTATATTCGCTTCGAATCTGGCGTAGGTTCATAATGTTTATGTTTTAGGGGCAGCTCAACACAGGAGCGTCCACGAGTCCGATATGCCCCGTTCTCACCATACAGTCAGTGTTCAGCTGAATAGTCACATCGTTAATTTGATTCAAATCCATCAGTTCCGCACCACCTTCAGATCCGCCATCGAATACACCATCGAATACACCATCGAACCGACCATCGAATACACCACCTAACTCGGCATCGCTATCGACTCCAGGAAATCCGACATCATCATCACCCGCTGCTCCCGACAAGCCGGCCAGTGCATCACCAATAGTTATAACTACGCCACCACCGCCACAAAAATCCTCAACTAGCGATTCCGCGCTCCTCAGTTCATCCTTTCGGTCGATCGATTTTACCAGCGGTATTTCGCAGCTCGTCACAGATTCCACCAGCGCGTCAAGTCCACTGGCTTCCGCCAGTCAAAACACTGCCAATCCATTCCCGAATTCACACAGGTAGTATTTACCATGAGAATGAATGGCCCCTCTTCTAACTTCCCCGATAGGAATAGCCTACAGACTGCCGCGGTTGCGGGGTCTCTTGGGGCCGTCGGTTTACTTCTCGGGATCGCCTTTTTGGTCTTTTGGTGTAGAAAACGCCGGAATGGAGCGCACGACTGTTGTATCCCGACGCAATTCATCTCCGACTCGGAGGAGCAACGTAAGCCGTGGGACGACACGGTGGTAGCGAGTGTTCCGCCAAGGCGTGAGAAACAAGGTGGGGCAGGAGGTGCTGGCAGCGTGTTGCAGCCCCGCAGCGGGCCCGAGAGCGGTACACTCTCGGTCGGCGAGGGAACCTTTGGGGACGAGACATTGAATCTCAGAGTGCGGCGGATGGAGGCTCAGTTAGAGGGTATTTTAACGACGGGATTGCGTGATGACTTGCCTCCTGGGTATTCGGGGTAAATTTGTGTCTCGAATTCTCATTCATATCCTGCAGAAACTAGAATGCAATCCATCTTACATTGCGTCGACGGCCGGTTGAGATCGCATGCCCCGTATTCTGGACGTCGAGACCAGCCATCAAAATGCCTCACATTATAAAACTATGGTACAGTCCGACGATTCACAGTCCAACATTTGATCTTCCAGACCCCTCAGAATGGATATGGCTTGCCTACGCCGTACTCAGCCCCCCCTTCTCGACGTCGACCGGAATAGACGTCCAGTCGGTATCGAGACTTCTCGGATACGATATAGTGAAGGGGAGCCTGTGAGGATCGCTCATAGCTCCGGACGGCTTGAGTGTACTCTGCACACTCTCTACAGTAGCCCCCATCCCTACGCGGACAATGATCAGTGTCGGGGCGATCCCCTATGTGGAAAACGATGTGAAAACTCGGGGTATTGTTTAT
Organism: Mycena galopus ATCC 62051; assembly: GCA_014925785.1. Classification (NCBI taxonomy): domain Eukaryota; kingdom Fungi; phylum Basidiomycota; class Agaricomycetes; order Agaricales; family Mycenaceae; genus Mycena; species Mycena galopus. The sequence goes on from WIQG01000099.1 coordinate 363,915, forward strand.
ATTGACGAGGAAACTCTACCATGACTTGTTGGAGCATCGAAAGGGCCGCAGGGCTCGCCCCGCGAGCACTCGGGGCAGAGACAACGACAAGGAAGATCGTGACAGCAACTGAATATAGTGCGCCAGATTCAACCCTGGAAAAATGGGATCAGCAGGGTCTGAAGGCAGTGAGTTCTCTACGCACAAGATGGATATCGTAGATGCGTATCGCTTCTGAGAATCTGTCATCGAGTATGCGCGTGCCGTGCGATAGAACCACCAGATACGTCCGGCTGCAGGTCAAGAATATGTTCAGTGACGGACCCGATCAGTCAATATCAGCCCAACGCCGTACCGGTGAGAGCAGTCACAAGTATGTTGGTAGCCAGAGAAAGCGCGTAAAACGGATATGGATCTAGCGCAAGGTCCAATCCGAAGACTTGAAATAATGTGAGGACAAAGAAAACATCGTAGGACAGGTACCGACTGCTCGTGCCGACCAGTAACATCATTGGAAAGATTACGGCATATATGTTGTGATTCCAGATGCAATAGCAGCGATATATCTAGAGGGGTGGTCTCAGAGTTCGCATCGGGAGGGAACTTGGACACGAAAACTCACAACTAGTCCGTCGGCGATGATACTGAAGAATGAGCACATCATGACTGCGGAGGTTTGGTACCTACTTGTTGACGCCGTATAGGATATTGACTGTATACACAATTTCTTGGTATGGGACAACAATGCCACTGATGTCGGACGCGCTGATGACGAGGAGGAGAACAAGCTGAACAGTAGAAAGTGTGAAGAGGGCGATCGCGGTAACCAAAAGGACTATCTTTCCCCGATGCTGCGGTCGGCGGAGGAGGATGTAGATGCAAATACAGAAGAGGGTCGAGTAGATGCCTTGAGGTGATGAATACGGATTCATTCTGTATGTGGAATTTGGATACCATAAAAGAACGTTCCCACCTGAGATAGATTAGTGAGCGGGAGAATGGGATTGCTCATCACGTACCCAGAGACGGCTTATACGGTACCAGAATTCAGTCTGCGGCTGGGTCAGAGATATTTGGGCAGATAGATGATCCACCATACCATGCTCGGGCAATAAGAGGGGAAAGTCAGTGAATGGTAGAGGGATGCCCGTCCAGAAAAATGCCAGTAAAGATAGCACAAGAAGAACTGTCGAAGCAAACGAGGAGCTAACCAGGCGTCCTTGCTGAGACTCTGAGAGGTTGCTGTATTTATATCAGCTTGCAAAGATTCCTGTAACTAGGAGCGCAAAACTTCCATCTTCCATCCGTCTTCAGGGGAGGTTTCTAGAGAGACGATATCACGGACTGTCAATGGAAGAGGATGGACAGAACGATTGACAGCGACGGGCCAGGACTAACGATAGTTGTCGGATTAGCTTCCATAATATCGTGTTACGAAAATTTCTTGCACCCAGGGGATGATTCACCGGAAAAAATACTTGTATCTTGTAGTAGATGGTCTCCAGCTAAACCACAGAAACATTGCGACTTGATGCCAAGACATTCCCGTTCTCATCCGAATATCTGCCAGAAACGTCAGCGAGCCAAATCACAGATAGATAGCTATGGATTAGATGGTTATCAAATTATCAGCTGGGACGCCGTTCCGAATAGATAGACTCTGGTCACAGCAGGCACGCGGGTGTGGTGGTTGCCGGAGGACACAGACCTTTGGCAGGCCGGTGCAAGCTCCGGAGTAATATGCCTAATTAAAGTGAAAAGTTCGCTGGCGGCCGTCACTGGAAAAATGACTTAGGTAAACGACATCGGGATAGTGCTCTCAGAGCTGCCAATGTCAGTTTACTGGGAGGCCAAATCCGACTCCGCCACTGCACTGACCGCCTCCCCAATAGATCAGTCAGATCTCTCTTACCGCTGTAGACGGCTGAAAGGATTCATGAAATTTAGGTATCATCGACACCATGGATGAGTGGATCTGCCGGTGAAGTCAGGACACTCACGGGAACGAACTTCCAGTCCGAAATGGTCGAAATCACGCCGTAGTCGCCGTAGTAACGAATCCTGTGGGAGAATCACGAATAAATCTTGACATACACTGCCGCTGGGGCTTGTGGTTGGTATGGCAGCAGAGAGTGCCGCAAGCTATTGAATCCAAAGCCCAGTGAAATGGGGTGCGACAGTCCGTGGTGCGCACCGTATGGTGCAGCAAAAATCCCAATGAATGATTCCCTAATTCCAGACATAAGTAAATTGAATCAGTCGACTATCGGTAAAATTCAAATGACAGGCTTTGTAAAATTGGGAGTGTCCCCAATCTTGGCCAGTCGTTCCGGCGTAAGTTCAAGACACTCCGGAAGACCCGTGTCGGACCATGTCCCACCCTGCATCAAAGTGACAAGGCCTGGCGCACAGGTGAAAATATGCGCCATGCCGTGTCCATAAAAGCCCGCGCAGATCCACTGGCCGGGGAGGTTGGGTACCTTTCCGACAAACGGAAGACTGTCTGCACTCTGTTGTTCGCGTAAATAATTTTTTACGCGGTGCATGAGGCAGTTACGCACCTGTCCGATTATGCCGCTCCAGGAGTATTCGGGGCCAACTCCGGGCGCCGGTAGTCCGCCGCTCCATCCTTCAAACGCGGTAGAGGTGAGGTCATCCACAGCGTCCGTCACTGGCTTGAAGTTGCCCAGATTGTCGTCGAAGAGCCAATCAGGGTCAGCGTCCAGATAAGCCTTCAGCTGCCCCTGGTTGGGGTTGGCTCCCCCGAACAAGATGACGCCGTCAGTATTGCATCGCGGGTTGATACTGTATAAGCCGCCGGGTGCCAAGACACCGTAGGAATTCTGCAACGCTTTACTCCCAGCAAAGGCACGCGGCGGGATGACCTTGTTGCACATGTGTGCGGTGGGCTGAATGTATTTCGCAAATGCGGGTAAGATCGCGGAGGTATACGCGTTCGTCGCATACACCACCGTTGGCGTCGATATGGTGCCGCGGGCGGTATTGACATCCCAAAGCCCTGTCTTCAGGGATGCGGTGACAGAGGTTACTGGTGTCCATGTCTGAAGATTGAGCCCCTTGGTTAGATACTTCTGCATGAGATGCGCCACTGGATAGCGATGGATTCTTTTCTGCAAGCCTCGATCCATTTATTGCTCACCAAGCTTCCACGGATAGAATGTTGAAGCTTCCATGCCCATAGGGCCTGCGCACCCTTGAGACACGATATCTAGTGCACTCAGACGCAACTCATCGAAAGGGCAAGAACTTGATACCTTCTCCGCCTCGGCTGGGTCTGATACGTAGTTGATGTGCTCCATCTTGCCCCCGTATGCCTTGTACGCATTGCAGCTTGCGGCGGCTCGGCTTGCAACCTCTTGAGACATGGCAACGTCGAACTGAGGAAGAGAGTTGGAGCATGATTATGGTTCTGAATCAGGAACTGTTCAACGAACTGTATCCCCAACCCAGAGGTCGCAATCGACATTCTCTTGGCCAATATACTTGACAACGCGGCTCCAGTTCTCGAATTCATGTTCTAGAAGCTGTATTTCTTCGTGATGAACCAATGTTTTACGATGGGAAGTACCAACCTTCTTAGCCTGCTCTTCACCGAGCAACTTGGAATATTTGGCGAAGCCGCGATACTTTCATTGCAACGCGATAAGAGTCGAGACATCGAGATTGCACGACCTGATTTTTCACGCACACACCTGATCAGGTTTACAGTGTCCCGCGTTTCTTCCTGTTGCACCGGAACACATCTCGCGTGCCTCGAGTGTCACGATACTCTTCGGAGGGTTAGGGCGCGTGAGTAGCTCGTGCGCAGCCATTGTTCCAGTCATCTGTTCTATTGCTTTATTTGATTCGAATCAGAGCTGCAACCGCACATACCCCAGACCCAATTATGACGACGTCTGCGGTCGAGGGCAGGTCCTTGGTCGTTCGATGGTCGAGCAGAGGAGACGCACGGACGCCCTGAAGCCAGTAAGAAAGAGAAATGCCCTCAGGAATTGGAAAGGCTTTCCCTCCTTCGACCCTCCCGACGGTCTGGACAGTTGAGGGAGATAAGCCCATGAAGGGAGCGAGAAAGAAGTAGTCCGGAACGCCGGGCCGGGTCTGGCTCTGCTTTTTGATCTGTGCAAGGTCTCTTGCTGACTCCTTCCATCCTCTTGAAGTTTCTTTTGGGATACCTCTTCATCTCATTGGCTTCCTTCAGATCATATATCTCAAGTATGCCTCATCTTCTCCGTCCTCGATACCTGTCACTCCCACAGCGCACCGGAAAATCAGTGGATTTTCCCAGCTGGACGCGTGAATCGCGTGATGAGAGGCACCGCGGCGGGCGCTATTGGTCATTTATTGGGTCTGTTCCGATTTTCCCTCCAATAAGAGTCTCGAAACTACTGTAACATTTCATTCAATTCGAACAGGCTGTGACCCGTGACCCGAAAATTCGAACTTGAGTTTTCGTATATCGGCCGGGGAGCCAGTGACACACAAAAAAAGTTCGTATATGGCCGAAAATGCACAGGAACCTCTCAAAAAGTCTTGAAATCACTTTGAGTGTAGAATAAATCCACAACACTGTAAATTAAGGATGCCAAGACAAGACTGAAACAACCCTAATGACAATGATCAGGATTTGGATGTACCGGGACTTAAACAGTGTTACTTATCTATGTCCCATAGTATTTTCTGACTGGATGCCACATGAGGGCAAAGCCTGGTAGAAGTGCGGTGCGAGTGTAGGCGGTTGTAAGCGCAAGTGCCAAACTCGAGTGAACAGGGGCGGGTCACGAGCACGACACTATGTATTTAGTAGGGATCCCCACCGTAACCGTAAATCGCCGTAATACGGTACGGTTATACGGTATACGGACCGTAACCGTAGAGGATCTTCGGCGAATTTATACGGTTACGGGTGGTACCGTACTGTATACCGTAAGAACCCGTAAGATTACGGTCCGTATACGGTACTTTACAGCCGTAAATCCATCGGTATGGTTCGGTTTTGAAACGGCCTCAGCGCCTTGGTAGCACTGTGCGGTCCGTGCAACATGGATGCCGCATTCGCCAAGGGAATTTGCACACTATCACATGCGCCATCAGCCCGCAATGGAAATCTCGAGCACCCTGTGTATAGTTCCTCATTAGGAAGGTGAGTTCATCATAGTGTCTGAAACAGTGTTTGAGGTCTCAATGCATTGGTTTTCAAGTTCTTGGGCCAAGACATCGACTCAATTCATTTCCTCCTTGTATTTTCCACCAAGGAATGAAAATATGCCCCTTTCGAATTTATTTCAGTATTTACGGTCATATTACGGTCGTAATGACCGTACCGTATCCGTACCGTAACCGTAAGACGCTCGTGGAAACTCAGTACGGTTACGGTTACGGTACTGTGGGCATCCGTAATTCGCTGTAATCATTACGGCCGTATCCGTATACGGTACGGTGGGGATCCCTAGTATTTAGACACCGGAGTAGCCGACATAGGATGTCCAGAAAAGGCAATAAAATCCATAAAAGGAGCGAGTGATGTGACATTGACGTGACGAAATGGACGGTAGGTAGGTAGGTAGGTAGGATTACATGGCATGGTCCCCCTTAGGAACGCCGGGGCCCAGGAAGTATCTGAGTATACAGGCACTTTGTACACTACGGTCCCTGGACTTCTCCACTCCCCCGTAGCCGAGCTCACGGTCGCAATCTCCCGACTCGCCACGATAGAACTAAAGGAAAAATAGTGAAGCAAATAGTGAAAAACGAGAACCTCAAAACAAACCCGGGACACAGGAACAGCCCAAATCCCTCCAGGTTAGCACACACATATCCATGAAGCAGGGATTAAACCATGATGAATTGTAGGCGTGAGGGACTTGTCATTGAACTGGAAAGAGCACAGTAATGTGTCGCAGGTCGAAGTCCAGTTTTCTGAACCTACAAGGTTTATCCAACCTCAGTACGGGCTGATGTGCAGTGTGTAGCCCCCACAGACTCGAGTTTTCCGTTGAACTGTCTGAAATTGAACTATACCTAAACATCGCACTTTTCGCGCGTTTCGGAATAGTCTGATTACAGTATAAGCTTATTTCTGAGAGCTAGTATACGGTCTCGGTATAGCTGGCAGGGTCAGGATCACAGAGTAACGGGTACAAAGGGTAGGTGACTACCCTGCGGACTGGCAGTGCTCGCCTTGAAAACCGTAGAGGAGAGTGTAGCCCACAAACCTTTAAAGAGACTATTTCTGGAGCTTATTTCCACACCGAGAAATAAGCCAGAGATACTTACAACGGGACATGCGGGAATAAGCTTATTTCTGCTCAGCTAAAGGAAAGGCCTTCCATGTGACAGGCATGTGAGGTCGGGGAAGCTCATACCAGAGGAGTTCCAGGATAAGCGAAGGTCAGTTAAGACAGTCTGATGGGATTGATCTTATTCCGAGGAAGCGAAGTTGGGAATAAGAAACCTTTCTGGGAAAAGGTTACACTAGGGGTATCTATGGAAAGCTGGAGGCCAGGAGAATAAGATCCGATGGTCAGGAGCTACGGGAAAGGGGCAGGAGACAAAAGGAATAGACGGACGACGTGATATCAGTCAGCCAGGGGACTGGTGTTTTTCAAATATCCTGGATGACAAAAGCCACATGGTCGGGAAATCAGGGACTACCTGGGCACTGGACAATGGCAATACGCTCGCAGCTATTCCTTCGACGGATAAACAGGAAAGGAGGAATGATCTTGGGCCATTTTACTAATTTCTGCTTGGTTTGAGGACTTTCATATGATTTTGGGGTTTGTATAAGTAGTTGAGACATTATTACGAGTAGGACACAGAATCCCCTTGTACTAGTAGGCATAACGCTTGCGATTTGGGCTATTTCTGGGGTTGGCGCAGTGTGTATCGTCGTTGGACTTTAACATTGGGAAACCTTTCTGTTGGAATAAGAAGTTGGTTACTGGAAACATCTTAGGGCGTGATTGAGGCTACATAGTACTAGGATCGAAATTGTTTTATCGTCATCGTCATCGTCATCGCTCATCGTCAAATCGTCAAATCATATCACTCATCATTCATCGTTCATCGTAAATTGTCATCGGGTTCTCTGGGAAATAAGCTTTTGGGCAATATCCTCGTGGAAATAGTCTATCGTTTGCCTCTAGGAGGTCTCTTGCGCGTCTCCGGACACAAACACCATCACACACACAACACTTGCTCGCCTCATAGCTGTGAAGCTCTTAAACTATCTTATTTCCATTGCTCGATTATCTCTCAGGCCAATTCCTGGTGATATCTTGTAGTGAAGGTTCATCTTTCTAGGGGAAACTTATACCTTCCCTTCAACCTATTGTTAGGCCCTGTACAAGGGACTACCACTTGTCCGTATCTCAGCTCTCACTTCCTTTGATCAGCCTATTTCTGATCCTCATCTTATTTCTGTGGGCATCACTGCTTATATCGGAAAGACTTGGGTTATATTTGGGTGATAATTGGATTGTTTGGGTTTAGTTCGGAGCACATCGTTCACCGTGATGTAAGGAGAGCTTGTCATTTGAGTCAATTGACCCTGCACCCATTTCTTTGACAGTATGTCCACCAGTTACGCTTTCTCAATGTATTTTGGTTCATTACCATGACATTAAGCACTGGGAACTTGTAGTGGAATGAGAGGATTGTCACAGTCCCAATTAGTCTTAGACCAATACTTTCACTTGTTGAGCTCATTGGAACTGTCACAAGAGGTGAGTGTAAAGTTTTCAATCAAGGCTAAGACTTTGTTGGGGACGGCCGGGTATCAAAGTCGAAGAGAAATTATCACCGCTTTCCGGGTGCAGATCAACTTTCATGGATTCAGGAAAAAGATGATGAGATGGCGCTGCAATAGATGGAAGGAAGAAGGAATCTGCATTAGGGGCAAGCATTCCATATGAGTATTTGTGATGTTTCGCGAGTGCCAATGTCCGTGATCTCAATTACTGTCCATGATAGCAAGCTGCTGTGCCCGCGCATTTAAAGTGAATTGTTCAGAAGTTTGTGAGAAGCACGTTTAAGTCTTCAAAAGTTCGTACGGGCATGATCGAGCATAGCACATTTCAGGATGAAATAAGCCATGTTACTGTAAAGTTGTGGGGAGCACACCATTTCTTTCCAGAGTGATGAAGCCCGTGGAACGACAAAATAGACCGATGAATTTAATATCACAGAGTGTCCGCGGTAAATCGCCTGGTAGATGCTGATCTGACGGCGGCAAAAGCGTTACTCGAATGCGCTGACTCAGCGGACTTAAGCGAGAATTGGCGAATGGCAGCGAGACGAGCCAGTGACAGTGAACAGAGAAGACTGATGAAAGAGCTAAGAGCCAGTGGAAAGGCACATCAGTGGGACGTGGTCAAATGAGGCTCAAGGACTAATTCTGAGCTGGATCCGCTGTGATCCTATCGGATGTCGTTTTTTCGTACATGATAAATTTTCGCCGCCTTTCAGTCATTCTCTGCATCTCAAGGGCTCGTGTAGGTAGCTCGCAAAAGCTTCTTGGATTTTGGAGATGATGGCAGGAAAAGACGGATATTCGGAAAGTAGACCTGGACTTAAATCGGTACCAGGAATTCCGTATTCAGAACCTCTCCCAGAATATCCCCCCCCTCGCCGACAGACAAGCTTCTAAATTGCCGTGCATACTGCATAGTGCATACGTATACTACCTCAACCGGCGTACACACACACTTCCGCATCAGTGGGTTGCTGGGGCGCAACCCCATCCTATGCATCTACAAAACAAGTTCTGGGGAGGACGTATTCCTCAATTGGGCAGGGATATGATATCAAACGAACAGGTCTCCCAAACAGGGGCTCTGGGGCCTGGTGCTCCTGGTTTCCATAGGTTTCCATACTAAAGCGGTAAAATCCCACTCGGAAGCAAGACTTCGGACTCGGACTCTAAGGATGCTCGGTCCGACACTCCAGGACGACAGCTTCCCGGCCCTCTACACCATTTCATCTACGAACCAAACTTGATGGAAGTACGACCGTTGGAAGCGTCTAGATTGTTACGTACATATAGTAAGTAATGCTAAATTTAAATGAGACGTAAACAAGTGCATCGTGGAGGCAATGCGGCTCCGTTCTTGCCTCCCCTCTCATGGCCCGCCTGGACTCTGACTCTCCCCCCGACTATGCCAGTATTAGAACAGGAGATGACGCGGAGACATCTAACCACACGGAGGTTTCTGCAAAGGGAGGCCTGTCAAATTCGGAACCACGCTACGGTAGGTTACTGGAGACCACTGGCGTGGGTGCCGCTCATTGACCGCTTCTCAGTCTACTACCATGTCTATTCACCAGAGGGGTTACTCCGCTCACTGAAAACGAGCCCGGGCGAAAATCCATTCACCCGCCGCATCAAAGCCACATCCGTCCCCCCTCCTCACACCGTTTCTTCACTAAAGCGAGCAATCGTGCAAGAGGAGGCGCTGCCAGACCCTGAAGGCGACCTCACTGTCCTATTCCAGACCAGGGACGCCCTCTCTGCGATGGTCACAAGCGCTCGCGTGGAGATTTTGACTGGGGACTTCGGAGCCACCGCAAAAGCAGCTGTAGCCGTGGTAGGTAGGTAGGTAGGTAGGTAGTATTACACGGCACGGTCCCGCTTAGGAACGCCGGTTTCCAGGGGTTATCCCGGTGTGTACACGGTAATTACACCATCGCCCCTGGGCCTCCTCAGATCCCTCTAGCCGAGCTCACGGTCGCAGTGGATTGTCGGGTGCTCCGGACCAACTCGCCGCGGTAGAACTATCAGAACCTGGGGAAGCAAAGAAGAGTCAACAGATCAACCAGAATTTACCTCACTCAAGCATCTCGACGCCACACAGGCACAGCATAGAACAACTCCAGGACTTCATACGCATATTTTGCAACCAGTGCGATCGTTGGGCGAGGATAGATAATGGCTCTCAAGAAATCTGTGTTCGAGAGTTCCATCTCTTTCTGAAAAGCCCAAAGGTAGCGCTCTCAGTGGTATCCGAGGATGATGTGGGAAATTATCTCGGGGACGAAATATCTCCGCGTGAGTCATAGTTTCGGTCTCCCTGTACTAAGCACGGAGGCGTCTGTCAGTTTATTATCGGCTCTATAACCGCAGTAGTGAAACCGCTTCGATACGTCCTCTCGACGCCAGCGAACCCGGACTCGGAATACTCAAAAGAGAATTAATTTGCCCGCCTCGGAACACCCTTTGCGTCAAGCGACGTATCGGAACGGTCGAGGGAAAGGATATCTACTACTTCGCAGATCTGTTCACAGATATCAGGAACGACAATGTGCACCATTCTGCCGCTTTCGTGAAGGATACAGTTGGCTCTGTCCAGGATAACCCGATCTTGATTGTGGAACCTGAGCGCCGGGCGGGATTACATAACAGACCAGTTCAGATCGTCGCATTACCAGCAGGCCTCAATTGCCTCGACGGCCTAGATCCACGTTGGGATGCGCGCTGGTTACCCGTATCTGTAGGCGAGATTCTTCATACGGATGGGAATTTCCGGTACGAGAAAAACGCGCGGGACGGCTCTGGAGGCTGGTACGTTTACACTGCCGTGAAAGAAGATGGACGAACAGGATGTGAGTGAAGGCCCTCTTTGCATTTCTGCAACTTCCTGACGAGTCATGCGCAACAGGGATATCATCACGTAGAGTTATATCTTCATTCATGTGCTTGCCTGACGGGATTACTATTTCTAGGTCCAGGAGACAGTATACTTCTCGACAAACAATCAGGATCATGCAACATCCAATGAAGTCTGGGTTATTCCGCTGAACTATCTTGTATATTTCCTAAATTCTGGCGTGAACAATATTTTAAACTTGGTACCGCGTCTCATGAACCATCGATTGAGGCATTTCACTTTCTAATATTCGCTTATCGGCATTGTAACAGCAGCGCTGTCTCCGATATTTGCCAGTCGTTTCGTGGTAAGTTCAAAGCACTCGGGGAGTCCCGTCTCCAACCACGTACCACCCAGCATCAGGGTGAAAAGCCCTGGCGCACAGGTCGATGGTCGAGCAGGGGAGATGCACGGACGCCCTGAAGCCAGTAGGAAAGTGACATGCTCTCGGGGATTGGAAACGCTTTCCTTCCCTCGATGTCCCCCGCAATTTGTAAAGCTGGCTGAGACGACCCTATGGTGGGAGAGAAGGATTGGCGATAGCGGGACCCCAATCTGGGTTCGGATACAGACTGCTCCCCCCGAGTAGACCGGTCAGATATACATCATCGATGCCTCCAACGTAGTCTCTCTCTTACATCTTTACACGGCTGAAAGGATTCATGAAATTCAGGTACCGTCGACACCATGGATGAGTGGATTTGCCGGTAAAGTCAGGACACTCACGGGAACGAACTTCCAGTCTGAAATGGTCGAATTCACGCCGTAGTCGCCGTAGTAACGAATTCTGTGGGAGAATCACGAAGAAATCTCGACATACACTACCGCTGGGGCTTGAAGTTGGTATGGCAGCAGAGAGCGCCGCAAGCTATTGACTCGAAAGCCTAGTGAAATGGGGTGCGACAGTCCGTGATGCACACCGTATGGTGCAGCAAAAACCCAATGAATGATTCCCTAATTCCAGACATAAGTAAATTGAATCAGTCGACTATCGGTAAAATTCAAATGACAGGCTTTGTAAAATTGGGAGTGTCCCCAATCTTGGCCAGTCGTTCCGGCGTAAGTTCAAGACACTCCGGAAGACCCGTATCCGACCATGTCCCACCCTGCATCAATGTGACAAGGCCTGGCGCACAGGTGAAAATATGCGCCATGCCGTGTCCATGAAAGCCCGCGCAGATCCACTGGCCGGGGAGGTCGGGTACCTTTCCGACAAACGGAAGACTGTCTGCACTCTGTTGTTCGGGTAAATAAATAGGTTTTACGCGGCGCATGAGGCAGTTACGCACCTGTCCGATTATGCCACTCCAAGAGTATTCGGGGCCAACTCCGGGCGCCGGTAGCCCGCCGCTCCACCCTTCAAACGCGGTGGAGGTGAGATCATTCACAGCGTCCGTCACTGGCTTGAAGTTGCCCAGACTGTCATCGAAGAGCCGATTAGGGTCGGCGTCCAGATAAGCCTTCAGCTGCCCCTGGTTGGGGTTGGCTCCCCCGAACAAGATGACGCCGTCAGTATTGCATCGCGGGTTGATACTGTATAAGCCGCCGGGTGCCAAGACACCGTAGGAATTCTGCAACGCTTTACTCCCAGCAAAGGCACGCGGCGGGATGACCTTGTTGCACATGTGTGCGGTGGGCTGAATGTATTTCGCAAATGCGGGTAAGATCGCGGATGTGTACGCGTTCGTCGCATACACCACCGTTGGCGTCGATATGGTGCCGCGAGCGGTATTGACATCCCAAAGCCCTGTCTTCAGGGATGCGGTGACCGAGGTTACTGGTGTCCATGTCTGAAGATTGAGTCCCTTGGTTAGATACTTCTGCATGAGATGCGCCACTGGATAGCGATGGATTCTTTTCTGCAAGCCTCGATCCATTTATTGCTCACCAAGCTTCCACGGATAAAATGTTGAAGCTTTCCATGCCCATAGGGCCTGCGCACCCTTGAGACGCGATATCTAGTGCACTCAGACGCAACTCATCGAAAGGGCAAGAACTTGATACCTTCTCCGCCTCGGCTGGGTCTGATACGTAGTTGATGTGCTCCACCTTGCCCCCGTATGCCTTGTACGCATTGTAGCTTGCGGCGGCTCGGCTTGCAACCTCTTGAGACATGGCAACGTCGAACTGAGGAAGAGAGTTGGAGCATGATTATGGTTCTGAATCAGGAACTGTTCAACGAACTGTATCCCCAACCCAGAGGTCGCAATCGACATTCTCTTGGCCAATATACTTGACAACGCGGCTCCAGTTCTCGAATTCATGTTCTAGAAGCTGTATTTCCTCGTGATGAACCAATGTTTTACGATGGGAAGTACCAACCTTCTTAGCCTGCTCTTCACCGAGCAACTTGGAATATTTGGCGAAGCCGCGATACTTTCATTGCAACGCGATAAGAGTCCAGACATCGAGATTGCAGGACCTGATTTTTCACACACACACACCTGATCAGGTTTACAATGTCCCGCGTTTCTCCCTGTTGCACCCGAACACATCTCGCGTGCCTCGAGTATCACGATACTCTTCGGAGGGTTAGGGCGCGTGAGTAGCTCGTGCGCAGCCATTGTTCCAGTCATCTGTTCTATTGCTTTCAGTTGATTCTAATCAGAGCTGCAACCGTACATACCCCAGACCCAATTATGACGACGTCTGCGGTCGGGGGCAGGTCCTTGGTCGTTCGATGGTCGAGCAGAGGAGACGCACGGACGCCCTGAAGCCAGTACGAAAGAGACATGCCCTCAGGGATTGGAAAAGCTTTCCCTCCATCGACCCTCCCGACGGTCTGGACAGTTGACGGAGATGAGCCCATGAAGGGAGCGAGAAAGAAGTCGTCCGGAACGTCGGGCCGGGCCTGGCTCTGGTTTAGCTTTTGCCAGTCGCCGCGGCGAACAATTTCTTTTGATCTGTGCATGTGCGCAGGAAAATCCGTGGATCTTCCCAGCTGGACGCGTGATGAGAGGCGCCGTGGCAGACATCTAGGCTTGGTCGTTATTTCAATCCTTCACATTCCGAGACATGACCGTTCTGCCAAAACATTGTAAGTCGGCGTAGGCGTCACAAAATGTCTGGGCGTAAGTAATCTGCGGCACTAATAGTGCGGGTCGTGAGACACTGTCTCTTGCAGTCAGGATGTTGTCACTCAACGAGAAGGAATCCAAGGTCTCTAGCAATTCATGGATCAAAGCCTAAAGGAATCTTATTATAATCCTCGTTGAAACAGCAGTTGTCCTTGAAGTACGAATGTTCATATGAAGGGCCTGTCTACGAGAGACTAGAGTGGTCCCCAATTTTTAGCAGCCGTTCCGGCGTAAGTTCAAGACACTCCGGAAGCCCCGTGTCCGCCCACGTCCCACCCTGCATCAGCGTAACAAGCCCCGGCGCACACGTGAAAATACGTGCCATCCCGTGTCCGTGAAATCCTGCACAAATCCACTGTCCAGGGAGGTCGGGCACCATTCCAATAAATGGAAGACGGTCGGCGCTCTGTTGTTCCCGTAAATAAATGGGTCTCAAACGGCGAAAAACGCGACCACGGACCTCCCCAATTATCCCGCTCCAGGAATACTCCGGGCCAACGCCCGGCGCCGGGAGCTCGTCGCTCCATCCTTCGAACGCCGAGGAGATCAAGTCCCTCACGCCGTCCGTAACCGGCTTGAAGTTGCTCAGACCGTCGTCGAACGTCCTCTTTGGGTCTGCGTCCAGATACGCCTTCAGCTGCCCCTGGTTTGGGTTGGTTCCACCGAACAACATGATACCGTCAGCATTGCAGCGCGGGTTGATACTATAGCTGCCGCCGTCCACCAAAATGTTGTAGGAGTTTTGTAAAGCTTTGCTCCCGGCATAGGCCCGCGGCGGAACGACTTTGTCGCACATGTGCGCGGTGGGTTTGATGTATTTTGAAAATACGGGCAAGATTGAAGACGTATACGCGTTCGTCGCATATACAACTGTGGGTGTCGATATGGTGCCGCGCGCGGTGTTGACATCCCAAAGCCCTGTCTTCAGGGATGCGGTGACGGAGGTGACTGGTATCCATGTTTGAAGGTTGAGGCCCATGGTGAGACACTTGTTCATGAGGTGCGCCACTGGATAGGGCTGGATCATTCTCCGCGGTTTCTGATGAATTAATCTATCGCTCACCAAGTTTCCACGGGTAGAATGTTGCGGCTTTCCATGCCCACACGGCCTGCGCACCTTTAAGCCGGGACACCTGCTACTCTTCAGCAACGGGATTCCCTGAAACGAAAGAGTTGGGATACCTGCTCAGCTTCTGCTGCATCGGATATGTATTTGATGTGGTCAACCTTGCCGCCGTATGCTTTATACGCATCATAGACAGCGACGTTTTCGGCGGCGACCTCTTTGGACATGGCAACGTCGAGCTATTCAGAATTATTCGACCCCAAAAGGCGCTTTCAAAAACCATTCAACGCACCGTATCACCGACCCACAGATCACAATCAACATTCTCTTGACGAATATACTCGACAACGCGGGTCCACGTCTCAAGTTCATTTTCGAGAACCTGCACTCGCTCCGAATTCCACAATATTCGCCAACGACGCGCACGCACCTTTTTAGCTTGCTCTTCCCCGACTAGCTTAGAATATCTGGCGAATTTGCGATACTTTCAAGGTTGAACGCCATAAGCCTCGAAACTTACAACGCGACTATTGGACAAAACGCACCTGATCAGGCTTGCAATGCCCTGCATTCCTTCCAGTTGCGCCAGAGCACATCTCGCGCGCCTCCAGAATCACTACACTCTTCGGAGGATCGGGACGCGTGAGTAGCTCGTGGGCAGCCATCGCCCCAGTCATCTGTCAGTGCTGCCATCAGTTGGATGCAAAGGAGAGAAATTTTAGTTGCACCCCAGAGCCAATTATTACTACCTCCACGGACGAGGGCAGCTCTCTGGTTGTTCGATGGTCGAGCAGGGGAGAGGCGCGGACACCTTGGAGCCAGTAGGAAAGGGACATGCCGGTGGAGGTTGGGAAGGCTCTTCCACCCTGGAGCGCCTGGATCATTTGGGCAGCCGACTGGGACGAGCCCTGACTATCACGGAAGAGAGAAAGAGAAAAAGAAAAAGTTGGGAGTTGAGTCCGTTGTTCGGCTCGATATGACTCATAGGTGAGTCACGATAACGTGATGGGTCTACACCTTGAACCAACCTGCAATTCCGAGTCTGTATTCTTCAAGTCATGAGCAGCAACGCTAAAGAATTCCCGCTCCTGTAAGAAACGCGGCTCAGAGATCCCTAATTTCAGCCTTTTGCACCGTCCGCAGTGTTCCAGTGAGCATCCATCCATTCACTCCATCGTCGACTCAAGTCACTGACATGGCAACCAACCAAGACGTGACAGTTCGACGGTAACAGAAACTCTTCTCTCCTCGGCGTTCAACTTGGAAGGGAGGCAAAGAGGGAACTCGATAAAAGGTGCGCCTTGGCCAAAAGCGACAAAATATAAAACACCGTACCTAGCCACATAACATAAACTAGTTTTTTAGGTTATCCCACCAGCCATTGCGTCTCAGCATATATTGGCAATGAAAATAGCCACTAGTTCGTCAGCCGCTCGGCCGAGATGCACGAGGTCCAATATTCAACCCAACTTAATTCTCTACTAGGTACCTACAGTATGGCCCTGTCGCTTTACACTTTACGCCTGGGATATCCCTCACGGTGGAACGCGTTGACAACAATAAATAAATAGGTGGTGTAGATTCTTTGGGTGCTGCCCGAAATTTAGCAGTTGTGTGTTCTGCGGAGCTTGCATAAGCTGAAATGGCATATTCGAAATAAATAGATACATAACCCTTTTTAATTGAACTGTATTAGCTCGAAAGTCGAAACTGCACTGTCGCTTCACCGCTGCCCAGTGTCTTCATGTCGTCGGGGGCACAGTAATCAAGGTCTGTTCCCCAATTGTGCTCGACAGTTGACAACTACGAAGAAAATTGAACCGTGTGAACTGCGACAAATTTACGATGATGCGCCAACCCAGGACACATGGCTGATTTTTTTCCCCTTGCTGTTGTGGTTGTCACAGGTGGGAGGGCTCTCACGTCAATTTCTGCTGTTACATTATCCTTTCCATCAAAAGCTACGTAGTCTTCTAACGCGCATTCAGTCGTGTTTTCACGACAGAAACGGAGAGGTTGGGAACATGGGTTGGACCGTGGGTTGGACCTCCGATGGGAGTGATGACAGCCATTGGGACAGGCGAGACCGCTCATCGTGTTCGGGTTCCCATCCGACGAACTTGCACGTTCAACATGCCAAATATGGCATGCAACAAACTTGCTGGTAAACTGACGAACCTACACACTGTCAGCCGAACCCCGACATCCTACGTAGCGACGAAGTCTGCGAGGGTTCCTGACGGGTGCCGAAGACTTCAATAAAGATTACAGTGCACGCGGCGGGCAATCAGGTATTTGCATAAGTTTCTTCAGGTCTTCATCAAAGAACACGGCGGGCGACTGGGTTCTGCCGTTGGAACAGTCAGGCGTGATTCAAGAGCGAAGTGAATATATCCGAGATCTGATTCAATAGCTGTAGAATTGCGCTCTGGGAAGAACCTCCAGGCACGGAGAACGCAAACAGAATCTAGTGGGAATCTACAACAGGTCTTCTACTATTTATATGAAAGTGAATATCAAATAGGGAAAGGAATATCAAATATGTGCGTACGGCAACATCTGAATAGAAGATAATTGCTTGGAACCGCATCAACCATACGACGAATTCGAAACACAGGGTTAAGCATGTATTTCCAACAATAGCACCAAGTACGTATCTTGGATCCATGAAGGCTGAAGAGAGAGATGCATTGGATTGTATTGAGAAAGTCGTGAGGCGTGGAGCAGAGCACGTGTATACTTATCCGTCGTCTATGCGGACTGGTTTCCGTTCTTCAATCAGCAGGAAGATCTCTCTCTCTTTACTTCCCAACTACCAAAAGTCCCCGTTCATGTAGCCGCGGTAGCCGCTCGCGCACCGTCCCCGGGAAGTGCTCGTACGCATACAGTATGGCGCGAGGGAGACGAAATTTTCATAGCCGCTGAGAGTGACGGTGCGGAGATGCGGGTGGGGTGTCTCCTCTCCCTCGACACCAAATTCACTTGGAAGCCCCACATCTCCAAGCAAAGTGTCTTCAACTGCGCGCCATGTTGCGGCTGCAACTGCGATGAGGTCGCTGCGAAACATCGTGTGGTTAAAGGAGAGCTCCTCGAGCGCACTGCCATAGGGGGACTGCACGAACGCGGCCAGCCACGTGAGGGAGATGTTCAGATCGACGCCGTCACAGAGGTGCAGAGCGCGGAGGCGGGGGAAGGACCCGACCGTGAGTTGACTATGAATGGAATCCCTCCGCGTCGGCGGCGCTGGCGGGAGTGAGGGCCATCGCTGGGAGCGTGCGCATCATTAGATAAAAGGATGCGTGACACCGAGGAGAGGAGAGGCGCGCGGATCGAGATGCAACGTCAGCTCGCGGAGGGACACGGCGGCGGCACGCATCAGCCCCCCGCGCAAGTCCGGCGCTGCATAGTCCCCTGCCATGTACCTTACGTCGAGCACGAGCGTATGCAGCACCGTCAAAGCCCCACCCGGAATGAGCCAGGCGCTAAGGGGGACTCTCTTGCAGTCGTCGTAAACACGTAGTGTGTGTAACTAGAAAGCTTCGGCCGCAGCCTGAGGCATGGGGAACAGTGGACCATTTTCCTCGACCGGCGGAGTTACCGCTCAAGGTGAGTGTGGTGAGCGATGGGCACACATTGAGGAGCGCGGCCCAGGCGGGCAATTGTTCTCGCAGACCAGCCGGCAGTCCCAGGGCAGCGTAGTTCAACCCGACCAGTTAGACTTGTTTGGGCATGGGCAGCACTGCAGCGCAATGGGCGTCGGCCAGTGCACCTGTCTGAAGCCGGCCTTGTGCTCATTTATTTTTTAGGTTTGTTTGCAGTTGCTTCGCCGTACGAACTGCCCATTAGCGTACTCCCATGACATGTATTTCCTTCAATAAATATATGATTCTCAGGCCAATCTCTGCGACGCGCCAGATAAATTCCTCTTAGGATGTATTCCGGTTCCTCCTACAATAGCCTGCCCATAGTATGACTAAGTTAGGGTCATTCAAATTCAAAGGCCAGCGCATTAGAATCCAAAGAGGCGTATATTCTTCGAAATCCAGTGGTCCGTCGAGTAGATTCCGAAGATCGCCGGAACCATAGAAATCCGGTGCCTTCCGGGATAGCCGTGTAAGCTTCTCCCTTGGTACTCCTCCCGCTAGGTCTGGACGCTGATTCTCCGGACACTTACTTGTGTGCTGGTCATTCCTGTACCTCATCTGCAACAATCGCGATCTAAATTTCTGCGACATTCCATTTTTGGATGGTTATCGGTATCCTCCAATTGTAAGCTGTTCCGCTCGTCCAGGGCTGCCACCCGTGCCCGTGACGGGCACGGCCGTGGAATCCACGGGCAATCCACGGCACGGCCCGTGCTCTACACGGCCGTTAAAATGATTTCTAGCCCCCCGACGGGACGTACGGTTCACGGCACGGCCGTAACGGGTACACGGCTGTATTCAAATATTTTCATCAGCTTTTCTTGATGTAAATGTTACCTCCAGGCCTCTATAGAGTGTGCCATGGGAATAATCAGATTTCACAGCCTGATATTGGAATATAGTGGGGTTTTTACCAAGATGTGGAGACTCACAAGACAGAGGAACCTTATCAGATGAGCTAATGATGATACTGAAATCTTCCTCAATTCCTGGGTATGCTTGAAAACTAGTTATCATGTCAGAAATCGATTACTCCTACAAAAAGGTTGAGGTTCAGACCAAGATCAAACTCCGCCATTACAGCCGGCAATTGCCGGCATGAACCACAACTTGGCGTTCTTAGGAGCGGCAAGCAGTCAAACATAAAAATGCGTGTGTGTTGAGCAAGTTGTCCAGGATTTGAACCACACTGCAAGGAACATTAGGCAACAGTGTGGCCTAAAATGCCAGCCCGTTACACGGCCGTGACGGCCGTGTTTCAACGGGCCGTGGGGTCGGAAACCCGTGCCGTAGCCGTGCCACGGGTGCCGTGGAACCGTGGCCACGGTCACGGGCGGCAGCCCTACGGCTCGTCCCCTCTCACCTCTACTCTCGTAAGCTGAAAATCGTTGCAGGGTATTCATACGGTGCGCGCGGTAACTCGGATTGGTCGAAGGCGAGACAGCATTTGACCGAGATTGGGTTTTCTGTACCGGTAACGAACGATCTTCATGTTCAAAGTCTTGGCTCGAGAACCCGCGCTCACCAGGACCTGAAACTGTGATGCTGTTCGCAATGATAAGTAATCATAGTCCTCGAAGAATTCTACCCCTTCCTACGCAGATCACGGGTTATCACGACTCGACAAAGAAAGGGAGATTCTGAAACCCCAGCATTGAATGAATGCTAGTACTACAGGTAGGGACACACGACAGGAATGGTGGACATTCATCCGCACACTATCCGAAGATCTTGCCCCAAACCAGCTTGAGGAACCCAATTTTGGAGTATGTATTGTGGACCTTGGACTTGTCATTGAGCTGTGCCTCCACGTTCTCCCACACCTCGTCGAGGACTGGCCTGTCTTTGGCACCACCCAAGTTCATCTACACAGAGTTCAGCAAGGCTGGAAGGGGACGTAGGCGAAGGCCAGTCTTACCGTGCTCGGGACAATCGCCCAACTCTCAAGGACTGTGCCATCCTCCTTCAACACCAACAGTGCCGGCTGTGCCATGCCGTGATCGTAGCCGCTCTTCTCGCTGATGGCGACGTGGACGAGGCCCCGCGCATCGAGCTCTTTGGCTAGCCGATTCTCCGGGTCTACGATCGCCTTGCCGTCGTACTTGGTCGCCGCGCGCGTGTCGTCGAGGTATTTCTCAACCTCGGCCGTGATGATCACTGGCGTGCCTCCAGCCGCGATGATGGCGGGTGACAGGGTGGCCAACTTGCTGAGCCAGCCCTTGCAGAAGGGACACCAGTGCCCGCGGTAGACTAATGTCAAGATTTTCTTTGGTGGACTTGTTTTTCCCGAAGCGCGAAGGGACTTACAGACTGCAAAGACGAATTTGGATTGGGCCCGCAGGCTGTCGAATTCATGGACGGGGTCGGAAGATGCCATGATCTTGGAGAGATTTCGCAGTGAGGCAGAACAAGACTGAGTATGAGTGAATTTATGTCAACTCTGCCGAGTCGATTTGGATTACTTACCTTCACGGTCGTCGGCTAGACGAAATTCTCGTTGTAAGAGCCTCCCGATAAAATAGTTTTGTGATGTGAGCAGCTGCCTATATCAAGCCTCAGCCTGTGTGCGCTCATGCGAGCCCGTGGCAGCCGAAATCATTGTTGTAAGACTTTCAGTTTTGTGATATGAGAAGCCCGTGGCAGCCGGAATTGTTTGTGATTGAATCACTAAACGTGCTACCTACCTACCTACCTACACGATGAAAATAGTTTTGTGATGTGAGGTATAGGACACCTATACATACGGTTCACACGGTACTGGTGCATCAACTGGATTGTCTGTTTCGGAAAATCGGAGTATTCCGCGATCCTCAAGCGGCGGATAAACGGACACTGTACGTGTTTTACCTACCTACCTACCTACACGATGAAAATAGTTTTGTGATGTGAGAAGCCCGTGGCAGCCGGAATTGTTTGTGATTGAATCACTAAACGTGCTACCTACCTACCTACCTACACGATGAAAATAGTTTTGTGATGTGAGGTATAGGACACCTATACATACGGTTCACACGGTACTGGCGCATCAACTAGATTGTCTGTTTCGGAAAATCGGAGCATTCCGCGATCCTCAAGCGGCGGATAAACGGACACTGTACGTGTTTTCTCTCCTGTCATGTGCTGTCACCCGACCCACTTGCCCCCATGGCCAGCCTTGGCCCCCACTTTTGCTGCGCCATCATGCTTGGCACGCATCATCCTATAAATTCGTGACTTTGTGACTGGACGTGTCTGACTGCTACATACCTCCAAGATACTCTCGACTTGAAGCCACATTCGGCTCGCAATCGCAAAGCATCGTCCAAAATCGCGGACGGTACCAACGGTAAAGCCCCGAGTGCTGCTCAACAAGATCTTCTCGCCAGTGAGTCATCCTTTAGACATGGCTCCCATACGCGTCTCCCACACGCCACAGAACACGTCAAAATACCCACTGAATCATGAGTTTTAGCAGAGCCCGTCACTTCCCTGGGTCCTCCTCATGTACGAGCACATGTTGAAGCACCTCAAGACCCACCGCGACGACAACTCCATGCCCACACAGCTCCGAGCGGCCGCGACTGCCGGTTTGGACAAGCTCGAATTTTATTATGAGAAGGCGAAAGGGTGTCAATTCAACGCTATCGCAACAAGTGAGTCTAATACAATGATGAACGAGCTACTGTTTATGAATTTACGGTGCTTCACCCGTTCCAATGGGCGAGGATCGCTTCAACACTGCCAAGATACTGTTGGAGTTTGTGCTTCGAGCTCATTCCTCGATGATTTATCAATGATAGACATTCACGAGGACGCCTCCATCCCACAGGAGCCTGAATTCAAGCGCTTTTACATCGCCGCTTGTACATATGGTCGCGGTAAGCCAAATGATCCTTTGGCGTGGTGGAAGGCATGTTATTCATACATCTCCAGGGTGATCACCCAAATTGATGATTTATTCGCCTGCGTACGAACACGAACATGATTTCCCAGTCATCGCCGCCATGGATCGGGACTTTCTTGCAATCCCGGGTACAAGTGTGTCCGTTGAGCGCCTCGTCTCCAAATTGGGCCACCTGTGTCGTGAGACTCGCTTGTCTATGCACGCCAACACCATCATGATTGCGATCCTCACAAAGATGTGGATAAAAGCCGGGCTGTTGAAGTTTTAGGCACTCAGTTTGGACATGGTATGAACGTAGCAAATTAGGTTTTTGCCTCAAAAATTATGGTTCATACACCGTGTATGAACCGTAGTGTATTGGTCTGTTTGGGTAATAAATTGTATATGAGTGGCCTTAGGGCTCAAACAGGCATCCCCGTGATGATTATGTTTGGCTGAGGAAAATTAGTCACCAGTTGATCTGGTGGCTCACCGCAAACGCTCTGGGCCGGTCCAAATATGCTCAAGTCCATTGAAGTTCAAACTAGGTAGGAAACAGAGCTGCAGCGGAGTGGTCCGCCCCCACACATCATGGCATTGTCTCTTCGAAGGTCGACGTGGGTGTCCCTTGTTCGACTCAAGGATGGTTCATTTGCGATCTAAAACGTTTTGTCTTGAATTCACGGGCTGGAATATGTCCGAGTTTATTCCAGTTGAACGCAGATAATACTAGAAGCTGTACTTCTTTATCAAATCCAGTTGAAGGATTCAGTTGGCAAGCAAGGGAGAGCGCAGGTGGGTGGAGGTAAACGGTGGTAGCACCTTGCTAAATATTCAAAGTGTAACCACGGATAACATCATTCGATCTCAGCGTTTTCGAGTCCATTCAAGCCCAACTGAATGCAGAAGTGGTCTGCGCCTGCACATCATAGTCCTCATCCTTGAAGTCGAGGTTAATGTGGGTGTTCCTGGTTCGACTCAGGGCCGGTTCATGAGCATGCGAGCTTTTGTATTACTATTTTGGTGTGAACATGTTGGCCTAGAGATTACGCCTGGCACACTGCACCCTAAATTGCGCGAGGACTTGGAATACTTGTGAGCATTCGCCTAGGACTGCATTCAGGGTCCTGGTGGACCCGGCCCTGTCGTGCCTGGACACCGAGTAACATACTCTCAATATCAACTGGGGAAGCTGCTGGCCATTGGTAGACGGTGATTTGTGACGTCTTTCGTCGTGATTCGGTGAGGTCTGACTGATCCACTAATCACCGGGGGTCCAACCGCCACCGAAATCCAGCAGACTTTGTCCAAGATCATCAGATTTCGTCAAAAAATGAGGCTTCCCCGGGCCGAAGTTTTCCGTGTAAACTAGGGCGATATAACTGAATAACTGATCTCAGTGGGACTCGTATACCTGCTCAGGTATTGTTGAATATATCACATCGACAAGTTACACAGAGCATTTCTTTGAAATTGACTGCAGAGGCTGAACTAGATGTAACTCCAAATATGTGTGGCGAACCATCGGCACACCTTGTCGTGGACCCGGACCCTAAATGCAGTGGTTTTCCAGTAGGTGATATGGATGTGGGTTTGCTCGCTTGAATATGATGTCGTTCAGTCAAGTACAGAGGAAAGAGCTGGAGTGGTCCGCGCCCACACATCATGCTGGCGTGATCGAGGTTGATGTAGGTGTCCCTTGTTCGACTCAAGGCCGGCTCATTTTCAACCATAAAATTCTTTCATTTTGTTTTGGATTTGCCAGCTGGAATATGTTTGAGTTCATTTTAGCTTGAATATACCTGAGTTCATTCCAATGGAGCACAAATCATAGGGATCACGCCTGGCGCAATGTACACCAAATTAAATCAGGACTGGAATATTTGTGGGCATCCACATGAGTAATCAATCTATTATGCAGTAAATGATCTGGCTGTGGGTCTGCTTGCTCGAATGTGCTCTGATCCAGTCAAATTCAAACTGAGGTGAGAAAAAGAGCTGGGGCGGAGTAGTCTGTGCCCACACATCATGCTACCATGTGGTCTGACATTGTTTGTGCATGTGGATGTCCCTTGTTCAACTCAAGGCTGCTTCATTTCATTCACGATCCAAACTCATCTTGTCTCCAATTTGCCGGCTGGAATATGCGCGAGTTCAGTCAAGTTCAACACATTCATAGGGATCCTGGAATGCCTCTATGGCCAGTTTCATGGGGACTTGGATTCAATATTTGTGGACACCACTTGTTCGCTATAGCTAGAAAAAGATTGTTATGATACAATTAATGACCCGCCCCCGAGTCGAACGGGGATCCTCTGCAAACAGGTAGCTAGCGCTGTGAATGAGAGTCCAGGTTCGCAGATGTGCACTGCGTGCTCTCGGGTATTGTGGGTAGTGATTGGGCTCCTTAGTTTTCCTGCCGAATGAAATCACCTGTGGGCTGATGTACACTGGAGAGGTGAGTATAAGTCCGCCAATTGGCAAGCCGTGAGGATCACATGTATATGGAGAGCAAGAAAAACAAGGATTGCAAAGAGGATCAATTAATTGAGATACGAGGTGCTTCGGTTTCCAATGGCTCCGATCAATGTAAATATAAAATAAAGGTTGTTGATGACCTCTTGCACAGTAGGAAGAGCCAAAAACTTGTGTTGTCTCGGAGAGCAGGAATTGGGACAAGACATATGACAATGCCCCATTCACTGCGTTCCGACCCCCCGTAGACGGACCCCCCGTCTCCCTTAACGTATATGTATCTACAGGGTCTCTACATGCGGCAACACGAGGCTACATACAGCTACCTGTTTGTACGCCGTGAAGTTCATGGAGCTTACCGTACATGCATCTACAGGCCATCTACATGACGCACACTGCCGTACATGAACCATCACCTACATCAGTCTACATGTGTTTACGCCATCAACCCATGTAGACGCACCTCGCCTTAGGCCATTTCTGATTTTACATGGCACAAGGAACCCTCCTTGACTAACTCCAGGCATTTTCTGCCATGCCTGTAAGTCTTGATTGTCTATACTATACTTAACTCTGACGGAATCAACCCTGACCAGTCATCATCAACAATGCTCTTTGTGCGGAGGACCGACTTATGTGATGTCAATCATTACGTAGACCGCAGCAACTACATCTGGCTGCGTGTGTGACATTGGTTGATGTGTGTACATCAATATAGGTAAGTACACACACATAGAAGTAGGTAGACAATGGGGTCCATCTAACCTGCATCTACAGGGTAGACGGACCCTCTGTCTACCCTCCGTCTATGGGGGGTCGGAACGCAGTGATTGGACTTGAGTTGGAGTGCATGATTACAACTCATACCTCTTGTGCTGAAGTGCATTGTTGAAGGCCTTATTTGACATCAAAGGGCCCTCATACCATTAGATCAAGTAGAATTGTGGCGTCAATGTCAAACAAGTTTCCAAATTCAAATGGAGGTGGAGTCTCCCACCACCAGTGGTATACGACAGTGAGCACTACCTAACATCGGCCGTCTAGCTCAGTTGGTTAGAGCGTCGTGCTAATATAACCCAGCTTGTCCCTGTTTGTTAACGCGAAGGTCTTGGGTTCGACCCCCACGATGGCCATTAAATGTTTTTGTTTCCCTGCAGTCACGTCCCTGAATCTTCACACCCCCCCCTCCTTCCCGGCTATTGAACTGGACTTCAGAACATATTTATTTTATTGCTTTCGCCGGCCCCAGCCTTGCACCTGGTCCACTGATCTTTGACCTCATGAGAAGGAACCAATGTAGTCAAGGACCAACACTGTTGCTTTCTCATCAAACTCAGTGGTTGCAATATAGTGCTACCTCTGGCAATTTGGACTTGTTCATTAATCCCCCTTGCTAACCATTGTTTTCTACCTTGCTGGTTTAGCTTAATGGAGATTAGATGCCTTTACATCAACACGAAAGAGTTGGCGCAGAAACAGAGAGTGTGCATCGCCAAAACAGGACTAGGTAAAAAAAACTCTGGAATTTGGCCGTGTTCCCCTTGTGAGCATCCACAATTTTTGCGTTCAACACAAGTAGCTGATCACCGGATCTGATGGCCGAATCAGGAAATTTCCTCAGCCGATGATCACTGCCTATGTACACAGCCTTGTCTACACAGCTATGATCTGGCTGTGGGTCTGCTCACTTGAATGTGCTCTGATCCAGTCAAACTGAGGTGAGAAAAAGAGCTGGGGCAGAGTACTGTTCAATTTCCTTCAATTCGTAGGACCATTTGGCATGTGACACCGCATACAAATTGATCCTTTCGTATGCGGGCCTGTGACCCATGTGACCTACGAATTTTTTTCGTATAAAATTGCCCCGCAGGGCCGCCAGGAGAGAAAATTTTGTCTTAAACAGGTGAGAACCTTTTGTATTGAGCCTTTGTGACCCTGTGACCTACGAATTTTTCGTAGCTTGTGACCTGTGACCCTACGAATTGAAGGAAATTGAACAGTAGTCTGCCCACACATCATGCCACACATATTGTCCGAGATTGTTTGCGCGCATGGGTGTCCCTTGTTCAACTCAAGGCCGCTTCATTTCATTCACAATCCAAACTCATTTTGTCTCCAATTTGCCGACTGGAATATGTGCGAGTTCATTCGAGTTCAACACATTCATAGGGATCCTGGAGTGCCTCTATGCCCAGTTTCATGGGGACTTGGATTCAATATTTGTGGACACCCCTTGTTTGCTGCGGCTGGAAAAAGGTTGTTATGATACAATTACAGCTATTTGCGGAACATAGGGCACAGCCCTTTGTTTTTTTTTGTGAGTTTTGACGAGATCAGCTCCTGTGAGCTCAATTCTCCACTGTTTCCCTTGAGAGTTAGCTCATTCTATTCGGACAGAGAATACGGATGCCGTGATGTTGCCCGATTTTTTCTAACAGGCTCAAAATGATTTGGTGGGTCAGATTGGGGTGTTTTTAGACCTCTGAGCACAGAACGAGCACCAGAAGACCATTTGTGATTCGATTACCCTAGATTTTTAATATGATGTACTTTAGTGTATTGCGGAGGGCTTCACATACCGGTATTTTTAATGTGAGCTGTACTTCAAATCCACAGCTCACATTCTTAGTCATAGGAAATTGGTCCAGCTGCAACTCACCATATCTTTTAAGTACAGGTGACACTGGAAATCACAGTATTTTTAGCCCTCTAGAATAGTTTCATGTACACCATAACAAAATCTAGCTCAATTGGAGCACTACTAGCACTCTGCCACATGTTCTGCTCTCACATGTGCAAAAACACCCCAATCTGACCCACCAAATCATTTTGAGCCTGTTAGAAAAAATCGGGCAATGTCACGGCATCTGTATTCTCTGTCCGAATAAAATGAGCCAACTCTGAAGAGAAACGGTGTAGAATTGAGCTCACAGGAGCCGATCTCGTGAAAACTCACAAAAAAAAAAAAAGGGCTGTGCCCTATGTTCCGCAAATAGCTGTAATGACCCGCCCCCAAGCTGAACGGGGATCCTCTGCAAACAGGTAGCTGTGAATGAGTCAAGGTTTGCAGATGCATGCTGCGTGCTCTTGGGTCTTGTGGGTAGTGATCAGCCAAATGGGATCACCTGTGGGCTGATGTACACTGGGGAGGGGCCAAGCATGAGTATAAATCTGCCAATCAGTGAGTCATGAGGATCACCTGTATATTGAGAGCAAGAAAAACAGGGATTCACACTGAATAAAGCAAAATTTCAGTCCAGACTGAAACTGTGTTTGATTTACCATGACTCTATATCCAAATCAGTCCCCCAGAAATTGGGAAAATCCGTGATGGCTGATTCTCAGAGAGAAACTGAAAGAGTTGTTATGCGCTTCAGTGCGGCTGAAATCCCTGAGCGAATTTTGCCATTTGTTGATATAAATAGCAAGCCACTAGTTGCGGGATTTCATCCCTGCTGAAATACACTATGAATCTTTGAGTTTCTTTGTGAGAATCAACCATCACTCATTTGCCTCATATCAGTTGGACTGATTTAGATATAGATTCACAAGATGCCCTTCGCTTCGCTCCGGTGTTAGTGGATCGTATCAGGTATCAAAGAAAACCACAATAAAACTGATTTCATCGACGAAGCTACATGGCATGCATCCAGTATCGAATAACAAAGACAACTCTGCCAGTGTGTGATATTTAAATTTGTTTACAAAGCCCATGGGAGCGCTCCAAATATGAGGGTGTTGTAGTGTTGACTATACCTATTCCATGTCAGTTGTGACAGAATGAAAGCAACGACGCTTACGGACGCACCTCTGATATGTATTACCAGAGTATATGGTGTGGAGTTTAAATGAAATCAGAGTATGGAATGCGACCTGTGAATCATAGGGAGAAGGAGAGAGTTGGTTATCAATAGCGAAGTAGACGCACAGACAGTGTCGTTCTGAGATTTTTAGTCAAACGCAGAAGGAAAGAAATGGGATGCACTGTTGATGCACTGTGAATTTCAAACAGATGCTGCCAAGCCATGTCCGAGCAGAATGAGTGAATGGACTGAAGAACCTCTAATCTCAATGAGTGTGTTGTTATTCTTGAGACAGGTATTTGAATTGGATGCATGGACGTGTCGCCCAGGTCTAGCGGTGGTTGAAATATTGACGCTTGATATTCACGTGGTATTGTGGGGACGGTTGAATGTCTGTGGAGTGTGCTTTGTTCTTCTCGGAGAAACGGTTTTTTTGGTCTTGATACCCGCTTGGCCCCATGGAAGAGAGCTTGATCAATGCTGGTGAGGATGTAGCACTGGGTGCTTGAACATGGTTTTGGTTGGGGACTTTGTGATCAGCTCGATGCTCAGAGTTGACTCTTGATCGGAACGTTGAAGGGAGGAAAGCCAGCGGAAGGTCAGAGTCAGTTTTTTCGCTGTAAGCAAGGCGTTGCAGGGGTGATGATGGGGGAAGAAAGGAGGAGGAGGATTGATGTCAATCGCTCTCTTAAATTTTGGGTCAGGCATAGGTTTGT
Source organism: Mycena galopus ATCC 62051 (assembly GCA_014925785.1). Taxonomy (NCBI): domain Eukaryota; kingdom Fungi; phylum Basidiomycota; class Agaricomycetes; order Agaricales; family Mycenaceae; genus Mycena; species Mycena galopus. The sequence goes on from WIQG01000099.1 coordinate 393,201, forward strand.
TCGGAAGATCGCGGCTGTCTCACAAACTGACGGAGCCCAATTTGGGCAGCTCAGAGACCAAAGGATTTGACGGCGCAGTTCACAGTCCGTAACTGCGGCGTAGCAGACCATGGGGACACTGCGCAAGAGAGAAAATGTATTAATTAAGCCTCATGGGGAAGGAAAGCAACATGCACAATGTGATGGGCACCGCTGAACGAGCAAAATCTTAAAGAACAGATAATGGTAAATCAAACACAGTTTCAGTCCAAACTGAAATTTTGCTTTATTTGGTGTGATTGCAAAGAGATTCAATTAATTGAGGTACAAGGCACTCCGATTCCCGATGGCTTGAATCAAAGTATAGATAAAACAAAGGTCGTTGGTAGCAAGAGCCAAAAACTTGTGTTGTTTCGGAGAGCAGAAATTGGGACAAGATATATGATGATGCCCCATTGGACTTGAGTTGACTACAACTCATACCTCTTATGTTGAAATGCATTGTTGAAGGCCTTATTTGACATAGAAGGGCCCTCATACCATTGTAGATCAAATAGAATCATCGCCTCAATGCTTAAACCACTTTCCAAATTCAAATGGAAGGTGGATGCCCCCGCCGCATGGTAGATGACACCGAGCCAAATCAATCACTGGCCGTCTAGCTCAGTTGGTTAGAGCGTCGTGCTAATATGATTTGTGATTCATACTTCATTTACGCGAAGGTCTTGGGTTCGACCCCCACGATGGCCATTGAGATTTTTTGTTTCCCTGTAGTCAGTTTCTCTTTCGTCCCTGAATCTTCACACCCCCCTCCTTCCCGGCTATTGAACCCGACTTTAGAACATGTTTGTTTTATTGCTTTTGCCAGCCCCGGCCTTGCACCTGGTCCACTGATCTTCAACCTCATGAGAAGGAACCACTGTAGTCAAGGACCAACACTGTTGCTTTCTCATCAAACTCGGTGGTTGCAATATAGTGCTACCTCTGGCAATTTGGACTTGTTCATTAATCCCCCCCGCCAACCATCATTTTCTACCTCGCTGGTTTAGCTTTGGTGTAGCTTAATAGAGATTAGACGCCTTGACATCAACATGAAAGAGTTGGCACAGAAAGAGAGAGAGTGCATCACTGAAACAGGACTAGGTAAAAAAAAACTCTGGAATTTGGCTGTATTCCCCTTGTGAGCATCCACAATTTTTGCATTCAACACAAGTAGCTGATCACCGGATCTCATGGCCGAATGGGGAAATGTGGGGTGATCAATACGAACATTGTTGTTTGTTTTTTTGATTGCGCACGGACCTTCAGTTAACTTTCGCTCCAGCCGCCGATCAGTGTGCCGTGGCAGCTTGAGTTGTCCACAGAAATATTTATTGAGTTCAAGTTCATATGAACATCAAGAGTGCTGCTAACCTGGATGTTACGAGATTATGCACTGGATGGCAGGCAGCTGTATTTTACGAAGATGCTCACTATGTTTCAAGTGGTGATTATTGGAAGAGTGCATGCGATACCAACTATGACCGTTCCCACGAACTGTAACACGCGAGAAGGTGTGTCGTCGTCGTGCATAGCTTTTCTCGAAACCAAGTACCAACCCTTTGAGGTTGACTATCAGCCTGACCGGCCCTGACCGGCCCTCATAAAGTCAATATCAGGCAGAAATTGTCTTCATCAGACCTATATCATGCTGGCGCTGCCTTGCAAGGGCAAATCAGCCAGGTGACCGCATTATGATGCCTCATCAGGCCCATTACGCAAGATGATCTTTATCGCGGCATATCAGAAATTCCCGGTTTTGGTGATGTGGGTCTGCTCACTCGAATGTGCTCTGATCCAGTCAAACTGAGGTGAGAAAAAGAGCTGGGGCAGAGTAGTCTGCCCACACATCGTGCCACACATATCGTCCGAGATTGTTTGCGGGTGTGGGTGTCCCTTGTTCGACTCAAGGCCGCTTCATTTCATTCACAATCCAAACTCATTTTGTCTCCAATTTGGCAGCTGGAATATGTGCGAGTTCATTCGAGTTCAACACATTCATAGGGATCCTGGAGTGCCTCTATGCCCAGTTTCATGGGGACTTGGATTCAATATTTGTGGACACCCCTTGTTCACTATGGCTGGAAAAAGGTTATGATACAATTAATGACCTGCCCCCGAGTCGAACGGTGATCCTCTGCAAACAGGTAGCTGTGAATGAGTCAAGGTTTGCAGATGCACGCTGCATGCTCTCGGGTCTTGTGGGTAGTGATCAGCCAAAGGGGATCACCTGTGGGCTGATGTACACTGGGGAGAGGCCAAGCATGAGTATAAATCTGCCAATCAGTGAGTCATGAGGATCACATGTATATTGAGAGCAAGAAAAACAGGGATTCACACTGAATAAAGCAAAATTTCAGTCCAGACTGAAACTGTGTTTGATTTACCATGACTCTATATCGAAATCAGTCCCACCAGAAATGGGGAAAATCTGTTATGGCTGATTCTCAGAGAGAAACTGAAAGAGTTGTTATGCGTTTCAGCGCGGCTCAAATCCCTGAGTGAATTTTACCATTTGTTGATATAAATAGCAAGCCACTAGCTGCGGGATTTCATCCCTGCTGAAATGCACAATGAATCTTTGAGTTTCTTTTGTGAGAATCAATCATCACTCATTTGCCTCATATCAGTTGGGCTGATTTAGATATAGATTCATGGTAAATCAAATGCAGTTTCAGTCCAGACTGAAATTTTGCTTTATTTGGTGTGATTGCAAAGAGGATCAATTAATTGAGGTACGAGGCACTCCGATTCCCGATGGCTCGGATTGATGTATAGATAAAACAAAGGTCGTTGATGACCTCTGGCATGGTAGCAAGAGCCAAAAATTTGTGTTGTTTCAGAGAGCAGGAATTGGGACAAGACATATGACAATGCCCCACTGGACTTGAGTTGGAGTGCATGATTACAACTCATAACTCTTGTTGAAATGCATTATTGAAGGCTTTAGTTGACATCAAAGGGCCCTCATACCATTGTAGATCAAGTAGGATCGTCGTGTCAAAGCTTAAACAACTTTCTAAATGCAGTGTTATACGACACCGAGCCTAATTGATTACCGGCCGTCTAGCTCAGTTGGTTAGAGCGTCGTGCTAATATAGCCAGATTACATCGGTGTTTATTAACGCGAAGGTCTTGGGTTCGACCCCCACGATGGCCATTAGACTTTTTTTCCTGCAGTCAGTTTCGCTTTTGTCCTCCAACTAGAATCTTTTCCCCTCCCAGCAATCGAGCCCGCCTTTAGGACGTATTTATTTTATTGCCTCTGCCGGCCCCGACCTTGAACCTGAATCACTGATCTTCGACCTTATGAGAAGGGAACCAATGTAGTCAAGGACCAACACTTTTGCTTTCTCAGCAAACTCGGTGGTGGTAATTTAATACTACCTCTGGCAATTTGGAAATGTTCATCAATCTCTCCGCCAGCCTAGTCTCTCGTAGACAGATGCTACAAACAGTTTTTAGCTCGTACCTTGCTTGTTTATACCAGCCATCGTTTTCTACCTCGCTGGTTTAACTTTGGTTTAGCTTGATGGAGATTAGACGCCTTTACATGAACACGAAGAGTTGGCAGAGGACCCAGAGAGAGTGCATCATTGAATTGACTCGAAACTCTAGAATTTAGCTGTGCTCTCCTTGGCAAAAGGTCAAGAGTATAGGGATCAAATGTCCGCGGGAGTCCCCCATCAATTCCCACGGGACTTTTCCATCCAGCCGTTTCGCTGTGCGCATCTCCATCCAGCCCTTTTACTGAGTGTCATTACCCGGAGGGATTTTGATGCATGGACTGCACTCCACCCTCATTGATATATTCAAAACCCTGCAGCTGTTCACATTTAGCTCAATCTCTACAGCTTATCCCAATATAATATTCTTTTTGACGTCACAGTTCACTAATTGATCTTTATCTGATTCCTATGAATTTGCCGCCAGCCGTACTGCTGTTCTAGCATGACTCTCTCAAATAAAATTTCATATCATACAAGTGGACGGAGATCATAGCCACATTGAACACATTCTACTCAACATTATGTAGTATTGACCAACATAAACCGTTTATTGTGCAAGTGGACAGAGATCATAGCCACATCAACTATGTTCTACTCATTCACCGTGTATAGCATTTGACACTGGAGTGGTAGTGGGCCATCCGCTTGACTCAGAGTCAGCTGGGGTTGGGTCATCCTGAAATATACCTGATAAGTAAATGAATGGAGACAGAGACCCTAGTATCGTCCAAGTATTCCCGCAATTGCGGCATCCACAACCGAAGTGGACGAGTGTGAGGGACAGGCATAGCGAATGTCAAACGCTGGAATGTAGTTTGTGGCGACAAGAAAGTGATTGTAGCTGTCGCGCCATAACCATATCAAGCACATCAAGCACATCGAGATGAATTAATGCTATCTAAATACAGGACAGGCCTCCCAGCGTATGTACCTCCGCGCCGGTAACCCTGCAAGGACACCGCCCCTCACGCCCACCCCCAGTTATCCAGTTATTGGTGTGGAAGATTTAATATAGTAGAGTCACATCCGACAAAAGGCAAAACAGGGAACGACCCACAGCCTGTCGACGACGGACAGTTCGTGGTGCATCCCACGTGCACGCCCCCGCTTGCCCCTCCCCCCGCGGACATCGCCGTAAGCAGATCCCTGGGCGCAGTTCCCCGCACGCAGGGCACCACCTGCATATACCCCCGGGGACTTTTCCGCATCCACTTCTGCGCGGGCCGGTCTCCACCCATCCATCGCCACACACGCCTCTCCGCGCCCACATTGCCGCATATACATGGTCAGACGTACATGGCCGAATGCACATGCCCGCACGCACTTACCAGCACCGACATCGCTGCGCAAATCCACGCGTGCACACCCCCGCACGCACTTTGGCTGCTGCCACTCATTCTTGCAAGGGCATCTGCGCATACATATATTTGCATGGACATGCCCGCACGCAGACGCCTGCACGCCCCTCTCTGCACGTACACTTCCCGGGCGGGCACAACCCAGCAGGGACACCGCTGCCTCCGCAAGCACACACACACCCCGCACGGACTCCTCCCCACGAACACCCTCACACGGACGTGTCAGCAAGCGCACTATCCTCACACACACACGTCCGTGCTTGCCCCTCAGCGTCTGCATGTACTCCCCCGCACACGCATCCTGGCACGTGTCTCCCCGCACGGATCGCGCTGCACGTATCGGGCAGCACGTAAACCCCCGCATAGACGTCGCCGCACGGATCTCCCTGCGCACACCTGCTTGTAGGCATCTGCCTGCACGCATCTGCCTGCACGTAAAACCCCGTACGGAGGTCGCTGCACGGGTCTCCATGCGCACACACCTCCCCGCGTGCATCTCGGCGCGCGGGTGTTGCGTATGGGGAGGGGATGCAGTGGTGGGGTGCAGATGCGCCATCGGTGCACGCACGTCACCGCACCTCCCTGCAGGTATGTCGGCGCAGAGCACGCATCTCCCCGTATGCACGTCCCCGCGCAGGGATATCCCTGCGCGTCCATCCTCACATACGCATCCCCGCAGGAACGCCGCTGTGCACACTTCCCTGTGCTCGTGACCCTGCACGGATGTCGCCGCACGGCCTTTCCCGCACGCACATCTCCGCACGCGCATGCCTGCACCCGCCGCCTTGCACGTCCGTCGCCGCACGCACCCCCCGCAGGTCCATCGACACAAGCACGTCCCCGCACGTCCCTCGCTGCACGGATGTCGCCGCAAGCACCTCACTCTTGGCCCGCCTTCACGGCTGGGGCTTAAAGGCGGCATGCGCGCAGCTTGCCACACCACCACCACCATCTCCCCCTCGCACATGAAAAAGAAAAACAATTGAAGAACCATTTAAACAGACGTTGCGCACCTTGCATTCAGCTGCCGCGCGCGCGCAGTCCTTTCGTATCCGGCCAGTGACTCCACAGCTCTGGGACAAGAAGGGCGATGACGGAACGGTGGTGATTGTTGAAGAAGCTATTCAAGGCACTAAAAGAGGCAAGTAAGCGAAGAGAATTGAAACGGAAGAAAGTAACCTGTAACAAAACGCACCCGGTGCATGTTCATTCCCTTGCGGCATTCCGCTGCCTTCAGCTATACAAGTCTCTAAAGAAAGAGGAAGAAGTTAGAGGAGGGAGAAAGGCGTAAGCAAAGAAACGAAAACACCAGGGACACCAGAATCCAGACGAGATTGTAAAACCCCATCTCGGGCGACTCGTCTCGTCTCGCTATTATCCGTAAATGCATGTCCGCGCGTGGTGATTGCCGCGTGCCGCTTCGCGCACATCTCTCCCTTCATAAACATCACTGGGCTTCCCTCCCCCGCAGGCGCGTCCCCGCACGGACATCGTCCGCATACGTCCATACGGCCATCGCTGGAATAAAGAGAGAGAGAAAATCGATCTAAGAAAGAAACGATACGCACCTTTAAATCCGTCCCGCGCCTCCTTCCTGCCCGCTGTGTGTGCTGATCTTGAAGTAATTGTAATCCGGCCGGTGGATCGCGGTTGTTGTTGTGAGGGGCGGAAGACGAGGCTGGCAACGAAATGGTCGTGATCGTGGAAGACAAGAGCTAGAGGGTGATGTGATGAGAGAAAAACACGGGCACACAACGCGACCACACTCACAGCGAAATGATAAAAACTCACCGAAACGTTTTCATGAACACGCTTGAGGGAGACGAGAGTGGGCAGGAGAATTCTCCGAAGCAGGAATAATATTTGTGGGATAAAGCCGGTGTGGAAGACAAGAACAAGTACACCACTACCCAGAGCAAGCTCGCATCGTCTAGCACAAGGCTGAACGTCTGCATGCCGGGGGACCACAACTGCAGGTGACCCGGTGAGCAAGGGATGTGGTGGTACAGGTTAAAGCCACCCAAAGTCAACAAAACAACGCGCGCTTTATGCAAACGCGTCGCGTTCGCGATCACATGATTCCACTGAGGGCATGCAGGCAGAGATTGGCATGGGGTTACAACGCTACAGGAGTTTGGCTGCAGCCATTCGGTGGTGTAGATTGCTCTGTGCGGCCATCGCATGAGACATGTGGCTAGAGCCATTTCCGCGCACGTCTTTGCGTCCGGCGAAATCTCCCGTGGGAATTGATGCGGGACTCCCCCATCACTTTTGATCCCTATACTCCCATCCCTCTCCTCCTTGGTGGCGTCCAAATCTTTTTTAGGTTCAGCATCGCATCACCGGGCCTGATCGCCGAATCGGTAAATTTCCTCAGCCGACGATCACTGCCCATGTACACAGCCTTGTCTACACAGCTTGCACCCGACGGCGATGATCCTGCTCCCAGAGAAAGTCGACGCGACGAGTCCTTCGTCCCCTCACAGTCTCTCGCCTCCCGCAACCCTCCTGCATCTCCTGGATACTACCCCGACACCGACTTTGCGCCCTCCAGTTCCGGCGGTGTAAGCCCAAGCCCCAACGGCAGCCTCCGTCCACCTCCCCAATGGTCCGTTGCGAATTCCAGCGAAACGGCATTAGGCTTGGGGCTCATAGGCGGCGTCCCACGACCGCCGTTCAAGAATTCCCATGGCTCTGGATCGCCCGCGCCCTCGCAGACGTATCTGCCGCTCAAGACGGACTCTGTAGCGCCCTCGCTCACGCGCCCCCCGGCGGCTAATCTCACGCGGACGCCGTTCCAACCGATGTTCCTCTTCGCGGAGGCGAACTCGCTCGGGCGCGGATTCCCGAGTGTGCTCCCGCCGACCTCGAGCCAGCCGCATCCGTTTGCGCTGCATGATGTTTATGAGACGGATTGGACACAGTGCGTCTTTTGATTGACACATTATTCCCGTTCTTGCTCCGCCGCGTTTGTCTGAAACTAAACTCAATCGACAGGTTCTTAACCGAGATGCGAGTCGTCGCAAACCTGAACGAAAAGGACGTGAACACAGCATACTGCATCCCCGTCGTGTCCGCGATCCCTCTCGTCAGTGCGTATTCATCCTCATTCCCATTGCCTTCCTGCCACCACCGGATACGTTCAATCTAATCTAACTCTCGCGATCATTCAGACCTGGCCGTAGCAGCCGCGATAACACACCACATCCGCCGCAAAAAGCCGCGCCTCGTCAGTCTGCTGGTGGATAAATGGAATCACGTTAGTCTTCCTCGTTCCTTCTCCCTCCCTCTTCTCTTTCCCTCGAATCCTTCCTTCCTCCCCCTCCCCCTCCCCCTCAAGCCATCTACCCATCTACTCGCGACTAACGCCGGCGCAACTCACTGCAGCACTTCTTCCACCCGCGCAACATCGAAGTCGTCCTCATGAAGGGCCAGGTCAAGCTCAGCGGGCAGTCCGATCAGGCTGTGGCGAATCTGTACACGCCGCGGACGGTCAACTTCAAGGCGCCGCCCGTCGGGGGGGACGGCGGTGGCGGTGGCGGCGGTGGAGCGCCCCACGGCCAAAAGAGCAGCGACAAGACGTATCGGCTGTTTGTCGTGTCGATGGACGCGTGAGGTGGCGTGTCGAGGAAATATTAATCTTAATCTTAATTGTCGGACGGAACACTCATTCTCTTCTCTTCTATTTCTACCCATGTATCACTTCACCTCACCTTACCCTCGCATCTTATTTCACTGTCTGCCTGTCAATGTAGCTATCCATCCATCCATGCTTTCTTTCTTTCTGTTCGGACTCGAAATGCGCTCTAATCTAAATCTTGCGATCGGCTTTGCGATACTGGATTTTTAAACGAAGATTATCCATCTCCCACTCATGTGTGCGCATTTACAAGACCTTACGGGCTAATCCATATCCAATCGGTGGGAACAATTCACAGGCGCCGAATCGCGCGATCCGCCTCTGGGTCCCGTTCATGATCAAGGCATCGGGATACAGTACTTGAGCCACTTTTTCGTCCGGTGCGGCGCTGTTGTACATCATTTCCTCAGATGCTTGATGCCTTCCTTCACAGTAGGATTTGGTAACATCAACGTTGAATTTCAAATTGGAGAGTGCTAGTGAATCCTCATTCAGGTGTTGGGGTGCACGTTTATCGGTATCCATATCTAATAACAATACAATACCCAGCAGTGGAGGACGGTCCGCGGCCGCTCCAATCGGTGTGAAAGAGCCGCTCGTTCAAATTTAAACCGAGCCTCGGTCCTGATAGATAGATGCATGTAGGTTTTTCGCGGCGCGTGGCGGGGATTGATCGTCTTGTTGGGTTCGCGGAAGGTTGAATTGATATGTTTCGCAGAAAAAAAAAGTTTGAATTGGATTTTTTTAGGTGAAGGTTGGGTTGAATGAAATACTCAGACTCGGGAATGCCATTCTCCATGCATCCGCGCCTGGCCGAAGGCAATGCGGAGGTGTACATACATCATTCAGCTTCCGCACTGCCTTCCCAATTTGTGTGAATTTTAATTGAATTCAGTTCTCACCGGAGAGCTCTTCCCCACATACTTACAAGACCCAGTGCCGGATGGTCGGCGTTACCAAAAAAAATCGAACATTATGCGGCAGCCGCTCGTTCGAATCGAGCTTGGGTCCTAGCACATGTTTGACCAACCTTTTGGCGGTCGCTTTTTTGTGATCGTCTTTGGTTGGTTCGGTTTGAATTGGAATTAATATGTTTTCGCGGGAGGGTGAAATACTTTGGATAGTTGCAGCCGAGGCGAGCCAACCCGAAATTAGGAGAATCATTTACTAATTTTGCCAGCCCATCCCTCTTGCTACGCACATAAGTTTGAGGCACAATTGAATTCTCAAACCGGAGAGCTCGAGGGAATATACATGTTTTATCTTCTCCAATATCTTTTCGTTGAAGCGCACGCATTGTCAATGCCCAGCGGCGGATGGTCCGCATCCGCGTCGCGCAAATCGCGTGTTGTTACGGGGGAGTTGCTCGTTCGAGCCGAGCCTGGGGCGTACGGTACGCGATCATGGTTTGTTTTGACATTTGGTTCGCCCCCGGTCAAGTTCCCGAGCTTGGGATGGAGCCGGCTGAGTTTTTGGGTTTGGTTGAAATGCTTGAACTTCAAGAGGTCCATTCAGGGCTTCGCCGTCAGTCACCCGAAATCGCACGACCTGGCGCTTTCTAAGTAAGAAGTAAGACGTCGACATTCGTTCAAGGAGGGAGTCCTTGTGAGGCCCAGTGCCGGAAGGTCTGTCCCAGCTCTGCATGCCTTTTCGCACGTTATACAACGAATTCTCGATCGAATCGAGCCTGGGTCATTCTATTGATATGCCTGAACATACTTTTACTTTAGTTTTGGTATTTTTTTAACGCGGTGCCGCTGTTTAAGTTCGCGGTCCAACGGTCTTTAATTTGTAGCTGAAAGTAGAAATACAACCATTCCTCTGCGCATACCAGTGCGAGGTTGGTACACCAGATTCCGAGGCCATCTCTCCAATATTTGCGATTCTTCCACTTTCGTAGTGTGTCAAGGTCTGGTTCGGTTCAGAACGCGTTCTAACCGGAATTTGTCAGCGATCTCAAAATGAGCAACGTTCAACGTTCCACTCGGAAAGCAATATCCCGGCATACCCACTCCGACTAGTCCTTGAAGTGGAGACAATTAGAAGTGATGGGTGCGCAGCCGAGGCCCTCTAATTTGAATACCGTTACAAACACCGGTCTGCACACCGGTTTGCAAACAGAAATTATATACACGACCCTACGAGACTACGAGACCCTACGAATCTGCCAAAGGTCTCTAGGCCCATTTCTCCAAGCTCCGATGCTCGCTCAGCCCAACAGGAGCGAGACTCCGAGTAATGGAATTCAGGTCTTTCCCGCAGAAAATGCGGGGTAATCAGAGCCAAATCGTGAAGACATAGCGAATGTCGCTGTGCAAGGCCAGACACCGAGAATGCTGTGACCTATACTGCAAAATCTTCATGATCAACCTGGCCTGTCGCGATCCTTCCGCTGACGGGGCGGAATCGAATAGATTGGGATGGTTGGGTTGTATACTGTTCGGTCGATATCCCCATCCCAACCCGGGTCAGCACGAGAGCGTTCGCGATGCCGGCCTGTTGCTGTATTAATTGCCGCATTGGCTAAGGGGTAATGTTACGCACTATTGGCGGCAGGGTCGCAACTGCAAAATATTGTGAATTGTCGCCGATCTGATGGGTTATTGCATAGAACAGGGCCCATGAGCTGCAGGTGCCAAATTATTTAGTCCTCTGCATGAGACACGGAGTGTGAATACTGAACGTGTATAGTGCTGAACTCTCAACGAGCATCGCTAGGAGGTCCTAAATGTACCTCAGATTTCGTCTGACTTGGGGGTTGGTGTCTGACACACCCTGAGATTGGTTCCGCCCGTGGGCACACACTCCTTTGTGACAGTATATATTTTCCAGGCGATGAGCACTGTGTTTGAATTTGTTACACCGAGCATGGATGTAAACGGAGGCGTACCCGTGCAATAAATGTTGGTTCTGTCGTTGACATTCGTTAGAGTATCGGCCGTGTTATGAGGTGAAAGCAGCGTACGCGAGCGTGAAAAGAAACCCAGTCAGGCTCACAACCGCCGCGACATTCCCCAGTTTGTTGTCGCGGAGTATAAGGACGACCGCACACCCTGAGATCCATTTTCAAACTTCGGTCTGTCAGAATACGATGGTGTGCACCTACGAACCCAATCGCCGCGAGCACCGGCAATAAAATAATCGGCCTTGTGCGGCACCACACGATGTAGAGGCGATATATCTTGTCTCTTGGTTAACAAAATATCGGGGGAGAGAATCACGTACTTGCCATTATCAAGTCGTTGATGAATACCGAGCATAGCGTGACCATATTAACAGCAACTGCTGTGGGCTGGGTGCCATCTGCGAAGAATACGCTCGGTTGCTCGTTAACAAAAAGAAAGCCTTGAAAGATCCGGAAAGTGAGTAGGATGCAAGTCTGTCGGTGTTGGAGTTAGCTGAGTATTTGCCGGGGAGTAACTATCCCTACACTCGTGACGGTCGCAAAAAGAATGAGGGCCGAAACAAATGTCGGGGACCGGTAGAACGACCTGGGTTTGTCCCCAGTGACGCGCCGGGAAATGAGCCGCGTAGAGGTCAAAAACAAATTGAGATAGATGCCGTAGAGGACGTAGTCTGTAGTTTACCGCGCCACTGATGTGTGGTGGCCTGCTTATTACCAATCATGAAATATTCCCACGGCCTTTACTTCCGCACCATTACTCGTCTTCGCTTTCCCTCTCCTTCCTGGCCCCCAGCAACATCCAATGGTGTCTCGGTATCGTTGGGCGGACCCCAAAGGAGTACATACAGTTACTGAAATCATCAAGAAGCGCATACCTGTGGAAAGACGGCCTCTATCCCGCGCAGCTAAAGCTTATGGTGCGTATCCTCGACGGCGAAGATATATTTTGCAGTACGGCAACTGGTGGTGGAAAATATGTGCTATTTGCTGTACCTATCATTATTCTCAAGGAATTGGCTTCTCATCCCGATCTCCCCATGCGAGCGCTCCCTGTAGGACTGGTTATCACACCGACAAAGGGTCTTGCCGCCAATACTGTGCGTTCAATTCCGATGCCCTGGACTCATGTCAATTATGGTCAGGTTTTTGAGCTCAAGAAACTCGATATTTCTGCCTTTGCTTACTGCCAAGAGGCCATTAGCAAAGCGCGCATGGCTGGGCAGAATCTTGTTCGCGAGATCCGCGAGTGCAAAACGTGGAATTTGATCTGCATCGACCCAGAACATCTCCGCGCGGGGTATAGTATTCTTTCAGCCGACTTCTCTTGCTGCTGCACAAAAACAATTGGCTGGTGAGTGGATTATGCTCTTGAGTACACAGATCCTGATCAATGCAGTTGATATTTCAAGGTCCATCGACAGTCGCTGCAGTCAATACCGCCGTAAAATCGAGAGGAAAGACCGCCAAACGTACAAAGAAGCCGCCAAAGCCCCTCGAGTATGCGAAGGTTCTTCTTTTGACGGAAAAGCAATGTTATAATGCTGCACTCAGCCGCATATACCAAAACCCACCTGTTTCCACCACCACCCTCGACTGCATCGCGGCCGTCTGACTTTTGCGCGCTAGTTTTCCGACTCTGAAGTACGCATGATCGCCGACGAGCCGTGTGGCCCACGAAGACAGGCAAAGCCGCGCACATCGAATCTCGCTCGGGGTTGACAGGTGAAAAGCCCACAAGATAATCTGGGTCTTTCTTTTTCGGACGACTTTTGTGCTGATTATATCTGAGATCGATTATATGGGCCATTTTGAAGGAAGTTGACCCTGCAGGAAGGAGGCCACGGCCTGCCTGTGATGCTTCGTTCGTTTGTCCTTCTCTCCTCAAGTACGCGGATGAAAAAGAACAGCCAAAAATTCCCCGAGATTGCGAAAGCTATATGCCTTGAGGACATCATTCATTTTCTGGAATTTTGTGAGTTTCGAGACTCGCAATGGAATCTGTGAAGATGCAGAAGAGGGAGATGGAGTAACAGGGCTGTGGGAAGCAGAGCCAGATAAAGAAGGCATGGCATGACTGGTAACGGTGCAGGAGTTCTTTTGCAGGGTCGTTTGGTGCGTTCTAGCAGCGGATTTTTGTCCATTTCGTACCGTAGTGGATACCTGAGGAACCGTACGCGTGCGGGGCACCAGCGGAGGGCTGTGGAAGCGAGGAAGACGCGACGTGTCGAGAGTCACATGTGTGACATAACGCGAAGATTGGTAATAATCTGGCGAGCAATCAGCTGATCGAGGAAATCAACAGACTACAAACAAGCGAGGTACGAGCTAAATTCGTTTGTAGCGTCTGTCTACGAGAGACTATAGAGGACGTTGCCCACCGCCATACCAGCCATAATCCCTACGAGAGGTGTCATTGCGTGATGGGATAGCGAGTGCCCGTCAGGATAGCCTCGCCTTATATCAAGCTTCGGAGAAGAAAGCCTGGGAAAGATCTGCCAAAGTTGTGTGGTGGTGACAGGACCCCTGACAATGCCTTTGGAGGCTAGGTCCCGGCGGAGCCCGATCGGCCGATTTTTGTCCGGACAGATTTCGTCGTTGAAGCCCGATTTTTGTCCGGATGGGACCTAGCTTGCCCAAAATCGGCTGTTTTTAATTTCAGGACAGAGATATGGCTTCTACGGGCCTGTAGCATGTCAAGATTCACATTTTTGTGCTGTTTGAAGCCTCTAGAAATGTTGGAAATATATTTACTCAGAATCCTCGCCATCATCATCGCCTGACTCCCCTCCCGCTGCTACCTTCTTCTTTCCCCTCTTCCGAAACAGCTTCATCGCCTCGTTGAATTTTCGCAACACCCCAGCAAGCGTTTTGAAGCGGGCAACATCCTCTTGTGTTAGCTCAATTCCTGTGGGGAAAAGCCGCGCAGGAGCCGACCACAAACACAAGAATTGGACGGGTGGGATGTGCACGAATTGCTTGGTTTGTACCGCTGCGGTAGCGAACGGGATCGATCCGAATTGCCCACCATGGAGATTCTCGAAAACCTGAACCGAGATCTTTTATAGGGCGGAAATATTCGAGGAGTCAGTTACGGGTTCATGTTTCCCGCACTTGCCGCCACCTTTACCAAAAATTGTGATTGTCTTTGTATAGCTAAAGATATCGGATTTGTAAAATGGTGTTCCCCGAAGCTCGAACACACGCCAACAAAAAGAGAATTAAATATGAAGAACACTCCAACTAGGCCACACGAGCACATACTTGACCTTCAGACCGACCTGAGTCGACACTTTTGTCCGGACCCGGGGCCTAGGTACCCCGGCTCCAACCCCTCATTTTTGTCCGGTTTGGACCTAGGTTTTAGGGTCAAAATCTCAAATTTTTGTCCGGCGCGGGCCCTAGCCTCCAAAGGCGTTGTCAGGGGTCCTGTGGTGACAGTCCCGCCTATTTAGCTAAACCGGTTGCCGATGTCAACAGCAGATCAAGAAGAGCTAATCAAGACAGCAAAGAAGCAGAAGACTGCGACACCTGTGAATCCTGGAGCGTGCAGTGGTTTGGGAAGAGAGACCCAGGCGACAGCCAATCAAGAGGAGTCCAAGGAAGCCGGAGGAAGGGAGGATAACCTGCGCAGTTCCAACATTGAATAGAAGCGGCGGTGAGAGTTTGTCGTAAGGATTTGGTAAGGATTTCGGCGGCCCCATACAATACACGGAAGAATCAAACCTGACTGATGATTACCAGTGCGGCCGATGGATGAATGGCACGAAGCCATAAATATGCAGCGGCTACCGAGAGTGTGAAATACGCGATAAGCCACTCAGAAGCTTAGGGACGCGACAGCGTATTTTGTGCCACTTCACGACTCGGGGGATTTGGTATATCCTCTGGCCTGTAATTAGCGTTGCATAGCCCCGTCGGCAGAGACGATGAGACTCCGATACGGACCCTGATGGAAGGTCTGCCCCCACATCCGCACATTTGTGGGTCGACATCTGTCCCACCAGGCCTGCCTACCTCCGCCCAGTTGGCTCCGTCACACCTTGCAACCTAGCTGTGCAATTTACGGTGGGCGGCGTGACGGTGGGATGGTTGCTATAGCTTGTATTGTGGTTTCATCTCGCTTATTGGGGCTTCCATCAGAAAAAGATCAGTAGCGCACTTTGTACCTGGAGCCTGACGTACTCGAGTTGCATGGGTGCTAACCCCCAAAATACAGGTCAATACACTTAGTCAGTTGTCAAAACTACAGATTCCTTTAATAGTCATCATAGCTGCTTGTAGGCGGGATGCCATCGAGGTTGATTTCCCCGATTTTGGGCATTTCAGCATCTGCTTTCGTCGACCACCAAAATGATTTTGGTTTCAAATGCATGAGTCTGGATTGTGCCAAGTTTAAATTTCTCCTAAACATGGTTTCACATCTTCCACGCCACGGGAGTCATGACTACGGACCTGCATGTAGGTTTAGAAAGAACCTACATGAATTATGAGCCAGTATCTTCAATGCATATTGCGAATCACATTTTTTTCAGTAGAAAAAGAGATTAAAAATAACGGAGTTTCTTTATCAATATTTTTTGCTGGAAAACTCGAATACCATGGTTGTCCTATTCCCTTTTCAGTGGATTGAAGATCAATTCAAGGGGGGAAGGCAATAGATACAACCTGGAGTGTGAGGTCGAAAGATTGGGTAAAATGGGTGGGTAGAGAAAAGGAACACCCAGCAGGAACCAAAAAAAAACCAATGGCCATCGTGGGGGTCGAACCCAAGACCTTCGCGTTAACAAACTGGACTGGTTTATATTAGCACGACGCTCTAACCAACTGAGCTAGACGGCCGATATGAGAGGTCGCTCGCCGTCGTATACCACTGGGGGGAGAGTCCACCTCCATTTGAATTTGGAAACTTGTTTGACATTGACGCCATGATTCTACTTGATCTACAATGGTATGAGGGCCCTTTGATGTCAACTAAAGCCTTCAATAATGCAATTCAACAAGCGGTATGAGTTGTAATCATGACTCCACAACTCAGGTGCAATGGGGCATTGTCATATATCTGCTTGTCCGAATTCCTGCTCTCCGAAACAACACAAGTTTTTGGCTCTTGCTACCATGCCAGAGGGCATCTGTTTTATCTACACATCAATCCAAGCCATCGGAAATTGAAGCACCTCATACCTCAATTAATTGATCCTCTTCGCAATCACACCAAATAAAGCAAAATTTCAGTCTGGACTGAAACTGCATTTGATTTACCATGAATCTATATCTAAATCAGCCCAACTGATATGAGGCAAATGAGTGATGATTGATTCTCACAAAGAAACTCAAAGATTCATTGTGCATTTCAGCAGGGATGAAATCCCGCAGCTAGTGGCTTGCTATTTATATCAATGAATAGCAAAATTCGCTCAGGGATTTCAGCCGCACTGAAACGCATAACAACTCTTTCAGTTTCTCTCTGAGAATCAGCCATCACGGATTTTCCCCATTTCTGGGTGACTGATTTGGATATAGGGTCATGGTAAATCAAACACAGTTTCAGTCTGGACTGAAATATTGCTTTATTCAGTGTGAATCCCTGTTTTTCTTGCTCTCAATATACATGTGATCCTCATGACTCACTGATTGGCAGATTTATCCTCATGCTTGGCCCCTCCCCAGTGTACATCAGCCCACAGGTGATCCCCTTTGGCTGATCACTACCCACAAGACCCGAGAGCACACAGTGTGCATCTGCAAACCTTGACTCATTCACAGCTACCTGTTTGCAGAGGATCCCCATTCGACTCAGGGGTGGGTCATTAATTGTATCATAACAATCTTTTTCCAGCCGTAGCGAACAAAGGGTGTCCACAAATATTGAATCCAAGTCCCCATGAAATTGGCCATAGAGGCACTCCAGGATCCCTATGAATGTGTTGAACTCGAATGAACTCACACATATTCCAGCTGGCAAATTGGAGACAAAATGAGTTTGGATCGTGAATGAAATGAAGTGGCCTTGAGTCAGACAAGGGACATGCAAAAAATCTCGGACAATATGGTGTGGCATGATGTGTGGGCAGAGACTACTCTGCCCCAGCTCCTCACCTCAGTTTGACTGGATCAGAGCACATTTGAGTGAGCAGACCCACAGCGATCATAGCTGTGTAGACAAGGGTGTGTACATAGGCAGTGATCATCGGCTGAAGAAATTTCCCCATTCAGCCATCAGATCCGGTGATCAGCTACTTGTGTTGAACGCAAAAATTGTGGATGCTCACAAGGGGAACACGGCCAAATTCCAGATTTTTTTTACCTAGCCCTGTTTGGGTGATGCACACTCTCTGTTTCTGCGCCAACTCTTTTGTGTTGATGTAAAGGCGTCTCATCTCCATTACTAAACCAAAGCTAAACTAGCGAGGTAGAAAACAATGGTTGGCAGGGGGGATTAATAAACAAGTCCAAATTGCCAGAGGTAGCCCTATATTGCAACCACCGAGTTTGATGAGAAAGCAACAGTGTTGGTCCTTGACTACATCGGTTCCTTCTCATGAGGTCGAAGATCAGTGGACCAGGTGCAAGGCCGGGGCTGGCGAAAGCAATAAAATAAATATGTTTTGAAGGTGGGTTCAATAGCCGGGAAGGAGGGGGGTGAAGATTCAGTTGGAGGACGAAAGAGAAATTGAGTGCAGGGAAACATAAAAAGTGCATGGCCATCGTGGGGGTCGAACCCAAGACCTTCGCGTAAATGAAAGTCAACCAACACAATCATATTAGCACGACGCTCTAACCAACTGAGCTAGACGGCCAGTGATAAATTTTCCTTGGCGCCGGCCATCCCGGGCGTAAAATCTGCTCGCCATCCAAACTTTGAAAGTTCTTTGGTACTGACGTGACTTGGGGTTCCACTTGCATTTATTACCCTTCATCTGGAATCATATGACAGCCTATCCATGTCACCTAAGGACCCGTTCGGGTACCCTGTGTACGTACACAGATCCTGCCAAAATCGAAGCATATGACGGACAAGGCAAATGCTTCCATCATGCACGCACCTACTGCTGGCACGAAGACACGTGTCCGTTGGTCCTCCACCGACGATGCGAAACTGGTAGCAACTTTGACGACTGCCAAGGCAAACGGCCTTCAAGCAGACAGCAGCTGGAAGCCCTTGGTCTGGCAGCAGTGCACTGATGCTCTGAAGGATAGTCCAGACCCTCCAAAGATGGCAAAGAAGTGCCAGGACCACTGGGGTAAAAGTGTGAGTCTTCTTTCTTCTTTCTCTCACTGCAACTCATTGTCAGCAGCTGAAAAAGGACTTCAAGCATATTCGAGGACTATGTGATCTGTCGGGATTCAATTGGGATGATGGCCTCAAGATGTTTACCGCAAGAGATGCTGTATGGGATGATCTTCTGAAGGTAACTAACACAGAATTATCGCCTGAGCAGACTTTGATAAATCTGCAGCACCACCCCGAACATGAGTGCTGGAGGACATTGCCGTTCCCATTCTATGATGAGATCCTTCATCCCGTGGATGGCATTATTGCTATGGGGGCTGGTGCGTTTCATACCAGCTCCACTCCTCCACCCAAGGCCCCTGCTGCACCACCGGGCAAGGACAGGGATGTGGAAATCATGATGGTGTGTCTACGTAAATCTTTTTATCTCAACATTGACTGACAATTTACAGACACCTGTAGTTGATCTCAATGATAACCTCATCCCTTCGTCCCTGATTCGCCCCCACATCCGCAAGTGTGCTGCCTGATCATCTCCATTGACCACTACATCAACTGCCACCAAGAGATCGCGCGCAAGTGGAACACAGCAGCAGCAAATGAGGTAGCTGCTGCGATGTGCTCAGTGGCAGCCACCCTTGCTGTCAATGGCAGCCCACATGGTCAGATGTGACAAGCTGCTGTTCACTGCCTCCAGGAAGACAGTGATTTTAGCTCGGATGAAGAGTCCAGCATCATGCTGCTCTTTTCGCGTGACAAGGATGTGTCGATCTCAAGCATCTTCCTCGCCGCAGAGCCGAAGTCTCATCATACTGCATTTTTACGCAAGGTACTTGCTGCAGATGAGAAGGACATGTAGCTATCATTTGTTGTAGCTTGTCATATAATTCTATGCATTGGGAACCTGTCCTCACTCTCGCACAACAACTAGATTGTCCTCCCAAATCTGCTGAGCAATATGGTCTCTACATGCCGATGTACGTGCCCTCTCAGTTGCTGTAATGGAGATCCCAAGCTCCTCAGCACTCACTGCATTTTGACAGGTTCTGGACCCACCTTAGCCCAGGTATGCCGAGGCTTTGCCCTGCTTTGCCGAGCTGCCAAGCGGCTGTGTCTAGCTTAGCCGAGACACCCTGAGACACCTCGGCAAAGGCTCGGCATACCTGGGCTGATGGGTTCCAGGCTAGGTCCTAGGAACCATCAAAATGCAGTGACTGATTTCTCAGGGTTCATAGTTGAAGAAACCTTCCAGACTTCCTGACACCTCACTCTGTACGGAATTCTGAGAAGTTCCTTTACCAGGTGATCCCAAATCCAAAGCATTGTTGTCCGAATCGTGTACCTGCAGAAAATTGTGCAAGGCAGCAATGGCGGGTACAAGCTTGGCTTGCGTCTGAACAGTTGCTGAACAGGGTACTCTGGTGCACGGCTGAAAACAGCCCAGCGACGCTTCACAATGCCAAAGATACACTCAATAATGTTTCGTGCGCATGTGTGACGTAGGTTAAAAAGATAACAAAATTATAGATACCGTTGCTGGGCAGTGCCCCACTCCTTCAAATGATACTGAACACCACGGTAGGGGGTCAGGAAAATATCACAGAGTGGGAAGCCAGCATCAGCAAGATAATATCGACCCTCGTCAACCACGAAATTGTGGTCCCATGCATACTCGTAAACCACAGAGTCTGCTGCACCGCCACTTAGGATGCATACAAACAGCATTGAAAGCTGCAAGCTGCAAGAACATTTTGGCCGACAAATTCCTTTCGGTTACGATATTGTGCAATGACCTCAACTAATACCCAGGCGTGCAAATGTGAGCCATCTATGGCCCCACGACAATTGCGAAAATATGGGTAGAGTTTCGGGTCTTTTTTTATCTCTGCTGGGGTCTCATCGGGAGGAAGATGGACATGTTTCTTGTAGAATGAGCCCACAAGCAACAATAAATTCGTGTATATGGACCTGTAAAAAATAGGTGGTGACCAGACAGCATGAAGAGAGGCAACCAATTGGTTGTTTCCGCACTTCGCTGGAATCGTTCTTGAAGTGAACAATTGCTGGCCCCAGTGCATGCAAAATGCAAGAATGTCGTGATTTTTTCATCAGCAGTGACGAATTTGCTGGCGGTAAGTCCTGAGTTGGTCTGGAGTTCAAAAGACCGGCGGTAGAACACGTGTTTTGACATCCCAAATTGCTCTCGAAAGCGACCTGGGTGTCCGAAAAGAAGCTCATCAAGCCAGCACTGGCCTGTGAAAAGGGAGGTGTGTTTTGTAATAGGATCAGGGCAATCGAGGGCGAGTGAAACTGAATACGCAGCAAAAGTGCAGAGCACAGCAGCAATTGCACACAGTCTGCGGCGTCACTCCTTTTCCTGGTGTTTTTTCTCACGCTGTCGTGCCTCGAAAGCCTTGCGCGCAATAAGCCGTAATAAATCTAGATTATTTCCAGCCATTAGAGTGAGAGGAAGGCAGGAAACATGACAGGAAACACAGAAAAAAAATGACATTATGTGTCAAATTTAAACGCGTGTATGTAACCGAGTGTCTACGCGTTTTCTGTAGGAATACAAGCGGCTGCTCTGCCGCTTCGCGGCCTCGCATCCCTTTCTCGGTCCGGGAGGTGGTGCCGGTAACGGAGTTTAAACGGGTTCCAGACGGGGTAATATCAGATTATAACTGTGTCAACTGACGAGCGGAGTTTAAAATGGCTTCAGACAGAACGGCTTAATTTTAAAAAGTGGGTGATGCTTTCGGGTATGAGCCGAACTGTGTTCAGCTATTGTCCGATCTGCGTCCGAAGCACATGCGTACTTACGCAGGGCACCTGAACGGGGCCTAAGCCCTGCAACTGAGAAACAAGGTACGAGCAACAATCACATTGTCCAACTTGGAATTCACCAACAGGCCATGATCAGAAATCTTGTTCCAATTTCTGCTCTCCAAAACAAAACAGGTTCTCGGCTACCTTTGGTTTATGATTATCCATCTAAGCCATCGGGAATCAGAGTGGCTCGTATGTCAATTGATTATTCCTCATTGTTATCCTTGTTTTCTTCACTGATTGGCAATTTCTATCAGAATTACCCTTGACTCCCTCCTATTCTGCTTTTGGGTGTACATTCACATTAGACAGTGTACTAGTAACACTGCACAAGACCCGAGAGCACGAAGCATGTATCTGCAAATCTTGACTTGATATGGTTTGCAGAGGATCTGTTCGACTCAGGCTCGGGCCATAGCCAAGAGAGGATTTCATTTTGCAATTGCAACTGGTTGAAGATTCACTTGCAGATGGAGCACAACTTGGAGGAGACAGCTCACCTTTGTGCTTGGATTCCGAATGTTCCTGAATGTTCAGAGAGCGGTATATCTTTGCCTTCGCACACTATTCATCATGCATGAAGGCCAGAGGGATGGAAAAGCGAAAAGAAATCCCTCAAGCCAATGGAAAATGAGCCAGCCCTGAGTCAAACAAGGGACACCCATGTCAACCTTGACTAATTCAATGATGACAACTATAATGTGTGGAGGGCAGACCACTCCGCTCCAACACTGTTTCCTACCTTGTTTTGAACTTGGATCAACTTGAGCAAATTTGAACTGGCTGCTGGCCTAGAGTGAATTGTAATTTTGGTGGTTATAATCCTGTATCACTGCCCAGGAGATTTCATGCTGATCTGTGTTCAACTTGAATGAACTTGAACATATTCCAGCTAGCGAATGGGGGACAAAATGACTTCCATGTGTGGGGGTTAACCACTCCACTCCAGCTCTGTTTCCTACCTCAATTTGCACTTGCACCAAAGTGGACATCTTCCTATGCGAGGGAGCAAAATACAGAGATTGAATTATACCGCATTTATTGTTGCATTTTACACCTGGTTCACCGTGGGCTGGGCCTAGCCAACTTTCATTTGTCTACTAGTATCTGAGCTATTGGCCATGGGGTCTGAAGCCAAATCACGAAAATGAACTGCAGGATTATTCTATTTGGAAATCCGGCTTTCAAGAGAAGCCTCTGATTCCATCAGTGCATTATTTATTCGGGAGTTCCTCATTGATCCGATGGGCGCCCGGCATATCATCGGCAAACACGGATCATTATTTTGTTCTCAGTTCATTCCATCGTTTGAAGGCAATTAACAAAAACAGAGGAAGTTGGGTGAATTGCTTGAAGAAATTGCGTATAGTGCTTTCTGCGCCTTCATCAATGTCACACTATTATGCCCAATGGGTCTGATCATGCACGATGGTTCTGATAGCCACAAATTTCTCGCTGATATTTCAACCTTTCCTTCCGGATTTTTTTGTAAGAGGAATCCGTACATGGATTCTATAATTGTGCAAAATCTCTAAGGGATAGCGATAGTGGAAGTGAAAGCCATTGAGAAAACTTTGCCATTCATGAAGGTTTTTTTGATCGTAAAATGGTTATCAATCTTCTGGGCTTCCAATTGGCCAACAGCTCAGAGAAAATTTGAGGGCTTTCCTGTACACTGAGGGTAGACTTTTGCCCCTTCGGAATATTTTCTGAAAGCGTGGTTGCAGTGTTTAAGAGTTAAGATGTATTTAGGCACACAAGTGGAAACTCACTGTATTTCCGTACGGGGAGAAACACTAAGAGGAACAAGTACCAACACAGAACTAGGATCGGTGTCTATTCGGGCAGATACGAGATACGTAGTGGAGGTACAAGAGAAAGAGAAGAAGGATCATGTGATATGTGTGATGTGATGTAAGCAGCAGGTTTACACCCTCCCCACCTCTAAGAAAGACCCCACACCCAAAAAAATATATGTAAGCGGGAGGGGAAGAGGGAAGAAGAAGTGCTCCGCGGGTGCGTTAAAAACCCCTTAGGGAAAAGCTACCGGGGCAGTGACATTGAGAAATTGAACAGGACATGTGTGCCTAGACCGTTTCCTTCGAAGCGAGCCAATCGTCGAGCGCGGCGCAGTCTTCGAGCTGCTTTCCGGCGAGCCAGTCGTCGCCAGCAGGGCCTTGTCCCTGGAATCGCACGAGGTACTGTTTGCCTCGGCCCCGTGGTCGCTCGTCAAGGATTTGTTCGATGAAATACTCGGTTTCACCGCAGTCGTTCACAATTGGCGGCGGTTCGATGCGGACGCACGAAGGGAAGAGTTCGTCGTTGTTCTCTATATAAGGTTGTAATTCAGATGCGTGGAAGACAGGAAAGACGTTGGGCTGGCTGGGCAAATTGAGGGTAAAGGTGGAACACTCAGCGTGTTTAGCTATAATCTTGTAAGGCCCATCATGTCGCGGCATGTACTTTGCAACCCTCTTGTCACCCTTCTTCACGTACGCCGCGCGACGGTGAGCGGTGTTCAACTTCACACGGTCGCCAACTTGTAGGTCGTAGTCCGGTCCGCGAGTTTTGTTCGCCTACTCGGCTTGTGAGATCTTCGCAGTGAGAAGGTTGTCCTGCGCCTCCGCAACATCGAGCTCGAGTCTTGTAATGAGCTCGGCTGCGAGTTCCTCCTCGTCGGTTCGGTCCACGGTCGGAGCAGCGACAAGGGGTGCAATAATGCGCGGGGAGCGACCCATGCGTAGTTGAAAACCAGAAAACCCTGTAGAGGTGTTTATGGTATTCATGATAGCAAAACGTACCCTGGGAAGTGCGCGGACCTAGCCGCGTTGATTCCTCCCGACGTGGTATCGAACAGCTTGGTTTACAGTTTTGTTAGTACGTTCGCTGGATCCATCGGTTTGAGGGTGGAACGCAGTTGACATCTTCAGCTTCACGCCGGTGAGTTTGTGGAGAGCTTTCCAGAAGGCGGACATGAAAAGCTTGTCTCGGTCGGAGACAATGTCTAAAGGTAAGCCATTTTCACAGTACCAATGATCAAAAAATAGGACCGCCAGCTTGGGAGCGGTCAAGTCCGTTTTCGTTGGTACCAGCCGAATATCTGAGCCCAGGCGATCTGTGAATATTGCAAGGCAATTGAAGCCTTCGTCCGGGGGGAGTGGGCCGACAAAGTCAATCGCAACGGAGTCGCCACGCTGTTCGAGGATAGGCAGTGGGTGGAGAGGGCCAGCTTTCTTGGTGGTCCTGGATTTGTTGCGCTGGCAATCGTTGCATGAGGGGATGTAGGCTTCATCCAAATCCCGGCGCATGTTCGGCCAGTAGAAAGAGTCGCGGAGTGACCCGTAAGATTTTTCAAAACCGAAATGGCCGAGAGCATCGTGGGCCAAGCGGTAGAGTGTTTCGCGGAGATTTGGAGAGCGTGGGATGATTAGCCTGGTGCTGGCATACCAGAGTCCATCCGTTTCCTTGAAGTGCAGGACCGACATACCGGTGCTCACTGATTGAAGCTTGCGGCATCACGGATCGGCGGTGTATCCATCGCGGACAGCCTTGATGAACTCTGCATCTGCGGAGATCGACATGACCGGAGCCAAAAAGGTAGGCTTGGCGGGTCTGATACACGTCCTAGCGAGGCAGTAAACCCCAGAAAAGGGATCCCCGGATTTCATAGGAAGGACGGCGCATACAGCTGGAGGTGAGTCGACCTTGTCATCATAGTTGTCCCATAATTCCAGAGCCACTTTCTCAGCTGCGGGGCTGTCTTCAAAGTCTGTTCGTGACAGTGTGTCTACAACGGTATTGTCCTCCCCTCGAATGTACACAATTTTACAATCATATTGGCACATCAATTCCATCCACCGAGCTTGGCAGCGCGAGAGCTCTTTTTGGTTTTGGAAATTCTCAAGGGTTCGGTGGTCCGTGTATACAGTGAATGGCTTCCCGATGAGGTCGACGCACCAGCGCTTCAGTGCGCGCATAATAGCGAGTAGTTCCTTTTCGTGCACAGGATAATTAAGTTCTGCGCCCTTGAAGGACATGAAGTCGAATGCGACGGGGTGTGCAGATTCCCAAGTTGGGCCATATTAAAGCATCGCCCCGGAACGGAAATCGCTCGCATCTGTAGTGACAAATAATTTATTTTCGCCATGATCCTCATGGTTTATGGTTGTGAGGCAATCTGCGCTGACGACTATGGATTTTATAGTGTCGAAGGCAGCTTGGGCTCCCGACGTCCAGTCGGGGAATTTGCGGTCACATGGTTTAGTCGTGAATTTCTCCAAAACCATTGTGTGTTGTGCGATATTGGGCAAGAAATTTGCTACGTAACGCATGAGGCCAAGGAAGGCACGGACATTTGTAGCGGATTTGGGTACAGGCCAGTTCGCAATCCGTTCAACTTTCTTCGAGTCAGCCTCAATTCCGCGCTGGGAGATTCGTTGACCAAGGAAATCAACTTCTGAGCAGAACAGCTTAGTCCTGCGCGGGTTGCAATACAGTTTCGCCTCTCGCAGGGTCTTAAACACTGTTTCGATGTCCTTGGCGTGCTGCTCGACGTTGTTTGATCATATCACAATGTCGTCAAGGTATACATGGCAAATTTTACCAATGTGTTCTCGCAGAGCAGCGGTTACACGTTGTTGTTGGATTGAGGGTGGGTTCCGCAGGCCCTGGGACATTACTAGCCATTCATACAAGCCGAGGGGCATACTGACGGCGGTATACTTGATGGAGTCTGGGTGCATACGTGTTTGGTAAAAGCTGTCAGCGAAATCAATTGTTGACCAGATTTTGCCTTTGGCGCAGTCTGCAAGAATGTCATCGACACGTTGTAATGGGAATGAATCACGGGTCGTAATCTTGTTGAGTGGGCGGAAGTCGTTTACCCAGCGAGGAAGCGCGGTCTTGTCCGCCTTCGGAATCAGAAAGGCGGGTGAGGCGTAAGGCAAAGACGAGGGCCGAAGGCGACCAGCAGAGAGGTGGCCCTGGATCAGTGTCTGCCACGCCTCTTTGTATTTGCGCGGACTCTAGTATGAGCGTGTTTTGAATGCCTGGTCCGCTTCCTTGATTTTAATTTCGCAGAAGACATCATTAGGTAGTTCATCAACATGTGGGACGGGTTGGAAGAGGTCGCAGTACGCGTCCTTCAACTTATCACCGCGTTCCTGAAGCTCTGTCCAATGAGCGAGGACTTTGATGTGTTCGCGTACTGCGGCAGTGACGTTGACGGGCTTGACGTCTTCGAAAAGACTATCTCGCTCCATCTCTGAGCATTGAATCGTACACACGGCATTGAGTTCAAGTAGCATGCGATTTCTATCATCGCGTGTCTTGGTGAGCAAATCCCTCAGTTTGGGCTTGGGCGCGGCCGAGGGCCTTGGAACGGGAGGGTTCAACAGATCATAGTTGCAGCGATTATCTATAACAGTACGTGCGAAGTGGTATATCACGATGTGATTCTTTGATAGCCACGGGAGTCCAAGAATGATTTCAGAACAGAGGTTGGGGGCAATGAGGGCACGTACGGAACGGGAGTGCCAGGTCTGATCTCGAGATAGAGGACATATTTTTACGTATTGAGTAAGAAACAGTGGAGGGGAGTCGTTTTCAGTGTCCGACATAACGAGCGACACGGGTTCAGGCTTGTGCAATGTATAGTGAAGGAGTTCAAGTTTATCGGCGAGGTCCTCGTTGATCAAGACTAGATGACAAGCATTATCAATCAGGGCTTCGATTTTAAGAGGAAGATTGGTCGCAGGACCCTCCATGAGGCAATCCCAAAAAATATGTTCAGAACGTAGGGAGGAGGGGTCACTCACAAGGGAGCGGTCATCTTCGGTGTCACTGTCGTTGTCGTCCTCGACGGGAGGCATGATAGCCGCGATGATCTTCCCCTTGCCTTTGATCTTCGCTTTGGCGGCGGCGACGACAGCAGGAGTGATCTCCTGGTACTCTGCCAACATAGGGAAGTCGGAGGTACAGTCGCGCGTTTCATGGCCAGCAAAGAGTTTGCGGCAGCGGTTGCACCCGCCATTATCCTTGAGCAGATTGCGCTCGACTTCGGAGAGTTGGGGGAGATGCTTGGTGGACCCGGCAGAACCGTTGGAGGCCGTTGAGTTCGGCGCGGTCTTCGGGACGAACGGTTTCTTAGCCGCGCGATCATTGTCAGCAGATTTGGCAGCTTTGCATTTGCCGTTGGATGTACTCAGGGCGGCGGCAGCAAGGTCCTGCGCCATGCGACGCGCAGTTTCTTCATCGTAGTAACGGTCTTCGTCGATCTTGACGACGGCGGCGAGCCAGTCATCGAGTTTATCGGTGTCAATGTCGTTGATGGCCTTGTTATCGGACTTGCCGTACTCGCGACGGAGCGACTCGGACATGCCAGCCTCAAAGGTGTGGCGAAGGCGTTCATTCGTGAGAGCGTTGGGGGTACCGTTGATCAAGACGGAGTGCGCTATGACGCCGGTGGTCCACTCCTCGAAGGAGCCAGCATGCAGCTAGAGAGAACGTAGGTACGAACTGTGTTCTCCCATCCCTTGCGCAGAAACTTCTTCTGCATATCGACCATGAAGGCGGGGAACGTAAGGGCGCAGACACGGGCGCGATTGGCGGCAAGCCAGTTGATGACTTTTTGATCGTGTAGACGGATGAGGCATACAGCAACCTGATTGTCGGTGGGGATACTCTTTGTGGCGAAGTAATTCAAGCAGCCGAACTCCCATTGGTGTAAGGGCAACCTCAGCTCGGCGCGTGAGCGCGGGAACTAGCGGGAGAATCCGAAGTAAACTCAATTCATGGTACTAAATACAGAGTTCTAGAATACGCACCTAGCGGGAGAATCCGAAGAGAAGAAAGGATAAGGATTCCCACGCTAGGCGAGGTTTTTATAGGTACTAGCCAGTAGCACGTGTCCGAAGTGATCGGCAGTGATCCCGAGCTTGATCGCATAGTACGTTCCAGTGCGAGCGGCCGGACGAAGGGGGATGAAGGGGAATGGAGTCCGGAGGGCCGGAGGACGACGTTCCGGGTGAGGGCGGACGTTCGGGTGACGCAGGACGGACGGGAGATGCCGGACGCGGAGTAGGTGTTGGAGGAAGGATCGGACGAGGCCGCGGGGCAGTGCGATGGGCCGGAGCCGGGTGGACGGATGGACGGACGGACGGACGGGCGGTTCCCCTGACATCACCCCCCCCTTGGAATGCGGTGTCTCGATGCATGAATCGGACGTGGGCGTCGCGCTTCCGGAACGAGAGCGAGTCGAATGCGGCCGAAGCGATCCGGCGCGGGGCGTTGGGGTAGCGGCGGTAATAGGCGTCAATGGCGTCTTTGGCGAAGACGTCAGAGTGCTTTACCCATTTATTGTGTTCCGGGCCGTAGCCTTTCCACCGCACCATGTACCAGAGGCTGCCATAACGGACCTTCGCTTCCAGGATCTCCTCGACCTCCCACTGAACGTCGCGGTCCGTCTGGAGGACGGGCGGGGGTTCGTCGTTCCGAGGACATCCGGGAAATGGATCCGGTTCCGTGAGCTGAAGTTTCACCACCGGGAAGACCGGGTGGAGCTGGGAGTACCGCGGGGGAAGCTCGAGCTTGTATGCGCCCTTTCCGACGATCTTCACGACTTTGAAGGGGCCGAGGCGTTTGTCCGCGAATTTGACGGACGGACGGGTCGTCCGGATGTCGGAGGCGCCCAGCCAGACTCGGTCGCCTACTTTGATCTCTGGGGCGGGCGTGCGTCGGCGATTGTAGTACAGCTTGAACTCGTCCTTGGCTTTGACGAGCGCGGCTTTGGCTTCCGAAACTCCGGACGCGATCCGGTCTCGGAACTCGTTCGCGGATTCCACGGTCGAGCGCAATCCGTTGGGCTCGAACCCCATCCGGGGGAGCCTTCCGGTGTCCGTCATGAACGGAACTTGTTGCGTCGAAGAATGGACGTGGTTGTTGTACGCGAACTCCGCAGCCGGAAGGAGCTCGTCCCAGTCGTCCTGTTTGTAGTTCGTGAAGATCCGGACGAACTGTTCGAGCTCCTGATTGACGTGCTCGGTCTGGCCGTCGGTTTGCGGGTGGTAGGCTGTGGAGGTCGCTGGCTCTATCCCGATGAGGCGCCACAGTTCCGTGGTGAATTCCGCGACGAACTGCGGCCCGCGGTCGGAGATGTACTTCCGGGGGGTTCCGTGGTGTCTCCAGACGTTCCGGTAATAGAGCCGAGTGGCTCCAACCGCGCCAAGGCCGGTGTGGCACTCGTTGAAGTGGGCCCACCTATGGAGCCCAGATATCACCAGTAACTAGTGTGGGGATTAGGCCCCTAATCCCCACAGTAGTTACTGGCAAATTTCGTCGTTCAGGGCTCACTGCAATAATTATGGGAATAACTTTTGATACCTTTCGAAAATTTTGAGAACTTGGGAAGTGTAGGGTAAGTCTCAGGCTATTTTCAATAACTTTTGCTAATTATGGGACTTGGGGGTCATCTGAGGTGTTATCCCACTAATTTCAATAACTTTTGATAATTATAGCACCTAACAGTGCATGCTGGGGCCTCCCATGCTAATCTCAATAACTTTCAATAATTATCACACTTCTTCACTCAAAATGAGTCACACCAGCCCAAAAAGGAAATTCCTGATACAATACAGTGATCAAAGGCTAAGAGCATGTTCCCCACCTTTGGCACGGTTCACTACTAGCACAAACATCTGGTACATCAGCTCAGAGAGGTAAATATGGAGGCTACTCCCAGCTAACTCAAATAACTTTTGATAATTATGATGATTGGGTGTTCATATCGCCGGCTTTTTGAAAGTATTTCGCATTTTTGGGAATAATGACAAGGTCTATCCCAAAACGGTAAATGCCATCGGGTAGAGCACAACAGGAGCTACAACTTTGGTTTGGGTCTATTTTTAGAATTTAATCCCTAACACCCTTCCCGCCAGATGCTACGGCCACACATATGGTACGTACATATGTACTTATGGTTCATGTTCATGTATTGAGAGCCACCAAATTTGGTGCATGCTGAGAAACCATGTGCTTCTACAGATCTCCTGTGAGTGATTTCCATACATATCGACCCTGCCGCAACACGCGATCTGATGCTCCAAAGGCAGGTGTACCATGTACCCTAACGTATACATACGTGATCTGTAACATACTGTTGGGCACCGAATACCCTTTATATAGTCCTGTATGCATATGGATTTCCATCTGTACTCTCATATTTTCTCGTGTACTGTATATGGTACATACGGTGTGATTCCCTATGTTTTCCCCTCTCAAACACCCAAGGTTACTACTAATCCTAACAAACTTATCAGAGGGTAATGTTTGCGTCACTTAACCCAACAATCAATGTCCATATGGTATTGTTGACCATTACTGTCATATTGATGGCTGCCCTTGTAGGCTCGGCAATCACCTTGGATGTGATAGGTCACCTCCAGATTCAGGTGAGCCCTTGAATTTGATGCTCAATCAAGCATTTTTCAACAAAAAGTGTCGCGTTTGAGAAAGTATTTTGTATTTTGTGAGCCAACAGTCTCACTGATGGGAAAATGTCTTAAGGGACTTCTGTAGCCCTGAAAAGGGTCTACAACTTTGCCTGCAAGATCAATGAGAGTTTGGGTCAATTTCCTTTTTGGGCTACTACCACCTTCGCCCAAAAAAGGAAGTTTTAGCAATCTTTACTTCACACTCCACAATGCAACTATTATGATTGATATAGTGTCTTCTTGAATGAAGTCTCAAGGTTATTGGAGCATCCCTGGATGTATCACCTTCCCAGAATGGCCTTATATTCACTCACTACTTGAATGTATTGTGGTTAGATTATTGTCACCCTGCAGGTATGGAGGCTGAAAGGAGCAATTTCGAACAATGTGATTGTCGTATCTCAATATTTGCAATTGTCTTACCTCATTTCCATGTTGCTAAACATGTGATTACATTCATATGTGAGATATGTTGTTGAGCCAAATCGGTCCCTTGTACTTGTGTCATACAGTGAAATCTGATTGATTAAACTGATAAGCTTTATATTTAACACTTTGGGATGAGCCTCAGGGTGAGAAATATTGAAATTCGGGTGATATATAACCAGACAGGTCAATAGTGTGAAATGACATTTGTTGATGATTTGCTTAATTGCGCACCAAGGACAATAGCCAGTATGAAATAAGGACTCAGAACATCAACAAATGAAACAAACCACATGATTTCTGGCTTACTTTGAGGATTTCTGACAAGTTTTGGTCAGATAGCAGGTTTAAGACTGAAAGGTGCCCTATACTTACATAGTGAATCATGGTGAGCCTTCCAACGCAAACGCGTGTTCGTGATAATTTGCCATCAAAAAGTTCTATCTTTTTTTTGCGACCACATGTAGGCATGTTTCTTTCATAAAGCTGTTGTCTGATGTATCACAGAGTCTCAGAAAAATGTGTAAGTCATGCAGACACTCTGGATGCATGCAGTGAAGTGTTTTCTTTTATTTGTTCACATGTGTTCGTGATAATCGGATATAATCGGATAGTCCCGAAGGCTCCGGATTTCTCAAAGGAAAGCAGACTGTGGGGCATTTATATTCTGTCTTGATAGTTGTCATGTTTCTTTTACACTGCATGGGCTACCTGAGGCTCAATGATGGAAATGATCTAAAGTCTCATCACAACACTCTTGCCTGGGAAGCCCAATATTCAGATGGTTTGACACATGATGGTGTTCTTAGACCTAGAAATATATTGTTTGGGTGCGGATTTGATGCTTTGCTGCTCTAGCTGAAGTATCCAACAAAGCAGATGATGGGCCTAGTGGGGAAGGGCATGATGTTCCTTTTTTGGGCGAAGGTGGTAGTAGCCCAAAAAGGAAATTGACCCAAACTCTCATTGATCTTGCAGGCAAAGTTGTAGACCCTTTTCAGGGCTACAGAAGTCCCTTAAGACATTTTCCCATCAGTGAGACTGTTGGCTCACAAAATACAAAATACTTTCTCAAACGCGACACTTTTTGTTGAAAAATGCTTGATTGAGCATCAAATTCAAGGGCTCACCTGAATCTGGAGGTGACCTATCACATCCAAGGTGATTGCCGAGCCTACAAGGGCAGCCATCAATATGACAGTAATGGTCAACAATACCATATGGACATTGATTGTTGGGTTAAGTGACGCAAACATTACCCTCTGATAAGTTTGTTAGGAGTAGTAGTAACCTTGGGTGTTTGAGAGGGGAAAACATAGGGAATCACACCGTATGTACCATATACAGTACACGAGAAAATATGAGAGTACAGATGGAAATCCATATGCATACAGGACTATATAAAGGGTATTCGGTGCCCAACAGTATGTTACAGATCACGTATGTATACGTTAGGGTACATGGTACACCTGCCTTTGGAGCATCAGATCGCGTGTTGCGGCAGGGTCGATATGTATGGAAATCACTCACAGGAGATCTGTAGAAGCACATGGTTTCTCAGCATGCACCAAATTTGGTGGCTCTCAATACATGAACATGAACCATAAGTACATATGTACGTACCATATGTGTGGCCGTAGCATCTGGCGGGAAGGGTGTTAGGGATTAAATTCTAAAAATAGACCCAAACCAAAGTTGTAGCTCCTGTTGTGCTCTACCCGATGGCATTTACCGTTTTGGGATAGACCTTGTCATTATTCCCAAAAATGCGAAATACTTTCAAAAAGCCGGCGATATGAACACCCAATCATCATAATTATCAAAAGTTATTTGAGTTAGCTGGGAGTAGCCTCCATATTTACCTCTCTGAGCTGATGTACCAGATGTTTGTGCTAGTAGTGAACCGTGCCAAAGGTGGGGAACATGCTCTTAGCCTTTGATCACTGTATTGTATCAGGAATTTCCTTTTTGGGCTGGTGTGACTCATTTTGAGTGAAGAAGTGTGATAATTATTGAAAGTTATTGAGATTAGCATGGGAGGCCCCAGCATGCACTGTTAGGTGCTATAATTATCAAAAGTTATTGAAATTAGTGGGATAACACCTCAGATGACCCCCAAGTCCCATAATTAGCAAAAGTTATTGAAAATAGCCTGAGACTTACCCTACACCTCCCAAGTTCTCAAAATTTTCGAAAGGTATCAAAAGTTATTCCCATAATTATTGCAGTGAGCCCTGAACAACGAAATTTGCCAGTAACTACTGTGGGGATTAGGGGCCTAATCCCCACACTAGTTACTGGTGATATCTGGGCTCCATAGGTGAATTGTGGGAAATAATAACACCAAGATACTCAATCTCGGTCTTCTCAAACTCGCACTTTTCCGGTTTGAGGAATAGTTTATGTTTTTCAAGCGTGTCTAGCCAGCGTGTGATCCTCCGATGTTCCTCCAGGGAATCCATATAAATTAAAATGTCATCCAGGTAAACGATCACGTGTCCTTCGTTGATGAGATCTCTTAATATATCATTCATCATTTTTTGGAACGTGGCCAGCAAGTTTGTAAGCCCAAAGAACATAACGAGTGGCTCGAACAGCCCTTGATTCGTCCGGAACGCAGCCTTCCACTTGTTGCCTTCCTTTATGCGAACATTATGACCCCAGCGAATGTCCAGTTTCGAAAAATAGCGGGCGTCTCGGAGTTTATTAACCAGCTCCGAAATAAGGGGTAAAGGATATTTATTTTTTATAGTCATCTCGTTTAGCTTCCGGTAATCCTGTACCAGGCAAAGCGACCCATCATTCTTTTTAATAAAGAAAAATGCCGATACCATTGGCGACTTTGACGGCCTGATCCGTCCCCTCTTCAAGTTCTCCTCAAGGAACTCGTTAAGCTTCCCTTGTTCGTCCAGCGATAATGGATAGATCTTGCAATCTACAGCCTTTGATCCTGGCTTTAACTTGATCGTGTGATCTCACGGCCTTTTTTCCGGCAAGGAGTCAAACAACTCCTTGGCGAAGACCTTGACATAATCCCTATATTGTTCCGGGATCTTGTCTTCGGTCATTTTCTCTTTTCCGGCTGTCTCCTGTTTAGCCATCTGCTGTGCCTGTGAGCCATGCAGTCATATGTCAACTGGTGATCCTTGCGTACGTAGCACTATCGCCTCGGAGAAGTCAATCAATAATATCGACTCATCCTCCTCCACCGTCTCCTTCTCGACACCAGTCGGGACTTCCAGTCCGGGCATATTGCACTCGGCTGGGCACCTGCTAAATACTATCTTCTGGTCCCGCCAGTTGACATCTGGGTCGCGTTTGAAGAACCAGTCGTACCCAATAAATATACCGGCTTTCCTGAGACCTGTGATGAGGAACTTTTGTCTCTCGCAGTGCGAACTGATGGACATGAACTGTTCCACATAATGTGTGATCTTTCCTTTCGTGTTCTCGGTTCCGTCCGCGTTCCTCGCCACGTATGCCGGTGGTGTCCCTGCACCAAGCAATACCGTGTCTTCTCCTTCTTTGGGTGCTTCCTCCTCATATGGTAAGGATTGAGCCCTCGGGAACTTGTCCCCCTTTTCTTTCTTCTCTGCCTTTGTTTCACCGGTCAGAGATCCGGGGGCCTTTTTGTTTGCACATAATTTAGATAATTTATCAACGTCAGTGGCATTAGAAAAAGGAACACATATTTTTGGATTTTTACTATTTTCTATAATTATGTCCGTAACCAAAACTGTATCTTTGTCCACCTCAAGCGGACTGAATCGTGTGTGCTTGATAGAGCCGTTGCGGCAGCCACCAGAAGCCACCTGGTGGCTGACCAGGCATGTGGTAGCCAGTGGCTGTGGCTGATCTGGTGGCTGTCATGCTGCTGCTATATGTACCTATCCAACATAGAGAGAGTCTTCATTGTTATTCTCATTGTAATCAGTGTCTGTTGCACAGCCACTATTGGATTGTTTGGCGCCAACCGGCTCCACAGAAACAGTGCCGTATTGTTTTGTTGTTCTCACGCCACTTGAAATGGGCATAGGCAGAGGATTGTTAGTCAATGTGGTAAAGATACAAAAGACAAGTTGTGCGACATCATTTGGACATTGCACATTCAGCCACCACAACAGCCACAGCCACTGGCTGCTGCATGCCTGATCAGCCACCAGGTGGCTTCCGGTGGCTGCCGCAACAGCTCTAATGCCGGTAAGTATCCGGTTCTCTATTGCTCTGGACAAGCTCTCTGCCCCACGTATGTGTTTGATTTCTACATTAGAAAATTGTATGCTAACATGCTATTACAGCAACCTCCATTTATGTTGAACGTCAATTCAGCCGTGGTTGGCTGCTTGTCTCCAGTGTTCGTAATCGGCTATCAGCTCAGAGCATTCGGGAGTTAATGTGTCTTGGATGCTGGAGCTGCCAAGGCTTTGTCGAAGACAACGACTTCAAGGTGGTCGCAAGTCTTCCAACGGTCGAAGAGCAGGAGGAGGAGGAGATCGGGGATGAGGCGGATGATTGATAGCTTTTGTAGGACTGCTAGTTACGATTTTTTGGAGAATTATGACATTGTTTCATGGCATTTGTGTGTAAAGCAACATAAAAAATGCGGCAGGTCTCGCGCGGGTTGCACGGGTTGCGGGCCACCCGTCCCCCCGGCAAACAACCCGTACCCATGGTCGCAGGTAAGGGTTTTTGTGGGTACGGGTACGGGTCAGCACTTGTGTACCCGCAGGAGACCCGTGCTGATCACTAGTGATAGAACACTATTTGGTGTAGAGAGAGGTATGTTGCCTCTACTTCATTTCCGAACTTTTGACTCATATAAATTTGAATTGGTAATTCAGCTTGAGAAGCAAACGGAACAAGTGAATAAACTTTACAATCTGAAACAAATCAAGAACATTCCCCGACCTCTCCGTGTATTATTACAGAGAAGTATTCGAATCCCCCATCGTGATTCGAACTCTAGATTCTCATCCTCTGACGATGAATTTCAACCCCCCTCACTATCTGACTATCAGTTGAATTCCGCAAGCTTCGAGGGCGGGGTGGACCCAAATGTATGCTTTTAAATCTTGTACCATTCACCATTCCTCTGAGTCATAACAGCTTCGCGCAGTCGAAATCAAACCTATCCACATTGAAGCGATCTCATACTGTGAGCAAAGGGTTCTCTCACCACCCCCACAACCCCTCCTCCTTCTAAGCGATGGGTTATTCCTGCTTATGAATCTCCAAACCATCAACAGCTGCGCAATGCACTTACTGAAGGCGGCTC
The DNA here is from genome assembly GCA_014925785.1 of Mycena galopus ATCC 62051. Classification (NCBI taxonomy): domain Eukaryota; kingdom Fungi; phylum Basidiomycota; class Agaricomycetes; order Agaricales; family Mycenaceae; genus Mycena; species Mycena galopus. Next base: position 429,877 of record WIQG01000099.1, read on the forward strand.
GTCTTTTGCATTGATTTCTGGTCAAGGTGAGAAAATTAAACATTGTATTTGCCTCAATTGTTGGTCAAACACCCACAGCTCTCACCATCTCTGAGCGTATTGAGTTCTTTCAAATCTCAAATCACCCTCTCAATAAACTCACTGCTACTGTTGGAGCGGGAAAATTCCAGGGCTTCATCTGCAATCTGGCATGAGCTGGGCAGGGCTCCATTGTCATGGAAAAAGATAACTAGCTTAGGATTGCCAATTTCAAAACGGCGCCCCCGGGATACCTAACCCTAGTGCATCTTGCGTCCGAGGGCCTCAGAACAGAAAGAAGCCAGCGTGCGCTGTCAAACGCATGTGCGTGCGTCGAACCAGAGCAACAACCAAAAATCCCGATCGTTGGGTAATCACTCGCCTGACACCAACCGACGAATATAAGAAGACCTTGATGGAGGCGAACATTCTGCAGTGGGCAGTGTCACTCATATCATCCGTGCTTCGGGCCGCCGCAGACCCATCACTCGATAACCTTGCTGACTTCTTGTCATTCACATAACATTTGCAAGATTACACAAGTGGAGGCGGGGTTTATCTCTCCGACCTTCAGGGTGAGATAAGGCTGTTTCGCAGTTGTGTTTTTTGGTGACTGAAATGTACCCGCCGCATTTGCGGCTTTTCTGGCAGAGCACATTTGGAATAAATTCTGCCGGTGGTTTGAACTACCCAGGCTTGAGAATGTTGGTGACTCTGACTGAGCTGGGCCTTCTGATTTTGTGCTACCTTATATGTGTCGTGCTTATGCTGTAGGAGCTATGCAGAATCTATTTGTATGCCATTTTATTCTGTGCTTAATCTGAGAGTTGACACACTGCTGATATCAGGGACCAGGTGAGTATGATGTGTTTGAATTCAGAGCGCTGGCTTCTCTCAATATGAATACAGTAACCTGGAGGTCCCATGCCCAATTACGCCTCATGTTTTCTCACTCACACTTATACTCTGGTGCCCCACGTGTGGCTTATCAACAGATTCTCAAGCCAATGAGTTAGACTGTAATACCACATTGTAATTTTCTCAAGGGGATTGACAAATGAATTTACTTTGCATACAGGTGCATGTGAATCAACTGGCAGACGAAAACTGATGGCAAGATGAATGCATACAGGAGTGGCTGCGGTCCGACTTCCCAATCGGGTAAGTGATGTCCATCAAGCAAGCGTGGTTGTCCAGCTTTCCATACATACCTCACACACACTACTACTCCCAAAGATCAAGTGCTTCTCCTTGTGAGTTCAGGTCCGGTTTGTAGTATACAAACAGCGGGTTTGGATCAAGTGCTTCTCCTTGTGAGTTCGGGTCCAGTTTTTAGTATGCAAACAGCGGGTTTGGATCCCAAACAACAAAGAATATAGAACACTAGGGCTGAACTATCCAGAAATAGCACCTCAGAATGCAATGTTCAATTGCTTATCTTCCAGCTAACAACCTCAATGAACGTAGGTTTAAGGGTGGATACAAGGCAAATTTGACTAGGCATTGTAGAATACCAGGGCAGAGATTGGAAGGTTTGCGAAAATCCTCTTGTTCGCAATCCGAACAAATATGAGGCTAACTCCAAATAGCTTCCGAGCTACACACGCTAGGCAGCCCTAAGTGTGGACATGTTACTTCTGATAGCAGGAACGTTTGACTACTTTGTATCGGTCCTAGCTCACTATACACGTCCAGCAAGTCAATCCAACACACTATGGATGGCGCTAGAGCAAATCTGGGGCAAAGGCAAAGTCACTGACAAGGTATAATCCAACTAAGAGTATATGACGTTCAAACTGCACTTTTAATCTTTCCCAACAAACATAAGTTTTTCCCAATACATATAGTAAATTTTCATTCTCCCCCAATACACATACCCCTTTTTTGAATGAAGTATGAGAAGGGATTTTCAGTCCCTTTTCCCAACATTTATTCTCGGAAATCATAATTTCTCAACTAACATTCATCGGTTCAAAAATTCCCAACACGCATGGGAGGTTGAACTTTTTCCCAACACATTTGGGGTCAAATTTTTTTATTGCTCAGATGGAATCTTATACCCAGATGCATGCATGGAGTGACTATGATTAAGTAAGCTCAGAAGGCCGTAGTTACGGCGAACGAATGCAAAGAAGAGAAATAATGGTGATTCTAAAAGGGGTAATCCTTTGCTGGAGGACGCCACGGCAGACTTGGCAAGTGCGACACCATTATGGTCACTTTGAAGTCTGTCATGGCAAATGAGGTTGTATGTAGCTATTAAATGACTTTGTCTCAAAGGAATGGTATTGCAACCTAGGTTGTAACCTAGATGGTGTTGCCAAGCCTTGCCCAAGCCTGTGCCGTCGGGATTAGCCCTTTTAGAATTACCATCATTTCTCTTCTTTGCATTCGTTCGCCGTAACTACGGCCTTCTGAGCTTAATCATAGTCACTCCATGCATACATCTGGGTATAAGATTCCATCTGAGCAATAAAAAAAAATTGACCCCGAATGTGTTGGGAAAAAGTTCAACTTCACATGTGTGTTGGGAATTTTTGAACTGATGAATGTTTGTTGAGAAATTATGATTTCCGAGAATAAGTGTTGGGAAAAGGGACTGAAAATCCCTTCTCATACTTCATTCAAAAAAGTGGTATGTGTATTGGGGGAGAATGAAAATTTACTATATGTATTGGGAAAAACTTATGATTGTTGGGAAAGATTAAAAGTGCAGTTTGAACGTCATAGGAGTAGGAACCCGGTATCCTGTCTTCTATTAAGGCTATGTAATTCACACCACAAGTGTCCAGTAAGCCAGTCCAACACACTACAAATGGCACTAGGGCAGATCCAGGGTGAAAGCAAGGTTACTGACAAGTCATGATCGCATTTTACAAGGGAATACACCAATGGTTTTATACATGAAGTCAACTAGGACAACAATGCCTTTCCTCTTAATCTTGTGTTTCCAAGTTCCAGAGTTGACCAATCAAGATTCCAGTCATAGACTACTACAAGCAGAGTTTGTACACAAATCTCCACGAATAGTCTGAGACAACCTGCCGCCACGAACTAAAGCACAATTAATCTGGTGTATGTGGCTTGAGCATTGTCCTTTTGTACATGTGAGGAGATAGTGTTTAAGTAAAAGTAATGAGTAAACAGAAATGCTTGGCTAGCCAATAAGACAGCAGTCGTTCTGAGTCATCATGATCAAATTTCCTTGGTAGTCATCGTGAATGACTCCCAGGTATAGTTTCTGTGGGTATTGGTAATTCCTAGGCCGTTGATCACAAGCCTGAACTAGGAATCCTGTCGGCCTGGAGTTGAATCCAGTCCAATAATAGTTCCTAGCTGATTCATGGAGGTCTTATGACCGTCCTAGAATAGCCCTTCGTGCCGTTGTACATATCGGCACCTGTCTATGATAATATCTCTGACACAATAGTTAATGTGTTCATGTTTGGGTGATGCTAACACATCGCATCTGTCATGTGTACTGTCTCTTAGTCCTAGGGTGTACCGTATATGTTCTTTCTGTAGCAACTAGTCACCTAGCAGCTTAGTCTTTGGCATATTCTTATTGTAGGTATCAGACGTCCTCTGCTTGCTATGCAGCGGCCGATCATAGCCTGTTCTTCCACAATATCTGAGTGTTCATCCATGCTAGCAAAATCCCAATTGGGTTCTTCTGTCTCAGTCGTTCTTCCTAGGTCACTTTGAACTAATGTTCTATGAATGTATGGGTGTGGTATATCTCCTAGGTTGTTTAGACTAGACCCGTTCATAAAGGCGTTCACCTTATGTGGATTCCTAGCTTACAGCATAGCTGGAGCTCACTCTGACCCTCCTTTGTATCACCGAATAGAGGCCTAGCGCACTAGTGTTATCTAGTGACGACTAGATGCTGTATGCTAGCTTAGGTTGTTTAATTGATAGGCCTAAGTTCGCAAAAATAGCCAAATGGACGTGCATTGGGTGTTGCGCCATCTCAACACAACCGAGGGTGCAGCACTCACTCGGGCAGGTCAGGAAAACCCTCTGGCATATTAGACAGGTTATGCAAAGCCGCACAGAGCTGCATGCGGCTTTTGGGCATTATGCAAAGCCATGTGCGGCACTGGGCAGCTTTTGTTTTCCCATCCATTATGCACGCAAACCTTACATATAGTGCCTTGAATGCCATCAGCATTGATTCTCGGATGAGGCAGGAGAAAGAAAGTGGAGCTAAGTGGAGTAAATGGCCATTTTGGCAGTGTCACTGCCATAGCCACACAGGAGCCGTGCCGGAAGCCAAATAATGAGGTGAAAATGATGCACATTACGTTGGGTAAGTGGTTCAATGTACTGTATACCACCCAATTTACCCTTATCTCTCCAAAATGAACCTAGTTTTCCTCATAAATCTGTTGGTTTGTTGTGCGGCTTTGCACAACGCACAAAAGCCGCATGCGGCTCTGTGCGGCTTTTCACAAGCTATCTATTGTCTCTGGCCGACTCATCCGAGAGTGAGATGGCAGTTGCGAGCTGGACAATGAGTTCGCTGAGGAAGTCACCTCTGAGTTGACAGACAACTTCATCAACCACATCAGCCAAGGTGGGGCAATCCCGGACAAGATGTCCTGGGGCACCGCACCGGAAGCAGGTGTGGGGAGGGCGATGCGTGCAGGCTCGGTCGACATCCATGGGGATGACTGGCAGAGGCAGTGGAGCGGCAGCCCTAGATGCTGGGGCATGAGTGGGCCTGAGTATCGGGGGAACAGCAGGGAGGAGACCGCTGCAGGGGCGAGCCACTGGCGGAAATGGCGCGAGGCCACAACCTCAGCTGATGATCAATCAGCCTTGGTTGAGGCTCTCATATGTGCCAGCGCCATTCGAAGTAGTCATTGAGCGATGGCGGATTCACCGAGGTGGTGATGGCAATTTTAATCACCAGGTCGAGGCCAGACCAGTACTTGGTGACCTTGACCAGCTCGTTGGTGATACTTGTGACTTCGAACAGGTCTTCAAAGTCATCAGTGTAGGCCCAGATGTCGCGGGAGCCCATGTGGTAGCTCACTGATTCCAACTTCAGGAGGGCATGGTCCTGCTCATTTTCCTCGACGAACTGGAGCCAGAAATCAATGATAAATCCGGCCCAAGTTGGGAAAGGGAAGTGAGCCTTCGCCGACTGTTGCTCAACCCATTTCTGAGCGGAGCCCTTCGCCATAAAGGACATGGCGAAGCGTACGGCTTTCTCTTCAGAGGTCTGGCCACCCTCCACAAAGTTCGGACGGTGTGGAGGAATGACCAGCTGAGGGACCAATCACCGTTGAAGACAAATGGGGGGGTTCAGTTTTAACACTGATTTTGCGGCTGGGTGTACATTGGCAAATAATCCTGAACCGCTGGCTGAAGGTGGGTCACCAAGGGTCGGGGCAGTATGGAATGTGGTGTTGGAGAGATTTTCTAAAAGGCCAGTGAGGCGGAGGAGTGCGTCTTCAACATTACCAAGGCGGATGAAGGTGTCCTCATCGGCGTTCAATCAGCAGCAGGGGAGGAGGGGTCGCGATTCAAAGCAGGGGAGACTGGAGCACTGTCGTAGTCCGAGTCTGAGTCTGCACCAAAATTTGCAATCTTGACTAGTTAATCCCTTGGATACTTTCTTCTGCTGTAAGGGCAACCTCGAGGCTTGGTAGAAGCTCTGAGACTGGTGAGGGAGAATCCAAAGCTTAATTGACAGTACTATTACAGGAATGGGAATATTATGCACCTAGCAAGGGAGAATCCAAAGAGAAGAATTCAGGTACTGCATGATCGTACCAAAGACATTGTTGACCTCTTCCGTGCCTGGAATGATGAACCATTCAGTGAGACCAAAATCAGTCTCGGGTCCATTCTGGGAATGGGTTCCGCAACACATCAGCAAAATCTAGGTCCACTATGTAGCTTAATGTAGTGCAGGGTAGCTGGTTGAGACAAAGCTGACTTGTGGTGGTGAATCTGTTTCAAATTTCCTTAGGTCATATGAGTCAGTATGTTTCATCCTTATCTCCCAGCAATTATCCCAGATTCCGGGCATAAACCACATCTAAAACATCACACTATATAAGACCAAGCACAAACAAGTCCCGACTGACAAGGGGGGAACTACCATGGACGTCTGATAAGTCCTTTCTTTGTGCCCCTGATGCCTGGGTCCCATCATGAGTGCAACTGGTGGCAAAGAAAATGAGTTCCACATACGAAGAGGATGCCTCCTGATAACTTCGGTGAGCATTTCAGCCTGATCATGAATCCTTTCCAAGGGCTGCTGAAATCTGATCCCTGGTAAATCCACTATTTCCCTGCTCTCTTTGATCACCTCAGCCTCAGTAGACGACCCTATGTATGCCACCATTGCTTGTGAAAATGCAGGTCCAAAATCTTTGTCAACTGCCGACTCCTCGGTGAAGGTTTGCTCGGCGCAAATGCACAGCACTATGAAGTAATAAGGGTCAAATCTATCATATGTTGGAAGAAAATTGGGAGTTCATACAAGCTAACAACTCCACACATCCTACTGGTGCCTTAATTGATTCCTCCTGAGATTCCATCAAAATGTGGGTGCATGCCTAACACTGGTTCACATACAATATTGGGAAATTTGTGATTAAGAGCTTTCATGCAATGTGAAATGTTCTGGTCCTGAGGTGGAATGAATGGGAAACAAGTGTACACATACTTGCAAACTGACAAACTTGATGCCGCGGAATTATGTGGATGAGAGGAATGATGAGCCCCTTGGCAGGATATTAAGATGGTAAGACCAAGAAAGACATACTGTCTGAAAGGAAAGAAATTTATCAGCAATTTCTGAAGCAGAAGCAGAAGCAAGCATGTGGCACTCACGTGCTGCAGGGAGGGTAGAATGCTCAGCTAAGCCAAGGGGGGGCAGGTGGGAGAAAAAACCACTCACATACTGCAGGGATGGCAGCATGCTCAGCTAAGCCAAGGGGAGGCAGGTGGGAGAAATAACCACTCACATACTGCAGGGATGGCAGCATGCTCAGCTAAGCCAAGGGGAGGCAGGTGGGAGAAATAACCACTCACTCCCTGCAGGGATGGCAGCATGCTCAGCTAAGCCAAGGGGAGGCAGGTGGGAGAAATAACCACTCACTCCCTGCAGGGATGGCAGCATGCTCAGCTAAGCCAAGGGGAGGCAGGTGGGAGAAATAACCACTCACTCGCTGCAGGGATGGCAGCATGCTCAGCTAAGCCAAGGGGAGGCAGGTGGGAGAAATAACCACTCACTCCCTGCAGGGATGGCAGCATGCTCAGCTAAGCCAAGGGGAGGCAGGTGGGAGAAATAACCACTCACTCCCTGCAGGGATGGCAGCATGCTCAGCTAAGCCAAGGGGAGGCAGGTGGGAGAAATAACCACTCACTCGCTGCAGGGATGGCAGCATGCTCAGCTAAGCCAAGGGGAGGCAGGTGGGAGAAATAACCACTCACTTCCTGCAGGGATGGCAGCATGCTCAGCTAAGCCAAGGGGAGGCAGGTGGGAGAAATAACCACTCACTCGCTGCAGGGATGGCAGCATGCTCAGCTAAGCCAAGGGGAGGCAGGTGGGAGAAATAACCACTCACAAGCTGCAGGGATGGCAGCATGCTCAGCTAAGCCAAGGGGAGGCAGGTGGGAGAAATAACCACTCACAAGCTGCAGGGATGGCAGCATGCTCAGCTAAGCCAAGGGGAGGCAGGTGGGAGAAATAACCACTCACTCGCTGCAGGGATGGCAGCATGCTCAGCTAAGCCAAGGGGAGGCAGGTGGGAGAAATAACCACTCACTCCCTGCAGGGATGGCAGCATGCTCAGCTAAGCCAAGGGGAGGCAGGTGGGAGAAATAACCACTCACAAGCTGCAGGGATGGCAGCATGCTCAGCTAAGCCAAGGGGAGGCAGGTGGGAGAAATAACCACTCACAAGCTGCAGGGATGGCAGCATGCTCAGCTAAGCCAAGGGGAGGCAGGTGGGAGAAATAACCACTCACTCCCTGCAGGGATGGCAGCATGCTCAGCTAAGCCAAGGGGAGGCAGGTGGGAGAAATAACCACTCACTCCCTGCAGGGATGGCAGCATGCTCAGCTAAGCCAAGGGGAGGCAGGTGGGAGAAATAACCACTCACATACTGCAGGGATGGCAGCATGCTCAGCTAAGCCAAGGGGAGGCAGGTGGGAGAAATAACCACTCACTCCCTGCAGGGATGGCAGCATGCTCAGCTAAGCCAAGGGGAGGCAGGTGGGAGAAATAACCACTCACTCGCTGCAGGGATGGCAGCATGCTCAGCTAAGCCAAGCGGAGGCAGGTGGGAGAAATAACCACTCACTTCCTGCAGGGATGGCAGCATGCTCAGCTAAGCCAAGGGGAGGCAGGTGGGAGAAATAACCACTCACTTCCTGCAGGGATGGCAGCATGCTCAGCTAAGCCAAGGGGAGGCAGGTGGGAGAAATAACCACTCACTCCCTGCAGGGATGGCAGCATGCTCAGCTAAGCCAAGGGGAGGCAGGTGGGAGAAATAATCACTCACGTCCTGCAGGGATGGCAGCATGCTCAGCTAAGCCAAGGGGAGGCAGGTGGGAGAAATAACCACTCACGTCCTGCAGGGATGGCAGCATGCTCAGCTAAACCAAGGGGAGGCAGGTGGGAGAAATAACCACTCACTCTCTGAAGGGATCATGGTGTTGGTCAAGTATAATTAGAGAGGAGAAGTGGGTCGTTTACTCACATGCTGTAATGATAGCAGTTTGTTTGGCAGGATATGAGCGTTTAAGGGCCAGATACTCACATACTGTATGGGAAAACTTTGCATTCACCAAGTGACAGATTGAACGAATATACAATGGTGCCCACCTCCTACAAAGATTTCCGGAGACTGGACTCGGCCAAGTTTAATTACTGACCTCCTGTGAAAACATTCATTCATCCCTTCTGGACCAGACAAATTAAAACTTACATGCTATAGCAAGTTCAGGTCATTCAGAGAAGAAACAAAAGAGTTCTGAAATTTCAGGTGAGACTCACTTGCTGGAGGATATCCCTTCAGTTACATCAGATATCAGTTCGGAACACTTACCCAGATATGGGGGAAATATGACAAAGTTGTCTCTGCACGCTGTCTTGCACTCGCCAAATCTGGAGGGATCGATGTTACCCATTCGAGCTTAATATCAATGCGTACTGGTAAGCGTTTCAAGCCCTTCCCTAACTGCGTAATAGATACAAAGGCCAAGGTTGTTGCGTTGCACGGACACCAGAAGTAGCCTCAGCGCATTTTCATCGAGTGAACTCGCGGTCTTGGCCATCAGTTCGATGCAGGTACTGGTTTTCTCTCGCATATCTGAACCATATAATAAGCTTTCTACATTGCAATATCAATGGAACCACCAACCATCAAGCCGAACGTACTCAGAGGGGGGGAAATTCATTTTCTTAAGTTGATCTATGTAGTCTGTGGTTAGCATCCTTTTTGCCATATTGGGGGCATCAGCCATCGCCTCTTGGCGGGTTTTCCCTTCCGTGCGGAGATTTTGGAATGCGGTGGTGACGAGACCATCGAATTTAGCGAAAATCGCAATCACGGACACTTTACAACCACGCTCAGTTAATCTGGGCAGGCTCAATAAGGAAAACTCGCCTTTGCCAGTACCGGAATAGTTGAAGAACTGTGTATCCGCCTCCAATAGTGGTCTCTGAGTGTCCGTCGGGAGGCAGTACCTCATATAGAGTGGGTGAATAATTTTACACAGACATGCTATGACAGACCAGATAGCATGGAGTTGCTCGGACAAATCTCGAGTTGCAGCCCTCTTCTCAATGAACGCTTTGACCTTTTCCGTTTCGTTGACTGAACCGCTCTCAAATCCGCGGGAGTCATGGAAAATGAATTGCGGATTGCTCTTGAAGATCAGCTCGTTGTCAATGTCATGCTCTCCCCGCTGCTTTTCTCTCAGCATCGGCGAATTTTAGATAGATAGGACACAAACCTCTGCTGAACCCTTGACGGAAGAATATTGGAGCTGTGTAAGGACCCGGTGAGTTGCCTCCATGAAACACGCGCAGGATGAACTGACCTTTTTACCGGTCGGACTGAAGATCTTTGGATCCTTTGTCGAGTCGCACACTTTCTTCAGAATGGTCGTCTTGCCGGCATTGGCCCTGCCGATGATGAGAATGCGAAAGTGGCCACATTTCTTCCGGAGATCTATAGCACGCTCGATATTTTGCCCTACGCCGACCATGATGACCAGCGAAATAGCGAGAAGATACAAGAAAAGTGGAAGAGGTTGGCAACGAGGATGAGGGGAGCTACGTTACACCAACGTATAAGTGAGTGCGCCCGACAACGTGGCTGCAGTCACCTTTCTTTGACATGCTTCTCGCTTGATTGGAAATGCAATAATCTTCGGGTATCACCAGGTATAGCGGGCTTCTCTGGCCCCTGGGAGGTTGGCCGATGACTCGCCATTGGTGCCCGCACAACAATCGATTGTCATGAGCGTTATTTTTGCTCTCGCCATGCGGTAGACTGACAGCATAGCGTGTCTCATAGAGGTCGAGTCGCAAACTTTCTTCAGAATAGTCGTCTCGCCGGCATTAGCCCTCATGATGAGAATGCGAAAGTGGCCACATTCTATAGCACGCTCGACATTTTGTTGATTACGACCGAAATAGAGAGAGAATGTAGGGAAAGTGGAAGAGGTCAGCAACGAGGATGAAGGGAGCAACGTTACACTAACGTATAAGGGAGTGCGCCGACAATGTGGCTGCAGCACCATTCCTTGACAGGCTTCTCGCTTGAACGGAAATGCACTATCTTCGAGCATCGCGGCCTTCTCTGGGAACTCAGCAACCTCGGATCGATTGCCGATGATTCACCATTGGTGCCCGCACAACAGGCGATTGAGTGTTATTTTTACGCTCGCCATGCGGTAGTCTGACACCATAACCTGCCTCATGGATATCGTCCCTTTACCTCTTCCACGTCTACGTCCCATTGAACGCTCAGTCCTTGTCCTCGATCTTTCATAAAAGTGCTATGGCTGACAGTCAGAAACTACGCCCTACAACTGAAGAAATACTGGAGGAGTGTCCGCGGTGGGAGCTGTTCCCCCATGCTCATAGCCCGTTTTGATACTTACTGGCATCGATAGATTTCGGATTTTAGTAGTTGGCAGGGTTAGGGATTTCGCAACCCCTTTGACCCTGATCGCTAACCAGGATTGATAGTCGGGAGTGGGGAAATCCTCTCTCATCAACTACGTGTTTGGCGTTGATCGCACGGTATTATGCTGCCCTCTCTCGAACAAGAACAATTGCCTGACTTGCGGCTTATTCAGACTGTATCGCATCGCACTCGGGGGGAATGTAATATTGAAGTGGAACACACTTCTGAACAAAACCCCCGCTTCGTGCTCCACGATTCTATGGGATTCGAGCCTGGACAAACTCAGACATATGACAATGCCAAAGCGTTTCTCGAGTCGCGTGGCGAAGGCGCAGCCCTGAAAGATAGGGTACACGCGATCTGGTGGAGTTATATTATTGGTCAGAGTAGTTTCTCCACTCATGGATGCTAGGCTCTGTATACAAGTCCCGTACGCCGGTAGTAGAGTTTTTGAGACAGGAGATGAAGGGTTTCTCAACCTTGCAGCGACATTCAAGGGTGAATTCCTCCCTTTTTTGGAACGGGATAGCTCCACTCAGTCTCACTCCATCCAGTCCCTATCATCGTCGTTTTTACTCAGTTCGACAAATTGATCAGTGCCGCGGAGAAAAATCTTACCGATAAAGACCTGCGGAAATCCGTGTCAGAAATTGATACTCTTGTAAATAAAAGGGCCGACGACGAGTTCAAGAAGATTTGTCTGCCCCCTCTCCGACGTATCAACCGGAAGCTTAGTTATGCGAGAACATCAGGTTCGCTGTCATTAAATTGATGAAAACGTATCGTCGAATCGTTAACTTTCCATCCCACAGAACTTGGGAAATGGCCCGCTCCATCAGAACGAGCCACTGCCACGGTAGTGGAACTCGTCAGTACCACTCAAACTCTTTTAGAAGGAACACCATGGTTTCTTTCTGCAATATCTCAGAGAGCTAGTGCTCGAGCGAAAATCGATGTATCCATTCAGTAAGTTTCTATTGCGATCTTTGCCTTCGTGGTCATAAGAGTTTTAAAAGAGTCGGCATGAAGAGTGAGTTTCCTGTGCTTCCTGATCCGACCTTCTCAATTGTATATTCTTTAGAATATTGGCGAGGTCTTGCGTCGAGCACACATTTCCCGGGTTTCAAGCTTGAGACATGTCTTGCTGCAATTCACGTAGATATCATCGCAAGTTGGAACTTCAACGATCCAGATGATGTACATTCCTTGTCCAATGACTGATTATTTCTCTGACTGGGCTCTCCCACCAGCTCTTGAATAGTGAACCATTCCTCACACAAATGAAAGAAATATCGCAGCTGGTGATTCCGGACGAGCAGGATCTCAAATCATGGTTGTACGTCGAATCGACAGGTGACGCGACGCCGAGCTGATTTGTTACCCAGTAAGAATGCCGAGAAATTACAGCCCCTCATTGGCGTAGGGGTTACCATTGCCACACAATTTCCCCCCGCGGCTCCAGTTGTCATTCCAGTCATTGCCGTCATCGGTCTCTCAGCGCTGTTTCTAATGTGGTTTGCCTCGGTGTATGAGAGAACGTGCGTAGTCAGATACTTTCCTCCAACGTTCACTGAAACCTGTGTAGTCCCGAAGTCTTGCGCTTCTTCATGGGATACATAGTGGACCTCACGCTCGTGATGGATCATCTGTTCTTGGCCCTTCTTCCCGGCCAGTTACACCGGCCACTTACTGCCGAGGATATCAATCGCGCCTTGGAGAATTACAAGAAGTCGGAAGCTGTGGCAGTTCACACCAAAATTCGCAAATATGCAAAGACTTCCTCTTTCAAGAAGATTTATCGGTCCAATAACGCGGAAAAGGAAGTCAAGGATCTCATTAAGGCACACCGTGCGAGATGAGCGGAGGCCTTGTTTCACAAGTTGTTTAGGTGTACTTTCCAATGTCCTGTTGTTGTAGTCATCACTAGCATTTGAATACCAGATTTCGGCGCAGTGCGGGATTGGAACATCATTTGAGCCCGCCAATCGGTCACAGCTGGTGCTGTACGCGTATGGGGGCGTCCCGACGAACCTCGCCGAATGCAGCCTTCACGCAATCCCTTGCCTTCCTGCCTACGTCAACGCCGCCTCCCGAGGCGCACCTGCGTCATCCGAATCCTCGCATCTCTACCTCGACCAGCTCCACCGCGCTAGGGCATCAAACCGTGCGTATTACGCCTACGGCCGTAAGAAATACGGGTGTAAGTCGCCGACGGGACGGAACGGTCAGATCCATGCATAAAAAGGCTGGGTGGAAGGCTGAGACGGGACGGGGCCCGTGCGTATCACCCGTTTACGGCGTAATTACGGGTACTTATCGCGGGAAAAATCACAAAAAATTTTGAATCTGTTGGAAAAGAAATATCGTTGACGGTAGTTCTAGTCTGCGCCAGCCCCGGTCAGCTCGATGACAGTGTTTCTAGCCATGCGAAGCCGGGCCTTGACAAACATCAGCATCCGGATGGTTTCCGCCTTGAGACTGGGGCGGCGGAGGCCGATAGTATCCTGACCGCCAGAGAAGATTCTCTCCACCGCAACCGCAGAGCCTAGGATGAGGTCAGTGTGGTTTTTCAAGGGGAGCCTGAGGAAAGCGTACCGGGAATGCAGAGAACATTGCGGACAAGACGGTACAGGTTAGGAAACTGGTGGCGGCGGCCATACCACCAATGAAGCGGATCTACGTCGAGGTGCTCAGGGACACTGGTAATCCTGAAATATTCTGCGAGCGCGGCGGTGTGCGTGTCACGGCCCCGATTCCGATACCGAGCCAGGAAGTCGACCTTTTGAGGAGAGCCATTGGCAGGGGTTTGGGGCTGAGCCGCCGACCGTGCCCTAACCAGACCCAGAAAACTGGAATGCCAGCAAAATGTGATGTCGCCAGAAGCTTAGTGTGCCGCACCGAATCGGATTTTAGCAGCCAGAGCAGGTAGGTAGGTAGGCAGGAAATTTGAGGACCAGGAAATTGGGCTGCGGAAGACGACGGCTGGCAATGCTGAAGTCGGAGACTCGGAGAAAGGCCCGCGTGGGAAGTGCGCGGATAACCTGGGCCGGTCGTTACGGCATGTACTTACTTTTCCGTCTTGCTTTCACTGGGCTGCTTCACCCTTCAAGGACATGGAACGCCTTGAGCTTGGATGGAACTGGTGCATGAATAGAAATTGAGTTGAACTCCGTGAATAACCACGTCGGAAGACCAAGCTCTCGACTCATTGGGAGAAAACTCAATGGCTGGCGCAGACACTGGCTTGGGGAACGCAGACTGCGCGTACGTTTCCGGGGACACGAGCCTACGCGTCCTCTAATCCGGTGTTTTGTGCTCTGTCGCGGTGCGGCGGGAGGCCCCGCCGCGTTTTCGACGGCGGCGCAGGGCACACTACGGTCGCTCCTCCCCTCGCAGCGAGGCCCTAGACTCCCCTGCCTACCGCTGCGACTGGGCCATCCTCTTGAGATTCGAGACCCCTGAGCTCGCTACGGCTGCAGCAACAGCTCTTCAAAGACTTCCCCCCTGACTTCATCTTGCTGCGGGAACAGCTAGCGCGCATCGCGGGGCAGCATTTGATTCTGGACGCATCCGCAGTAACTCCGCGTGACACCATCCTCGAGCCGCGAACGAAGATGAGGACGACGATCGAAGGGAACAGGCGGGATCGGCGGTCAATGGCGGCGGGCTGCTGGTGGGGAGAGGACTCTCCCACCGCCTTCAAATTCTTCCTTATGCTCAATCCACGCCGCGATTCGGTGCACACTGTGTCTGCTCAGCACGCCCTTGGGCGCCCCTCGGTCCCACTCGCCATACGCCTGCCCTCCCTACCGCGCGTCCGGGATGCTCACGCGCAAAGGACAAGACGCCACAACATACAAG
The DNA here is from genome assembly GCA_014925785.1 of Mycena galopus ATCC 62051. Classification (NCBI taxonomy): domain Eukaryota; kingdom Fungi; phylum Basidiomycota; class Agaricomycetes; order Agaricales; family Mycenaceae; genus Mycena; species Mycena galopus. Next base: position 444,920 of record WIQG01000099.1, read on the forward strand.
CCAAAGTCGCGTCCACACACGACGCCGTTTCCCCTTGGCGCTCTCATCCGCCGCACCTTCTTCCGAGCTCCAGAACTCATGCCGCAGCGGGGTTACATAGTCACTTAGATTACTCCCTTCTGGTCCATCTACGCTCCCCCTCCGACGTCGTCCTCTCCTCCCCCGCGGGGTCGTCTCGCACTCGCTGCAGGGCCTCGCCAAACAGCTCGTCCGCGCTGTGGTGCGCAGGCTTCAGTACACGGTCTTCATCCTCGACGCGTCTAAGCTCATGATGCGCGTGCTCCCCGGGGAGGTGGGCGGCTGCCACATATCAATCTTGGGCCCGTCCCCAGCTGGGGATGGTGTCCCGCAGGATACAGCAGCAGGGAGGCACACCCGGAGAGGGATAGAGCCCCGCCTTTGCCGCCTTGCCGGTGCCGCCCTCGCCACCCGCAATCGGATCCAGCTCCCGTTCCCGAGGGCACCTGCAAACAAGACGAACGCGCGAATGCCCGCCATCATGGCGTTCCTCGAGCAGTGTCTGCAGCCTAGTCCCATCACCAGGAGCGCCAGGAACACCCGGGCGCGCGCCGCCGGTCGACGTTCGCCACCGCCATCTCGCCCGCGGTTCGCTTTGCGCATCGCCGCTGCCCGGCACCGCCCTCGCCCTCGCCGTCCCCCGCACTCGCTCAAGGCGCCCATCTACCGCTCGGGCGGGTACACGGAGAGCTCGCCGCTCGCGCTCAGTCCGCTCATGGCCGTGCGCCGCCTGCGCCGTACCTGGAACCGCAGGCCCCGAAACGATGCAGCTTTTTTGTGTATCCTTGCGAGCTGCCAGGGGCTGCTGCAGTGCGTGGAGGCGAAGATCGGGACATGGGCATGGGCATAGGCATAGGCATGGGGAGAAGGATGGCGTTGGATGACGTCGACGGGGAACTGCGAGTGCGGCGTATGATCTCTGCGGGTGGGAGATCAGATCAAGGTCGCGAAGGAGCGCGCGGCTGGGGAAGGAGCTGGCATGGACGCTGACGATGACGTTTCTATCGAAAGAGGATCATACGCTGAACGGGAAGTATCTCCCAGGCCACACCCCACCCCGCTGCACACGCACCCGTTACCTCCGCCGCTTACCCACGCACCTCGCTGGTGGTCCCCACCGCCATCTCGCCCCCGGCTTTCTTTCCCGCACCGCCCCGCGCACGCGCTCGCTCACCTCGCCCTCACCGTCCCCCGCGCCGGCTCAAGGTGCCTGTCTACAGCTCGGACTCGGGGACGGGTACACGTGTCACGGAGCGCTCGCGTTGACTCCGCTCATGGTCGTTCGTCGCCTGTGTCGTACCTGGAACTACAGGTCGCGAACTGGTGCCGGAGCTTCTTTGTGTATCCCAAGTCCTTGCGAGCTGGGGCTGCTGCGGCGCGGGGAGGCGATGGGCACGAGCATGGGCATGCGGAGTAGGATGGCGTCGACGGGAACTGCGAGTGCGATCTGCGGGTGGGAGATCAAGCTCGCGAACTTTGAAGGAGCGCGCGGCGCAGGACGGACGTGGCCGTATCGTATCTGTCGAAAGAGGTCAGGAAGTGTCTGCATGAAGCGTCCCCGGGCCCCACCCGCCTCACCCCGCTGCGCACGTGCCTGCTACCTCCGCCGCTCACCCATGCACGTCGCTGGTGCCACCGTACTGTATCATTATTCTTATTTCCCATCCCATGCCATCCATCCCTCTCAATGTACGCACACCACCGTTCTCCTGTGTTGTTGCTTTCTGAGTCTCGTCTCGTCTCATATCTGCGATCCACACACTATTGTTCTGCCTTTTCTTGTCTCTGTACACTTTTTTTTTGCGTCTTGATTACGGCAAACGCGTGACGTCACAGCCACTCACTTTACTCTTTGTCTCGACTCTCCTCTCTCGTCCCGCGACCAAGAACGAAACGACGCGTCTAATGCAACTGGGACCTCTCTCTGATTTTGTTGCTGTCAATGGTATTCCCTTGGCTGAGTATGCTATTGAATACTCGGCGGATGGATCCAGGATCATCCACAGAGTATTCCACAAGTATTCCACCACAAACTCAGATAACTCCACGCCGTCTACAGATATCCAAACATGAAGGTCACCGAGACCCATTTCCAATGTGCGTCTTTGGGCGCAAGCGAGGCGAGTTGATCTGGCGCTGCATTCAACCCACATAGAGTGAAATTCTCGGCGGCTACCTCTGCATTTAAAGTCGAAGTCGAACCGACATCATGGACACCGTAAAATTGCTCAATATGCAAAATACACAAGATCCAAGCTCGAACCATAATCAGAACAATCAAGGGAATGTAGATGGCTTCATAACATGCTCGAGTTTGCAACCACCTCGGTTTGAAATTTAAGAGGTGCTGATTTTCGTCACCACATCCAGGGAGAAGCCCCACATTTCAGTTCCAGGAAGAGCTTTCTGTACCTGCTCTGCCATGAGTTTTCGATATGCCGCATCCTGGGTAATCTGCAACTACGCGCTCAAATGCTGTTTCAACTCAGAAAAACGAACTGGACCAGCCTCAACTAGGTCATCCAAGGTCTATGGGACAGGATTATTGAGAATCACATGCAAAGTACAGTCTTGATTTTCTCTCACCTCGTGCTCATGCAGAAGAACAACCACCTGCTCTGCTTCGGGATAGTTCAGTGTACGAGCTTCATCAGCTATGTTCGTATTCTGTCTCCACTGAGGTAGGAGAGTGAGCATCGAGTGGCGCAGAGCATCAGCAATGGGTCGACGAACATAGGTGTGCTTCAAAATATTCTTCTGGCAGACAGGGAGCTCAACAACACCTATGGAGCCCAGATATCACCAGTAACTAGTGTGGGGATTAGGCCCCTAATCCCCACAGTAGTTACTGGCAAATTTCGTTGTTCAGGGCTCACTGCAATAATTATGGGAATAACTTTTGATACCTTTCGAAAATTTTGAGAACTTGGGAGGTGTAGGGTAAGTCTCAGGCTATTTTCAATAACTTTTGCTAATTATGGGACTTGGGGGTCATCTGAGGTGTTATCCCACTAATTTCAATAACTTTTGATAATTATAGCACCTAACAGTGCATGCTGGGGCCTCCCATGCTAATCTCAATAACTTTCAATAATTATCACACTTCTTCACTCAAAATGAGTCACACCAGCCCAAAAAGGAAATTCCTGATACAATACAGTGATCAAAGGCTAAGAGCATGTTCCCCACCTTTGGCACGGTTCACTACTAGCACAAACATCTGGTACATCAGCTCAGAGAGGTAAATATGGAGGCTACTCCCAGCTAACTCAAATAACTTTTGATAATTATGATGATTGGGTGTTCATATCGCCGGCTTTTTGAAAGTATTTCGCATTTTTGGGAATAATGACAAGGTCTATCCCAAAACGGTAAATGCCATCGGGTAGAGCACAACAGGAGCTACAACTTTGGTTTGGGTCTATTTTTAGAATTTAATCCCTAACACCCTTCCCGCCAGATGCTACGGCCACACATATGGTACGTACATATGTACTTATGGTTCATGTTCATGTATTGAGAGCCACCAAATTTGGTGCATGCTGAGAAACCATGTGCTTCTACAGATCTCCTGTGAGTGATTTCCATACATATCGACCCTGCCGCAACACGCGATCTGATGCTCCAAAGGCAGGTGTACCATGTACCCTAACGTATACATACGTGATCTGTAACATACTGTTGGGCACCGAATACCCTTTATATAGTCCTGTATGCATATGGATTTCCATCTGTACTCTCATATTTTCTCGTGTACTGTATATGGTACATACGGTGTGATTCCCTATGTTTTCCCCTCTCAAACACCCAAGGTTACTACTAATCCTAACAAACTTATCAGAGGGTAATGTTTGCGTCACTTAACCCAACAATCAATGTCCATATGGTATTGTTGACCATTACTGTCATATTGATGGCTGCCCTTGTAGGCTCGGCAATCACCTTGGATGTGATAGGTCACCTCCAGATTCAGGTGAGCCCTTGAATTTGATGCTCAATCAAGCATTTTTCAACAAAAAGTGTCGCATTTGAGAAAGTATTTTGTATTTTGTGAGCCAACAGTCTCACTGATGGGAAAATGTCTTAAGGGACTTCTGTAGCCCTGAAAAGGGTCTACAACTTTGCCTGCAAGATCAATGAGAGTTTGGGTCAATTTCCTTTTTGGGCTACTACCACCTTCGCCCAAAAAAGGAAGTTTTAGCAATCTTTACTTCACACTCCACAATGCAACTATTATGATTGATATAGTGTCTTCTTGAATGAAGTCTCAAGGTTATTGGAGCATCCCTGGATGTATCACCTTCCCAGAATGGCCTTATATTCACTCACTACTTGAATGTATTGTGGTTAGATTATTGTCACCCTGCAGGTATGGAGGCTGAAAGGAGCAATTTCGAACAATGTGATTGTCGTATCTCAATATTTGCAATTGTCTTACCTCATTTCCATGTTGCTAAACATGTGATTACATTCATATGTGAGATATGTTGTTGAGCCAAATCGGTCCCTTGTACTTGTGTCATACAGTGAAATCTGATTGATTAAACTGATAAGCTTTATATTTAACACTTTGGGATGAGCCTCAGGGTGAGAAATATTGAAATTCGGGTGATATATAACCAGACAGGTCAATAGTGTGAAATGACATTTGTTGATGATTTGCTTAATTGCGCACCAAGGACAATAGCCAGTATGAAATAAGGACTCAGAACATCAACAAATGAAACAAACCACATGATTTCTGGCTTACTTTGAGGATTTCTGACAAGTTTTGGTCAGATAGCAGGTTTAAGACTGAAAGGTGCCCTATACTTACATAGTGAATCATGGTGAGCCTTCCAACGCAAACGCGTGTTCGTGATAATTTGCCATCAAAAAGTTCTATCTTTTTTTTGCGACCACATGTAGGCATGTTTCTTTCATAAAGCTGTTGTCTGATGTATCACAGAGTCTCAGAAAAATGTGTAAGTCATGCAGACACTCTGGATGCATGCAGTGAAGTGTTTTCTTTTATTTGTTCACATGTGTTCGTGATAATCGGATATAATCGGATAGTCCCGAAGGCTCCGGATTTCTCAAAGGAAAGCAGACTGTGGGGCATTTATATTCTGTCTTGATAGTTGTCATGTTTCTTTTACACTGCATGGGCTACCTGAGGCTCAATGATGGAAATGATCTAAAGTCTCATCACAACACTCTTGCCTGGGAAGCCCAATATTCAGATGGTTTGACACATGATGGTGTTCTTAGACCTAGAAATATATTGTTTGGGTGCGGATTTGATGCTTTGCTGCTCTAGCTGAAGTATCCAACAAAGCAGATGATGGGCCTAGTGGGGAAGGGCATGATGTTCCTTTTTTGGGCGAAGGTGGTAGTAGCCCAAAAAGGAAATTGACCCAAACTCTCATTGATCTTGCAGGCAAAGTTGTAGACCCTTTTCAGGGCTACAGAAGTCCCTTAAGACATTTTCCCATCAGTGAGACTGTTGGCTCACAAAATACAAAATACTTTCTCAAACGCGACACTTTTTGTTGAAAAATGCTTGATTGAGCATCAAATTCAAGGGCTCACCTGAATCTGGAGGTGACCTATCACATCCAAGGTGATTGCCGAGCCTACAAGGGCAGCCATCAATATGACAGTAATGGTCAACAATACCATATGGACATTGATTGTTGGGTTAAGTGACGCAAACATTACCCTCTGATAAGTTTGTTAGGAGTAGTAGTAACCTTGGGTGTTTGAGAGGGGAAAACATAGGGAATCACACCGTATGTACCATATACAGTACACGAGAAAATATGAGAGTACAGATGGAAATCCATATGCATACAGGACTATATAAAGGGTATTCGGTGCCCAACAGTATGTTACAGATCACGTATGTATACGTTAGGGTACATGGTACACCTGCCTTTGGAGCATCAGATCGCGTGTTGCGGCAGGGTCGATATGTATGGAAATCACTCACAGGAGATCTGTAGAAGCACATGGTTTCTCAGCATGCACCAAATTTGGTGGCTCTCAATACATGAACATGAACCATAAGTACATATGTACGTACCATATGTGTGGCCGTAGCATCTGGCGGGAAGGGTGTTAGGGATTAAATTCTAAAAATAGACCCAAACCAAAGTTGTAGCTCCTGTTGTGCTCTACCCGATGGCATTTACCGTTTTGGGATAGACCTTGTCATTATTCCCAAAAATGCGAAATACTTTCAAAAAGCCGGCGATATGAACACCCAATCATCATAATTATCAAAAGTTATTTGAGTTAGCTGGGAGTAGCCTCCATATTTACCTCTCTGAGCTGATGTACCAGATGTTTGTGCTAGTAGTGAACCGTGCCAAAGGTGGGGAACATGCTCTTAGCCTTTGATCACTGTATTGTATCAGGAATTTCCTTTTTGGGCTGGTGTGACTCATTTTGAGTGAAGAAGTGTGATAATTATTGAAAGTTATTGAGATTAGCATGGGAGGCCCCAGCATGCACTGTTAGGTGCTATAATTATCAAAAGTTATTGAAATTAGTGGGATAACACCTCAGATGACCCCCAAGTCCCATAATTAGCAAAAGTTATTGAAAATAGCCTGAGACTTACCCTACACCTCCCAAGTTCTCAAAATTTTCGAAAGGTATCAAAAGTTATTCCCATAATTATTGCAGTGAGCCCTGAACAACGAAATTTGCCAGTAACTACTGTGGGGATTAGGGGCCTAATCCCCACACTAGTTACTGGTGATATCTGGGCTCCATAGGTGAGTGGGCCCGCTTACCCAGGACGTCGACCACGACCATGACCGCGTCGAACCCGTGCGCGTCCGGGAGCTCGACAATGAAGTCCACCGAGACAGTGTCCCAGCGTTCTTCCGGAATCTCGGTCGGGTGGAGCTCTCCGTGGGGTAGCTTCCGAAGCGCCTTCGTCCGGTTGCACGGGTCGCAGGTCCGGACGTATTGGCCTACGTGACGGGACAGCTGGGGCCACCAGTAGTTCCGGGCGATGAGCTCAAGGGTTTTGAAGCGTCCGGCGTGCCCGGCGACCCGAGTGTCATGGTGTAGGGCGATGATCCGACGTCGGAGGTCCTTATTCCGCGGTACGACGATCTTACCGCGGTAGTGAAGGAGCCCTCCTGCGATGCGCCACTCGGTCAACCGGGGGGAGCGAACGTTCCGGTTCTTGAGGAGTTCCCGTGCGACAAGCGCGACGGGGTCCTCAAGGTCCGGTTCACCCGCGAAGGCCTCTCGAACGTCGCGAAGGAGGGGAACCTCGGGCCCGGCGACCACGACGCCCTCGAGTGCGCGGGCGTGGAACAAGTCCGGACGGAGAAGGGTGACGTCTGTGGTCCGGGCGACGGGACAGCGCGTCCGGACGACCCATGAGGCGGCCGGGCTGGTGGTGGAGCGCAAAGTCAAACCGGGACAGGTACAGGGACCACCGCGCCTGCCTCCGGTTCAAGTTCTGCGCCTTCCGGAAATACTCCAGGTTTTTGTGGTCCGTCCAGATCTCGACCGGATGTTGCGTACCTTCGAGGAAATGTCGCCACTCCTCTAGGGCTCGGATGATCGCAAGCATTTCCTTGTCGTGGATCTCGTAGTTGCGCTGGACGTCACTCAGACTCTTGGAGTAGAATGCGACCGGATGCCACTTCCCGTTCGCGTCCGGCTGAGACAAGACGGCTCCGGTGGCGTAGTCGGAGCTGTCCGCCTCGACCCGGTACGGACGCAACTCGTCGGGTAGGACTAAGACGGGCTCCGCGGTCACCGCGTCCTTGAGAGCTTGGAAGGCGGCGGCCGCGGCAGCGGTCCAGGTCCACGCGACGCTCTTCTTTGTGAGGTCGAAGAGGGGCCGCGCGATGTCCGAGAATGCCCGGATGAACCTCCAGTAAAAGTTCGTGAAGCCGAGGAACTGCTGCACGTCCTTCTTGTTCTCCGGAGCGGGCCAGGTGGCGACTCCGGCGACCTTGACCGGCGACCTTGACCGGGTCCATCTCGACGTGGTTGTGCGAGATGATGACACCGAGGTACTCGATCGACGACTTCTCGAACTCGCACTTCTCTGGCCGGAGGTAAAGCTTCTGCGCCCGGAGCCGCCGGAGGACTTCTCGGACGATCTCTCGGTGGCGCGCAAGATCGGAGTGAGCGATGAGGATGTCGTCAAGGTATACCATGACGTCTCCGGACAGGATGAGGTCTTGGAAGATGTCGTTCATCATCGTCTGGAACGTGGCCGGAGAGTTGGTGAGGCCGAAGTACATCACCAGGGGCTCAAAGAGCCCTCGGTTGGTACGGAACGCGGCCTTCCACTCGTCGCCTCCCCGGATCCGGACGTTGTTGAAGCCCCACCGGACGTCGAGTTTCGTGAAGAACCGGGCTCCCTTAAGGCGGTTGATGAGATCGTTAATCAGCGGGAGCGGATACCGGTTCTTTACGGTCATCGCGTTGAGCGCCCGGTAGTCCTGGACGAACCGGAGGCTTCCGTCCCTCTTTTTGATGAAGAAGACTGGAGACGCCATCGGTGATTTGGACGGACGGATCCGGCCGGTGCTCAACCCATCCTCGATGAACGCGTCAAGTTCCTTCTGCTCGAGGGGGGAGATCGGGTAGACCTTGCAGTTGGCCGTTTTCGCGTCCGGGACGAGTTCGATGGCATGGTCCCACGCCCGGCGTTCCGGCAGCGCGTCGAACGATTCCTTGTCGAAAACGTCCGAGAAATCCTCGACCCAGGCCGGAACCGAAGTCCCAGGCGGGGCCAAGTTCCGAGCGAAGGCCTCTGCGAGCCGTTGAGAGACGGTGCTACCCGCGCGGATCTCTTCGGTCGGAGCGAACGCGGTGTAGAGGATCTGGTCGCCTTCCTCGAGCTCATCGTCATCGTCATCGTCGTCCGGGTCTGGAGTGAGGTCCGGAAAGTCGTCTCCGTCGTCATCCGGATCGTACCCGTCGTCTCCGCACCACTCTTCCGAGTCGACGGCGCAGATAGACGGGACGGGGCCTTCGCGGAGCTGCCAGAGGATTGCGGCGGAGATCTTCGCGTTGCGATGGACAGTGCGGAGTTCGTCTCGGCAAGTGCTGCAGCTGGTCGGGCAGCAGGTCATCCGGACTTCCTTGGTGTCCCAGTCGATCTCCGGGTTGTGCTTCTGGAGCCAGGAGTAGCCGAGGATGACGTGCTGCTTTCCGAGCCGCGTTACCGCGAGTTGGATGCGTTCGGAGTGTCCCTTGTAGTTGACGACCATATCAACCACGCCGGAAATGCCTCCGGACACATTGGGCGTACCATCAACATTGAGGACCGGAATGGGCTGAGAGAGCTTCCGGACGGGAAGGTTACGGGAGATCACGTACTCCGAGTCGATGAAGTCTCCGGTCGCTCCGCAGTCGACCAGACCCTTCACGGACATCGTAGCCGCGGTCTCTACTGATTGCATCTCTAACGGAATGTGTAGGGAGTTCCAGCCCTCGACGGAGTCGATAACGTACCGCTGGGGTAGTTTGCGCTCCCACCTAGGGCGGCGGACGCGGGGAATGGAAGGGGTTTTTGCCTCCGGGGCGGGAATAGGGGGCTCCGGCTTGGGGACGGAAGCCGGAACAGGGGGTGCGTCTCGCGTTTCAACTGCTGATTTATTGGGTATATCTTTGTACAAGCAGGAGTAACGATTGGGGGACGCGACCGAGGGCGCACCGCTCACTCGACCGCGTCCGGAAAACCCTCCGGCTCCACATCTCTAGTTTCCGGCTCGGCCGGAAGCCCAGCAGAGGTGGAGAGGCGCGCGAAGAGCTCTCCGAGGAGGTCGTCACCTAGTTGATGGACGACCTCGTCTAGGACGTCCGCGTGCCGGACATCCGAGGGAGTCGGGCAGTCTCGGGCGAGGTGTCCGGCCGCACCGCAACGGAAGCAAGCACGGGGCGTGAAGCGCGCGCGAGTCCGGTCGACATCCATCGGGATGCCGGGCGGAAGGGCGGGCGTCGGCGCAGCTTTGGGAGCGGGCATGAAGGAGGGGACTGGGAGGAACGTCCCAGTGCGGGGGCGTGCGGCCGGAGCCGGGGTGCGAGTCGGGGGTACTCCCGTTCGGACACGAGCGAGGGCGTCGTACTGGCGGAAAGCGCGGACACGCCATTTGGCGTAGTCCAGCAGCGCCGGAGCGGTTCCGGACGTGGTGATAGCCGCGTTAATCCGCGGGTCGAGCCCTGCACGGTACTTGGTGACGCGGACGAGTGGGTCCGTGTATCCGGCTGTGGCTGCGAGCTCTTCGAAGTCGTCCGTGTACCGGTAGACATTGCGGGAGCCTTGGTAGTAGCTGTGAGTCTCCAGCCGGAGGAGAGCTTGGTCTTGCTCGTTTTCCTCTACGAACCGGAGCCGGAACTCGGACTCGAATTCCGCCCAGGACGGGAACGGGAACGGAACAATTGCTGACTGTCGCTCTGCCCACCGTCCGGCCGCGTCTCGCGCCATAAAGGACATGGCGTACCGCACGAGTTTTTCCTCTACGACCTGTCCGTGGACCATGAAGGCTTCCGGAACCAATCGGAGGTACGTGAGGACGGAGTGGAGGAACATCCGTCCTTGCGTCTGGTCACCATCGAAAACAGCTGGAGGGTTCGGTCGGAGAACCGATTTTGCTGCTGGGGTGAGGGTGGTGAAGTCTGGACCCGCCGCCGGAGTCAGAGCGGCAGGGACGGGGGCAGTTGCGGGTGCATTTTGGCTATTATGTAAAACGCGGAGGAGTAGGGTTTCGATATTTGCGAGAGAGTCTTCAACCGCAGTCAGCCGGGTCTCGGGGTCGGGAGCCGAGTCCGGGATGTGAACATCCGGGAGCTCGGGTTGTGTGGACCCGTTTCCGGGCGTCGGGGCGTCCATCGAGGAGGAGGGGTCGAGGTTGGAAGTGGGGGAGGCCGGAGCACTAGCGTAGCGGTCCGAGTCCGAGTCTACACCGAACTTCGCAATCTTGACCAGTTGATCCCTTAGATCCTTTCTTCTGCTGTAAGGGCAACCTCAGCTCGGCGCGTGAGCGCGGGAACTAGCGGGAGAATCCGAAGTAAACTCAATTCATGGTACTAAATACAGAGTTCTAGAATACGCACCTAGCGGGAGAATCCGAAGAGAAGAAAGGATAAGGATTCCCACGCTAGGCGAGGTTTTTATAGGTACTAGCCAGTAGCACGTGTCCGAAGTAATCGGCAGTGATCCCGAGCTTGATCGCATAGTACGTTCCAGTGCGAGCGGCCGGACGAAGGGGGATGAAGGGGAATGGAGTCCGGAGGGCCGGAGGACGACGTTCCGGGTGAGGGCGGACGTTCGGGTGACGCAGGAGGACGGGAGATGCCGGACGCAGAGTAGGCGTTGGACAAAGGATCGGACAGGCCGCGGGGCAGTGTGATGGGCCGGAGCCGGGTGGACGGATGACGGACGACGGACGGGCGGTTCCCCTGACAGATGGTCTTTGCCCAGAATCTTTGACTGCTTTGACACTAGGATGGTTTGAAACTCCTCAGCTTCCTTCAACTTGCCCATTTTTCCGTAAGTCAATGCCAAGTTTCCCATTGCCAAGAGGGTGCTTGGATCATCTTCACCAGATTACTCTCTTTGCTTCTCCAAGAGCACATTGCGAAGCTCTGCAGCCTCCTTGAAATTGCCCAGGTTGTGGTAAGTAACGGCCAAATTCCCCATTGCTGTGAGTGTTTGCTGGTGGTTGTCACCAGATATCTTCCTTTGCGTCTCCAAGACCATGATGCCAAGCTCTTTGGCTGCCTGCAAGTTGCCCATTTCTTGATACGACAGTGCCAAATTTCCTATTGCTACAAGGGTTTGGGGATGATCTTCACCTGATATCTTCTTCCGTTTCTCTGAGACCACCGTGCCAAGCTTGACAGCCTCCTCCAACTTGCCCAGCTTCCGGTATGTCTCTGCCAGCTTCCCCATTGTCAAGAGGGTACTTGGATGATCTTCACCCGAGATTCTCTTTCGCTTCTCCAAGACCATGATGTTAAGCTCTTTAGCCTCCTGCAAGTTGCCCATTTGTTGATACGACCATGCCAAATTTCCCATCGCTACAAGGGTTTGGGGATGATCTTCACCTGATATCTTCTTCTGTTTCTCTAAGAACACAGTGCCAAGCTTGACAGCCTCCTCCAACTCGCCCAGCTTCCGGTATATCTCTGCCAAATTCCCCATTGCTGTGAGTGTTTCCTGGTGGTTGTCACCAGATATCTTCCTTCGCTTCTCCAGTACCATGATGCCAAGCTCTTGGGCCTCCTGCAAGTTGCCCATTTCTTGATACGAAGATGCCAAATTTCCCATTGCTACAAGGGTTTGGGGATGATCTTCACCTGGTATCTTCTTCCGTTTCTCTAAGACCACAGTGCCAAGCTTGACAGCCTCCTCCAACTTGCCCAACTTCCGGTATGTCTCTGCCAAATTCCCCATTGTCAAGAGGGTACTTGGATGATCTTCACCCGAGATTCTCTTTTGCTTCTCCAAGACTATGATGACAAGGTCTTTGACCTCCTGCAAGTTGCCCATTTCTTGATACGACAGTGCCAAATGTCCCATTGCTACAAGGGTTTGGGGATGATCTTCACCTGATATCTTCTTCTGTTTCTCTAAGACCACAGTGCCAAGCTTGACAGCCTCCTCCAACTTGCCCAGCTTCCGGTATGTCTCTGCCAAATTCCCCATTGTCAAGAGGGTACTTGGATGATCTTCACCCGAGATTCTCTTTCGCTTCTCCAAGACCATGATGCCAAGCTCTTTGGCCTCCCCGAACTTGCCCATTTCTTGGTATAGCGCTGTCAAACTCCCCATGGCTGTGAGGGTTTCTGGATGATCTTCACCCAATATAGTTCTCGACTTTTCCAAAACCACATTCCTGAGATCCACAGCCTCTTTCAGCTGACCCTGTTTCTTTTGGATGAGTGCAATGTTCCCCAGCGAAATAAGTGTGCTTGGATGATCTTCACCAAGTAACTGCTGTTTCTTTTTCAGGACACTGAGCTGGAGTTTTTCTGCCTCTTTCAACTGTCCCAGTCCCAAGTAGATTTCTACCAAATTGTCTTGGCAAATCAGAATGCGGGGATGGTGTTCACCAAGAATCAGTTGTAACCCACTACAAGCTGTGCATAAAAAATGCTCTGCCTGCTTGAATTTTCCAAGAACTCTGTAGACAAATCCCACAGAATTCATGGCTAGCAGAGTTTGTACATGGTCCTGGCCAAAAATCTGCTGTATTTTTTTGAGCAACATGGTTCCAAGCTCCTCAGCCTTCTTTAATTCGCCCACAGAGCAGTATGCAAGGACCAGAGTATTCATAGCGTCCAGGGTCCTAGGGTGGTCTTCACCTAAGATTTGCTTCCGCTTTTCAAACACAGTGTGTTGAAGTCTTGCTGCTTTGTTTGTTTGACCCAGCTGGAGGTAGGTTGATGCCAGATGGGCTATCAAAATTAAAGTTCCGAGATTATCTTCCCCCAGCAGAATTTTGTGAGTTTCAAACCCCAGCAAACCAACATCATGTGCCTCCTTCAATTGGCCAAGTGACCTGTGTATCACTGCCAGCTCCCCCATCGCCATCAATGTGTCAGGATGTTCATTGCCTAAGATTTTCGCACAGCAGAAACTGAAATTCTGTAGGCTTCTTTTGACTCTCCAAGGAAACAGAGATTGATCATTGAAAGCAGGGTATCTGGATGGTAGGAACCTAACACTTTTTTCCGTTTTTCCACAACCAGAGCATGAAGTTCTTTTGCATCTTTGAGCTTATAAAGCTCAGCGCATGTTTCTGCAAGACTACTCAGAGCTGTCAGGCTTTCTGGATGATCTTCGCCAAGAATTTTCTTCAGTTTAGGCAGTGCAACTAGAAGCAACTGGTGTGATTTCTTAAAGTCACCCAGTGCTCTGTGTATTGATGCAAGAAGTCCCATGGATCGAAGTGTGTCTGGATGATCACTGCCAAGCAGATTCCTTTGCTTCATAACAATCACAGATTCAAGCTCTTCTGCCTCCTCTAATTGTCCAAGTTTGTGGTAAGTTTCCGAAAGATTACCCATTGCATGCAGAGTGTATGGGTCATCTTCACCGAGGAGATTCTTGTGGTTGTTGAAGACCTGTACTTCCAGAGCTTCTGCATCATTGAATCGTCCAAGGCTACGATATGTCGAAGCCAATTTGCCCATAGTACGCAAAGTGTGCAAATCATCTGGACCCATAAGGCTCTTTTGTTTCTGCAGTACCCTAAATTGAAGCTCCTCCGCATCTTCTAGCTTTCCCAGCTTTTGGTATGTCCTGGCTAGGTTTGACATGCAAATCAAAGTGTCTGGATCATCTTTGCCCAGGATATTCTTTCGCTTTTCAACCAGTGCGAGTTCGAGCTGTTCTGCATCCTTGAAATTCCCCAGCTTGTGGAGAGTCGACGCCAGATTACCCATGCTTTCCAGAGTGTCCAGATGATCCTCTCCCAAAATCATTTTTCGCTGCTCAAGAACAAGATGCTCAAGGTCTCTCGCTTCGGTCAATCGCCCGAGTTTGCGATATGCCCTTGCCAAGTTCGCTATGGAACCCAAGGTTTGCGGATGTCCAGTACTGCCTCTCTTCTTGAGCACCCGAAGATCAGCCTGTTTTGTCTCGTTCATTTCTGTTCCACGTAGCTCTTGAGAATATCATGTCAGTTGGGTTGCAGGAGATGTTTTTGACAATGACATTACCGGGAGACACCGCATTCAAAACCTGGTATACCTGAAAATTGGTATCCATCGTGGCATTGAGCTACATTCCTGGTTAAAAACCCTCCCATCGGACAGGACTGGATGCATACTATCAGATTGAGGCGCAATTCCCTTATTTTTTCCTGGTACCCGCTGATTTCATCTGTTGTAATTTGCATCTTGACGATCTCTTTTAAATGTCCGCGAAGCCCTCGGGGTTCCTTTTGTAGTAGCTTCACGGCGTCAAGAACATCGTGCAAACAACTGGAAAATGACAGTTGAGCAACAACATGAAATCAAACGGAGGATATTGACTTTTCAAACTCATTGCATAAATTCTTGAACTCGACTGGAGCCTTATCGCCATGGCGCGAGGTTTGCATTTGGACCACTCGCATGACATCCAGAATATTCGTGCACAGTCCTTGGAGGTCATCGCGATTCTTCTTCACTGTCTGGACCAATGGTTAGCCCGGTTCGAGGGGGGAAGCATTCAATCTCGGACCTGCACTGTCTCCATGAGGATTAAAGCTGTCCCAAAAACTGTTTTGACGTATGGAAAGTGGATATACTCCGCGCCCGCAGCCAGGCCTTTTGCAGTGACGAGCGCTATTGCCATCCAGTCCGAATTTGATTGGGATAGAGATTTCACTGTGGTGTGCACCATCTGAGGGCGAATCGCGGACATGGTGGTAGAAGACTGAGAGATAAGTTGCTGTGGCTTCTAGCTCCGTAGTGAATCGTTGCCTACACCACAGCTTCGGGACGATGGTTGTCAATGCCGTGTGATTTGAAGTGCGTTCGAACGGTCAAACTTGATTGTTGAGTTGTTACTTACCAGACTGCAGCCGGATTGGTCTTGAGTTGTCTCGGCGGCATTTGCGGGAATCAATCAATCAGCTGCTGACGTGTGACGTGATGAGGTTTCTTTGCTTCCACGATGAGACTCTTCTCTTGCGCCTTTCTGGCTCTTCTAGGGTCTGCGGCTCTGTGACTCGTCTAGGCGTTTTTGTATGCTAACTGGCGCTCTTGGGCTTCCTTAGCTCTTGCTTGAATATCTACCTGGCAACATATGTCTTTCTCTGCTGAGTGCGGCGGCGAAGTCACCGAGGGCGGGGCGGTAAAACGTGGGGGCGCCGCGGAGATGGGGATATGCGAAGAAGACATTGTGGTAGGTGGCTCGTTTGGGTTTCGAGTTCCGATCCTGCCATAAATGGAAAAGCAACTTGCGTTTTGCGCAGACGGACGTCGAGCTAGTAAAAAGGACTTCAGTGACGGCGAGGCGTTTCCGATGTGCTATTGCGGTGTGCGTCCGTCTCTTCCCTTCGCTGTACCCCGTATTTAATTGACAAGATATTATCCATGTACAGCCGCTCTCCCGACTCTGGAACGAAGAGGTCGTGCGGATGGCGTGGAATCGAGGGAAACCAGAAAAGTACGTTCAACTGATCGAGCGGGAATGCGTACTGACTTGCACACATAGTCTAGACCACTTTTTCTCAGACCTAGACCGCTTCTTCGACCCCGCGTACGTGCCCTCAGAACAGGTCAGTCATTGATCTTATCTCTTTTCCAATCCCAATACCGTCTGTCCTGCCACCATTTTCCCATCTATGACCTGATGGATGGAGCGAGCGAACTGATGTATTATATTATAGGACATCGCCCGCGTCCGTGATCCCGCAGCGTCGGGATCACGGAGACGATCTTCAGGCTGAGAAACCATGAGATGGTGCTGGTGGATGTGCGTCCGTCTCTTCAGTTCCTTCATGGGGAGGAAATCGCGTTTGGGGAGAAAGACGCATGATTCGCGCCTGCTGGGAGTTCTCGGAGGAGCGGTACAATTGTCGTCGCTCGTGGGTGAGGGGAGAGGAGTAGGCCGTACGTTATGCGCTCTCGTTTCCTGGGAGACGGCAGTGCGGGCGGAGACGCTCGTGCGCTTCGCCGCTGTTCTCACCTTCATGCCCGCGTCACTTCCTCCGCGAGATGGGTCTACGACACCAGTGTTGTGGGATCCCGATTCGACGTTCCCACCCCCCTTTCCAGCTTTCCATTCTGTAATTCCCGTCTCTTCCACCTTTCTTGCTTCTCGCTCCATTCTGTCTGCTGTGACAACTAATCATCCCCCCTTTCCACGCAGGTCGGGGGCCAAAAATCCGAGCGCCGAAAGTGGATCCACTGCTTCCAGGACGTCACCGCCATCTTTTTCATCGCGAGCCTGAGCGGATATGACCAGTGTCTTATCGAGAACCGGGATGCGGTGAGTATTTCGTCCCCACCTATTCTATAATGCCTTCGATACGTCCGGATCATTTTGGTGGCTGAGCAGGCGATGGGAACCTTTGGGCGAGGACGGCGCACGCGGGAAGCTGTTTGCGAAGGCATTCTCCAGCAGGGTTGAAGAGAGGAGACGATTTGGGGACCTCTAGCTTCTCTATATCGTCTTGCCGCCTCCCTCCCCTCCCTCCCCGTCTCCTTGTGTTATCTTTTCCCCCTCCCCTTATCTTTGATCAAATGCTGACTTTCGTCCGCTCAGAACCAAATCCAGGACGCATTGACGATATAGGACTCAATCTGCCACTCCAAGTGGCTCAAGAACACATCGATTGTACGTTCCTTATGCTCTTCCTCCCTCTATTCTGCATCTTCGTCGCCCTGCATTTGTCTCTGATCCTTATCCGATGACAAATCTTTGAATTTCCTTTTTTCCAAGCATTCCACCTCTACCCTTCTTGTCCCGCCCCATTCTCGCTATCCCCTCATCCCATCTTCGTGCATCATCGCTGTGCCCCCCCTCCCTCCCCTTTCTTTCCTTACTTGCTTGCCACCCAGACACTGACATTAGGGGGTTTCAGAATTAAAAACTTCGGTCATAACTTGCGTCAAAACTTGAGCTCCAACTTCATCAAGTTGAAGCTCAAGTTGAAACCCGAAATCAGAGTTTGATGTCAAATCGTGCACAAGAGCCCGATTTGACATCCAACTTTCGTCTCAACTTCGGGTCTCAACTTCAGGTCTCAACTTCGGGTATTCGGGCTTATTTACCGTGGATTCTCACCTGACGCTTGTAATTTGCACGAGTAGCGATCACGTGTAATGAATTATTATTATTATTCCCGTCATCTCATATCTACGAGCACCACTACATAATATTTTGGGGTGACAAATGCCCCCAAGAAGCAGACCAAACCATCATTGGATCCGCCTGCTCCTCCTCCTCGGAAGAAATCCAAGCCTCGCGCAGATGTTGTTCTCATTGATGATGATTATGCTCCAGCTGAAAAAATAGCACAGCACAGAATGAAGCAGCGTGCATCGCGAACTAGTTCCCAGCCAGGAATATGTCATAGGCTTCTGTTTTGGGATAGCCGAGCCGACAATTCCGACGCAACTTCGATGTATTTGGGTTCGGGACAAGTTAGGTGGTTCAAAATTAAGACCTCAACTTGGGCCAAAACTTGGGCCAAGTTGGACTCAAGTTGAAGCCAAGTTTTGACGCAAGTTGGACTCAGGTTTCTAATTCTGAAACCCCCTATTCGCTGTTCTCTCCGCAGATTCTCATCTTGAATAAAAACGACCAAGATCAAGACATCGGACATTAAGGATTTCTTCCCCGTGCGTGCCTTTGGTCCTTTCCATCCTTTGTTTCGGTGTTTGGGGCTCTCGCCTCGTCATTCGCACGTCTCCCACCTTTCCATCCATCTTCCACTTCATATCCAGCTACTGCTTCCTACTCCCGAACCCTCCCCGTCGCTTTCCTTGCTTCCCTACTTCGCGACCTTTCCGTCTCTCCTCTGACTAACCTCGCCCCCACAAATGACTTCGACGGCGAGCCTAGGAGTGCGCTCGCAGGGCGTGACTACTTCAAGAAGCGCTTTGGGCAGCTGGCGCAGAATCCGAGGCGGGCGACGGAGCGGGAGATTTATATTCAGTGAACAGTGCCTTGTCTTCTGTTTTTTATCTGTCGGCAGGGTCCACGTGGGCGAAAGGGAGGTAGAAGTGGTCCTGCCCCGGTGAACAGCGGTTGCGCACCGGCGTTGGTGCTGCAGAACGCCGTTTGCCCTTGTGGGAAAGGAAAGAGCCCAACGGAGACGATCTCCCTTCGGGCTGGCGCTGTCGTCTTGCGGCGTGCCGCTCTTTCCGTGTGGATCCTGCCTCTGCATTCTCTCCTTCCGGATGCAGTGGAATCCAGTCCCGAGTGCTGGTGCCGTTGCTCAGCCCCCCCATGATTCCGTCGTCCTTCACCTTTCGCATGCTAACTCATCCTCACAGCGTCACGACAGAAGCCGATCCAGATCTGTTTCGAATGCTCACGGCTGCAGTTGAAGGTACGATTTCTACTCTTTGTATCAAATTATCCGGTCTGTTGACGAGTGTTCACAGAGTGAGTAATTCTTTTCCTCAACCCCTTCCCCCTTTCCTTTGTTCTCCCTGAATCACCCTTGCTGAATGGTCACTAGCATCGTAATTGGGTCAAATGTCAGCCGCATACCGCTGGTCTAGCGTCCCGGGGGATGCACCTCTCGCCTACCGTCCTCATTTCCCCCCTCTTCCCGTCACGGAGCTCTTTATTCATCCGCTCGTCTATCCTTCCTTGCGTCCTTGTGTATCTTCAAATCCGATGGAATGTGACTTTCAGGACCAGCCAAGCTGATCTGGGTTCATTTTTATCGCTTTCGTCCCAGGAATCGGCCAAGAAATTGAATCGGATCTGTAACTTGACGTTTCCTTCGTGCTCTGCGTCGCTCGACGCTCACAACAATGTGCAATTGTCTCTGTCTAAACATGGAGAGGATGTCATGACGAATGGATTCCTCGGTGATATATAAGGCCGTGCCGCAGAAGAGCTCGACAGTACTAAGGCGAGCAGGGTGGCGTTCTAGGATCTCGACGTCTCCGGTTTTACGCAAAAGGCTTCAGGACCGTCCGAGTCGAGCGCTTGGAAATGCCTCCGGCGAGACAAGGATAACCACTTAGAGACTTATCTGACACGTCAGAACATTCTCACCGTGCGGGACGAAGCTGTGAGATAGTTCTCATGCTCATGCTTGCCGCGTTTCCCGCGACAAAGCATTGGATCCGCCGACGATCAGCGACGCCTACTTGATCTGCGTACTCGTCTCTGCCCATCAGACACCATGACAGATGAAGAGATTCAGAACATCATATTAGGGCGTGAGAGCAGATTTGCCCGCCGCTCTCTTAGCGGTTAGGACACCGTCGTCAAGGGTCCATGATTCAGAACGGGCACGAGTTCAACATCAATCTACTTCGCTTTTCAAGGCAAGAAAGAACTCCGATCGGGTTCGAAATTCAAATTGAATATTGAAAGGACCTAGGTATTGCGAAACTCATCTCTACGATCAAAGAACCCGGGCTATTTCGCTACTACTACAAAATTGGGTAGGAGGCGGAAGGGGAGCGGAGATCTAGTGCAAGTTTGAAAGTAGAACTGTTACAGCTCCCAACATGATGAGATGCGTCTGGTCCCATCGTGCTGGACCACTGCCACTATTGGGATTCTTGGTCTCGCTCGAACTCGTGGGTGCAGAGCTCGTGGGCATCGAATATCTGGGCGCCGAACTCGCGGGCAGCATCGAAGGCGGCGCTATCGATGTCGGCCCAAGGGAGTGAGCAAATTGAGGGACGCTCAGATTTGACGTAGACGTGGACGCTGATGAAGCGGGATTCTCAGTCGAGCCGAAACTCGCGTGATCAGCGGGAGTCGACGTTGGCGGAGGCGCAGAGCCCAGAATTAGTGTAGAGGTAGGATCTGTTTCAGTTAAAGGCTCCCCGGGGGCGCCTAAACTCTGGTGAGCGAACTGAGTCGACACCAGCGTATCAGTTAAAGGCTCCCCGGGGGCGCCTAAACTCTGAGCGAACTGAGTCGACGCCGGCGGAGTTGGTGCGGAAGTAGGGGTTGGCTCAGATTTCGGAGCTGGTACAATGGTCTTCCCAGGCGCGCCTATACTCTCATGAGCCCATTGAGTCAGCGTCGGCGCAGCAGTTGGCGCGGAGTGCAGAGTTGGCGCAGACGCTTGCGCAATGGCCATCCGTGGCGCGCCTATACTCTGGTGACCGAATTGGATTGATTCCCTCGCCAGCAGAGTTGGAGCGGAGTTAAGAGCTGACTCGAATACGGTCAACGATCTGGATTGAAATTGCGCGACGGTTGTTTCACTCCCGTCGGCACCATTCGCAAAGCCCTTTTGCAGAGTATAAATTCCTGTGAGTGGGATCACATAATAAAGTGGGAACGTACGAGTTCAGCCGAAGCTAGATGTAAAAGGTTGTTACGATGGATGCCCCACGCATATCCTGAGGTGCGGAATCAAAATTTGCGACTGCATGCAGCGGTTGAAGACCACTTACCGTGCGTGATCTGAAGAAGGATGGTGGTGGTGAAAAGAGCGATTGTGAACGAGGTCATTGAATGCAATGGTGGATGTTGTCAGGGAACTCTGGGATGTTATCATAAAAGGCTGATGGTTTATAAGTGTCCTAAGAAAATCCGGACATCATTGAGCATACCGCTTTGTGCGTATGTGCTATCTCAACCACTGTACAGCAACACATCGTTGTTGATCATTCCTCATTGTATTCAATGGTGGACGTTTTCAGGGAACTGTGGGATGTTATCATGGAAGGCTGACGGTTGACAAGTGTCCTAAGAAAAGCTGGCCATCATTGAACGTTTCGCTTCGTGCGTATGTGCTATCTGCGGCGGTAGAAAGTGAGTAAAAAAGGAGTGAGCGATTCGGTTGAAAGGGAACCTGTACACCTTAAAGCCTAGATTTCATACACATTTTGCAGACTGTTCTCAAGAGGCGTTGAGTTTTAACAAACAAAGGACCGTTCCAGAGTGACCGTTGATTGTCTTTGGTACGCAACGCTATTATTACAGTGTATCTCTCGGCCGCATAGAAGCCCTGTTGGACAGTTCAACGATAACATCTTGCAGTTTGTGTTTGTGCTCACCAAGGCGACCGAGACATTTCCACAAACTGAAGAGGAGGGCCAAAGCTGGGTGGTGAAGTGGGATGAAGTGGGCGGAAGGTGTGTTTTCGTCGAGTCAGAGCGGGGCTATCTTCACTTCTCCGCCACAACCACTCTTGTCTGCGAGTAGTGGACAGCGGATATCGGACGCCACATGAAGACCAAGATTGTGATGCATCAAAGAGTAGGACATTCCTCGGTGGTATGGAGGTTTGTATAGAGCGCCGATGCAGGCCGATGACGGGCTTTCTGCGTGAAACGAGGTGCGAGTTTCAATTTTGAGGTTTCTGTTCAGGAGACGACTACGTTCTGCGGCAGTGGCATGGATCCCGTATTTGAGGTCAAAGTGAACGCCGCTAAGTCACAGAAATAACCCCCGATCTGATGCGCCAGCACGACTGACTCTCCAAGGCTGTGAGTACCCGCGCTATAATGGCAAAGTCGAATTCGTGAGGCCGTGTATACTGTAAATACTATTTCAACCAAGTGTTCAAGTGACGCGTGACACCGGGTTTTTCTGAGGTCTTTAAAAATCACCACAATTCAAAAGAGAATTTTTCGGCCATCTCGGTGTATGAAAAATGAAAAATTAATGAACACTTGGGTCGAAATGGTACAGTATTAGCGCCAAGGTCGGTGAGTGCCACGGCCGTACCCGTCCCGGCAAATTAGATGGCAGATAAAGACCTGGAAAATCGGATTCTGGCTGAGAGCAGATTTCCACTTTTTGCGGTACGTGTAGTAGCCTTGGGGAATCGGGATGGCATGATTTGGCTCAAGAATGATGTGCGCGTATTTGCCGGGCAGATGATCCGGCGTTTCGGCAGACCGCGGTCACATGCCGAGCGTGGTTGAACAAGTTGGAAATTATCTGAGGAAACACCAAGTTAACTCTCATCTTGAAGAAATGAAGCTTTTGGTTCTGTTGTCGCACGTACGGCTGGTTCACTGTCAGTCGCCATCCCCGTTCCAAGCGAGTTGTGGGTGAATCTGGAGCTAATATAACCCTCGTATCCTACAGCGTCCTCGATAGCGCAGCGTGAGTTCGGGAGATGCCTCGGAGGGACTGACTAGACACTCACAATCAACCTCCTAATGGCGACTCACCAAGGTCTGTGTGTCCGTTGTCTGGGCAGAGTTTCTGTCAAGAAGCTGAAGCAATCTCTAAAGCTGGTTTATTTTCGCTAGTATTAGAACAATGCTATATGTGAAGGACAGGCAAGTCTATAAGCACAGTGGTCACAGTCCAGAGGGTGATGGCACGTATCTTATTCCATCGGGATCGCCCACTCCTACCACTGGATTCGTGGCCCCGCCCGAACTCCAAGGGAGATAAGACTCCGGGCTTTGACAAAGACACGTGCAAGCCGATGAAGTTGCTGTCGGCGGAGGTAACAGAAAGTTGGGAGTTGTTGACTCAGAGTCAAGGGCTCCCGACAAGCTGGTCACCGATGTAGCGGGCCTGCCGGCGCCCATAATTTTGTGAACCAATGCAAGCTATGGAGCGACGCTGACCGCAGCGATCCCTCCGCCAGAGGAATTTGAATTATGGCTCCGTGACCGCTACGCCGATGTCTTTAGTACTGTGCCACAGGATTTTTCTCATCCAGCACGTACTTCGTTCAGTAAGCCGCTATTATTTGTGTCAATGTACTTGCAAATTCAAAATTATATGATTTTACTCTCCTTTATGTCGTGCGTGCGGTTTGAAGCAGCGTGGCTTGTAGCAAAGCAATTGCAGTGCAGTGCCAGCCTCTCAGCTACCTTTGAACTAGATTGAAAAGTACAGGCTGTAAAGCCTAAGTATCTACTGGTCCAAAAGGGATACCACCGGTACAGACGGTACATTGAATACCGCAGGTACACATGGGCACGGTGCGCTGGCTACTTGTCCCAGGTTCTGTTGAGTGGGATGTCATTTTGGAAGAGTTTCAAGCCATTTCAATCCGCTCAGGAAGAAGGAAGAGCACCGGTATTACCGTATAATTTCATTCAATTCGATAGCGACTCCGACTTCTCAAATTCGCGATAAATTGAGACTAAAAACGGTCGAATGTGACGCGACTATCAAAATTATACGGTACTGGCGATATTGGTCCGTGCACGATGTCCTTCGATATATTTGTTCGTGTATTTCATCACGTGGAGTTCTCGTCTTCCTTTTCTTGCCGAGTCTTTGTCTCTTCCTCCATCCTTCAAAGTTCAAAGACTTCGCATTTATGCCCAAAGAAATCGAGGACCTTGTGTACGTCGGCGATAACTGGTGCTTCTGTGGGCACCTCAAAGAGTCTTGCGACGAATGCTGCGTGGACCACCGTGGCTCAAACAACTGGGGAAAGTTAGCGCCGTGGCTAGAGAAGTCGGGCTGGCCTCAGGCGGAAATCGATCGCGTCCTCGCAGACGAGCTTGAGGTAAGACAGCTTTCATTCAATCTCGCGCGCCTATAGACGGGGATGTATATCGCAGATAATGAGACGACCTGCGCTGCAAATGTTCAACATAGCATCGGACACTGAGCCTGCGGCGTGCAACGCCCACGGCAAGACGAGTTGTTCGAGCTGTTTCGACTTGGGCGCTTTCTTACTACAGGACGCGGAGCTGTGGGGGAAGCACTCGACGTGCGTTCCATTTCGTTCTGCAGAGCGAGCGCCGAGAACTAACTAACTGGGCTTCAGTTATCTGAAGAAAGCAGGTCTGCCTGTTCCCGCTCCCCCTATACCTCCGCCCGGCGTCTTTAAGCGCAGATATCCTCGCCTTCGCGGATTCCCTGACATCGGCGCCATCTCTCTTCCTGCAGAACACACTCTGGCTTTCAAATACCCCGAATTTCGTCTCTTGAACCAGCTTCCCGCCTACACTGGCCATTCTCCACGCGGATGGGTCCTGTTCGCAATCATCGTCGCGCGCCAGGGCCCGGGTATGACCTACACTATCAAAGACGCCGCGGGAGCGAGTGTGAGCCTGCGCTTTGTAGAGAGTTGGGCATTGGAAAATGGCGGCGGAGACCCGACTGGGAAAGATGCCGAACAGTACAAGAACCTCAAACCTGGCACTGTCTTGAGTCTGAAGTGCGTGACGTTAAGCATGACGGCCCGCAACGAAACACAAGTGGCAGTGGAAAAGATCAATCTGTCCGGCGTCAAGGTCCGTCCACTCGCAAACTGCCATTTTTTTCTGTGAGAAATGGGAGTCTGATGCATGCGCTTGTGTTAGATTCTGAAGTCTTCGCTCATGGACGTGAGCACGATCAACGACACTTTGCGGAAAGCCGCGCCGGGATGTTGCTCTCATTGTGCCAAAGTGGATGCACCCTCGACGTGTCTCCTCTGCAAATCGCCGTATTGCAACAAGGTAAAATCGCCATCGGACCGGAGGAACTATGTGGCTTACTTTGCTTCTTTCTCCTGGAAGGAATGTCAAGCAAAAGGTCTGCCGTCCTCTGGGTTCCTTGATACTCACCTTATGAAATCTTGTGTAGATTGGAAACAAGGCGGGCACAAGCAAGCCTGCGCAACGATTGCTCATCTCCGTTCCCTCAACTATATGTTCCGCGCAGCCGATGCTTGAGAGTAGTGTGAATATTTTGTCTGCGGTCGACTGCAACGCGAGGAGAAGGTCGGCGGATCCAGCTACTAAACTCAATTGATTTCTACTACCGTTTCTTGACTTCATCCTGACTTCCCTGTTTAACACTGTTTGATCCTTGGTTGGTTTTGATTTCGGGACATCATCAGGTCCGGGAATGAATCGCAGACATCGACTAGTTTGCACCAACTCGCTTTCTGTATACTGTCTCTACATCGAGTGGTTCTCCGCGAACGCGGTATATGTGCCCTGGGTACTTGCTGCGGAAGTACAGATGTACCACACATGCCGCCGGTTCGCTCGTGGTTCATGGTATTTAACATAAGTCTATCGCTATGGGGTGCATAGTCCTTGCATCTCATCAGAATCGCGATTACCGCGTATACTGATGCGAGTCCGGACTCGCCGTAAATGCCTCGATTCTGTAGCGACATTGCGCAAGGTATGCTTATCACCATATCTTACTGTGTGCCGGGACAACGGCGCAGAATTCACAACTTGAACTTTCCGAGACTGCGCAAGATTCCAACGCCTGCAAAAAGCATTTGTTTTGTGTCCAACGCAAGTTCAACGCGGTCTCGGCAAGCGCAGCGGCCGATCAAAGCTCGGATCAAATCACAGCACCGCCAGCAGACGTCTCGCTCCAGAGACTTGCCAGAGACCACAAACGATTGTCGATCGCCTTGTGGCTGCCGGTGGCTCCAGCAATCCCGTCAACCCTTGATTCAACCTGACGATTTTCATGCCTTCTGGATTTGTTATGAATCCTTCAATCCAGGGCCTCTGTCGATCCTGTATCTGTTTCGCGATCTCGCCACGGCCCACGGTCGAGTCTGGAACTTACTACAGTTCTGTCAACAACACGGTCCTTCATTCTCGCCGTCCCTTGAATCAAAATGTACTCGGAATCTTTGAATATTGAAGTCAGACACTCGGGGGCGATTGACACGGTGACACGGTGATGAACCTTGGACACGGGCTAAACACGGGCAGGACGAGAAGACCGTGGCGTGCTTAAGCTGATAACACCTCGGTGCCGATATAAAAGCCAAGGATTTCCTGTGCGTTCTACCACATTTCCTACCTTCAAAATGTTCTCTTCGTGTGCTGTGCGCAGACTACTTATCTCGCTGCCTTTCCTTATCGCACCGACATTCGCCACATTCCAAAACTTTGGAATCCCGCCCTCGGATGCGACAGTCGATGTCAAAGCCTTCAACGTCGCAAACTTCACGCTTAACAACCTCACGAATGCCTTCCTGAACCCCGTTCTCCCGGGGCGCGAGAATCTCACGCTCCCCATGCACGCGTTCCTCATCGAGCATAAGCCGACGCAGAAACTGTTCATGTTCGACCTTGGGATGCGCAACGACCCACAGAATCTCCCACCCGCGTTTGCTGGGTTCTTTTCGTCTGGCACAGTTACTTTCGACGCGTTCAGTGACATCACGGAGCTGCTGCAGGGCGGCGGCGTGTCGTTGGACAGTATAGACGCCGTGTTTTGGAGGTGCGGTCGACCTAAATACGCCTCGCTTATATACTAACCTGCCGTGTCTAGCCACGCTCATTTTGACCACATCGGTAAGCTGTTTATTCTTATCGTGGTATTCTACCCACTGACACTGATTATGTCCTAGGCGACATGTCAAAGTTCCCGAATAGCACTCAGATAATAGTCGGGGGAACGACAGATCTCTCTATCTTCCCGGCAAACTCCAAGTCTGACCTGCAAGCGAGTGACTTGGCGTACGGTTGCATTCCTTGGCGCCATTCATAGACAACGCTAATTCATAATCCCCATATGCAGCGGCCACAATGTCGCCCAACTGGACTTTTCAAACGCAAATCTGACCTTCGGTGGTATGGAGGCCATTGATCAGTTCGGCGACGGTAGTTTCTACCTGCTCAATAGTCCTGGTGTAAGCGCTCACTTAAGCGAAGACTGCTCGATACTCACCATAGATAATTAATTGTAGCACCTCACGGGGCACATGAGCGCCCTAGCCCGCGTCACACCTTCCTCTTTCATTGTCCTCGGCGGCGACACCCTCCACCACGTCGGGCAACTGCGCCCAAGCGGTGCGTTCCAGACCAACATCCCTTGTCCAGGCGACCTCCTCGCCGACGCGCGAAGCGCAATCTCAACCGACTTCTTCTGGTCCGCCAACACCACCCCGGGTGCATTCGACCTCCCCTCGCGTACGAGGCCCTTCTTCGCCGTGTCCGATGCCACGGATTCGTTCTACGTCGACCCTGTGGCGGCAACCATCTCCGTCGACAAGCTCGCGGCATTCGATGCGGACGCAGATTTTTTCACCATCATCGCGCATGACCGGAGCATCCTGGAGACCTTGCCATACTTTCCCGCGTCGTTGAGCACCTGGCAGGCGGATGGCTTGAAGGCGAACACAGCGTGGTTGTTCGTCGATCCTACGAACCCCGCGTTTCTGTTCAGCCCCGCGTAAGTTTTGTTTAACTTCCCTCCGTGGTATAGCTAAGCGCGAGACAGGAGTGCAAATAGCTCAAGCCTCGAAGCTGCGTTTGCTGAGTGTATGCAGATGTGTTCCCAGAAGGATAAGATGATGTCGAGACGGTCCCGAGTGGACTGGGACGCACTAATGTCGGATGAGTGAGCGCAAAACAGACCAACAAATTAACTTTGCATAATTATTTATAATATTATTGTGTTGTAACAGAAACACAGCGCAGACTTAGAGACGATCGTGAGTGCCGAGAGATTACCCATGAAGTAGGTAGGTATTCTTACGCGGCAGGGTCCGAATCACGAAAAATCGATGAAACGACACTGACAGATGGCGGGACGTAAGTCGAG
Organism: Mycena galopus ATCC 62051; assembly: GCA_014925785.1. Taxonomy (NCBI): domain Eukaryota; kingdom Fungi; phylum Basidiomycota; class Agaricomycetes; order Agaricales; family Mycenaceae; genus Mycena; species Mycena galopus. The sequence continues at coordinate 473,043 of WIQG01000099.1, forward strand.
TGCCGCACGTCGGACTAGGCGCTTCCAGGGGTCGGCCCACATAGAATCGCGAAGGTTTTCGGAAGGAGAAACAACTTTATATTGTCCTCATGTTGTGCCTGAACGGTCACGTCACTAATTGAGCCTCGCAACAGACTTGGTGGTGCAAGTTCCGCTGGGAAACGTCTGGTTACCTGGAAATTTTCAATTTTATGTACAACCTCAGAATTAAAACGTAGCAGTTTTTCTTGTAGAAGCTGAGAGAGGCCGTCTACAATTTTGCCGATTACTGTACCGGCACCAAATATAAGGACCTCCGACAACCCACTGTTAGAGGTACTCACCCGAGACTCCAGACACCCCTACCCAACTGCACCTATTCAACAGACTATAATCTGCCATAGAATATACCGATACAAAACATTTTTCTGCACGACACCAGTTAATTTCAATTGGGATTCAGCAATTGAAGTCGACCCAGCACTGGGGGGCTTTTATCAAACTTCCCAACATTTCTGATCCAAGGGCACAGAAGAAGGGGAAATCGCATTTGGGATACCATACCGTCGACGTTTTTTTAGTAATTTTCACGGCTATCTATGGGACAGGAAACGGGTATAATTTAGGCTCTCAGTGGGCAAAAAGCGGAGAAGGAAGGGTAGATTTGCGGCCAAAAATCGTGGGTAAGAACGTGGGGTCCGGTATTAAATATTCTGGCCTCCGGCTGGGTTGTCAGGTCCTAAATAGATATAGCCAGTTTGGCATTTAACCAGTTTGACAGCTGTTAGGGCCGAGAGAGAGTGGCGTCGGGTACTTATCCTGGGCGGCAAAGACCGCATGGCAATCAAGAATCATCAAAGTGATGATCGGCTGTTGTCAAAGAGACCGACGAGCTCCAAGTTGCCTTCAACCTTGGTCAAGCAGGGCACTCTTCAATCAACACTCATTTGGGTCGGCGCCGAGACACTTTTTTGTTTATGGGTTCGTGGCGCTTGTTTTTTGATTCTCCCGTGCCAATTGCAGAAAACACCGATTTAAGTTAATGAAATTCCTGTGAAATTCGATCGCCTCTGAGGTTCGGGGCCATCCGAGACTTAATTGATTTGATCGTGGCGGCAACTCGACTAGTTGAACCAGGAACTCGCTTTCGGTCGTTTCCTCGAACACGGATTGCCCTTGATCGCGCCTCAAAGGACAGAGCAAGAACACGCGCAGGCAGGAGGCTAACTACTGCTGACCCCAGGATTTCAGGCATCTAGAAAATATTGCGATCATCATATGTCGTACACGGGGCACCAGATGGGTATCACCCCACGCACGGAGACACTTTCGCCCCTGACACTCAGGAGTCGGATGAAATACATGTCAAGTCGCATCAATCGCAGCAGCATGGTCGATGTTCCGAAAAATAAATATAAGAGGCGTCGAGGATCACGTTTGTGGTCGCCTACGCCCTAGCCCACTCCAAATGGCCTCCGCCGTCACCAGTCTACAACTCGCTGCGTACTTGCGCGTTGCAGCGTATGCCATTGCATTCTTCGAGTATGTCGCGGTCATTCGCCTCCATGTCATGAGACTGAATGAGACTGCATCTGCAGTTACGTGCAAACTCTACCTGCAGAATATCGCCTGTATTCTAAACAGAAAGGCCCACTTAACCTTTCGTGAGTTCAGCTGCAGTATATGTGCATACGTCGGATTGTGCTGCGACTAACATCGGTTCTTCCAGAGTCGCGTGCATTCTGTTCATCCTTGTGCGCTACGTGGGACTGGCCACGCTCATTATCTCCAATACTGGGTTCTTCTACCATGGGTTCACCGCAGCCAACTGTGCCCATTACTTTTGGCTCGTACCGATATTCAAATGTGGGTATCACATCCTTCATCCCAACAAGCAAACCATCCAAATTAATTCATCCATACAGTTCTTCTATACTCGTTTTCACAGGCAATCTTGGCGATTCGGTGGGTCTCCAATGTGTGCTATGTTATGTTTCATTTCGCTAATTATGTGAGAACAGGACATACGCTGTCTCCCGGAAATCCCCCATTGTCTTCCGCGTCCTTGTTATCCTGTTCGTCGTTTGCGCGGTGGTACGTGTTTAGGATCTGCAGCTCAACATAACATTCTGAAGCACGACCTAACCATCCAGCCTGAATCGATATCGACTTTCTGGAAACGCATTCGTGAGTCCCAGCCGGTGGTCGTGTTTTCAAGCGTTACTGATTCATATATTTCGCAGCCGCCCAAACGGATGTAGGTCTCTTTATCGTCTGAGCTGCGCGTCGGGTCTCACGGAATAATTCGATTTTTCAGGGAAGGTGAGACTTGTGAGGGCTTTTTTACCACAGTGTGTCTAACACGATGATTTCCTAGCTGCACGTCGGGCAATGCCCCAGGTATCCATATTGCCGCCCTGTATTATGTCGGGTGCCTGTGAGTTTGAATGATGTCAAGACCCGAACAGCCCCGAGCCATTTTTCTATCTCAGTGTGTTCGACATTGTGACAATGGCTGTGACCTCCGGGTATCTGTGGAAGTTCTCCAGCAACAGCCACTCGTCGTGAGTAGACTCATTACTTCTGATGATCATGTATGTTGTATATTAACATGCATGGTCTGCAGATTGAGCCAGCTGGCACGGATGATGATGCGCGATGGGATCATGTATTTCATTGCTCTGAGCGGTGCGTCCCCGCATCCACCGCCGCCTTTGTCGATGCGGACTGACGCCGTTGTATCATATAGCCATGAACATTGTGAACATTATTTTCTTCCAAAGCGCAGAAACGACATTGCAGTCTTCCGCGTACGTCCCATGTTTATTCGTCGCCGTAGTTCTGACTTCTGGTGGAACTTAGGGTATCGCTTGGCGTTGCGACGACGATGATTTTCAGCGCGCGGTTTATCCTGAACCTCTCCGGTGCGTACCTGCTTGCGTTCCCTCACTCGGATTCCTCACTCAACACATCTATCCTATACTGCGCAGAACACGTCCGAGACGGTCTCTCAGGCGATCGCTCTCACACCTCGCGCACACCACAGAACCACGGTACCACCGGGTTCCGACCGCAAAACACCAACGATCCTGACATCGTGGTGAAGGTGACGAAGAATGTGATCACGATGAATGACATGAACCAAGAGGACGACATTGAGTCGCGGACGAAGAGCGGCGGTCAGTGGGGGTCTGAGGACATGGCATGACGACGCTGAAGATGCGGGATGAAGATTCAACGGCTGGGCCATTCGGTGCACATAATCGGTGGTATTTGTTTCGATACTTGTATTTTTCGAGTAGGGTGGAGGCGGGAGCACAATCATTATAGCACAATCGTTATATGTGTCCTAGAGATCAGGTGTCTTTTGTGCGAGAAGCACACACGAGAAATTGAAGATTTCCGTTTGGCGGTCTGATGATCTTCGAATTCCCAATATTATTTGCGCCAATGATCGACAGATATCAGAAATCAAGAAAACCAGCGCGGAGAAGAGATTTATTAAAACAGGCACCATGCTCGTGAAAACGGTTCGGCTTGCTTGAATTTAATTTAATTCCAATCAACGTTGGTGACAGAGACTCCGCAACCTGCTCACGCAATGAAATTAAATGAGGCTCATTCGCTTGATCTCAACGAAATTCGGCTCTCTTTTTGTTCAATGCGACATGAATCCTTCAATCGTGCATCAGAGCATCGTCACGGTCGTCGCCACGGTGTTTTTGCCCAGTTTGGTTGAGAAGAGGGGTTCGAGTCCTCCTGGCAGCCTGTACAGTCCGTGAACGCAGTCCTGTCTTCAGCAACGTCGTCGACGGCGGTTCCCTATCGCCCGTTGCGTTCTTCCACCAAATATTTAGGGGGGCAGGGGTTCAGACCTTGCTGACGATATTCGTTGTAATCCCTGGAATTTTTTTTTAAACATAATAAATCTTGCTCTCTTTTCCTACTCATAGAGCAATTCTTCTGATAATTCTCCCTACGCCCTATTACGTCAGGTTCTACACTATTTTCTCGGAATTCGCCCATTGACCTCCTCGAACCATCCAGATTCAGGAAAGTGTGTGGGGAACGGGAACATGCATGCTGCGCAAGTACGAAATCAGCCATGAAAAGGCAAGGCTAAGTCGACTTTGTGGCTCAGGAGCTTGAGTAGCGAGAGGGAGGGGTGAGGAGAGACAAAATAGAGCAATTGCCGCCAGATCCCGGGCGCCTGCAGCGTGTCAGCGAGCGGGCTTCAGGCTCTGATGGGAATTTGGGTTAAAGGGAATGAGGAGCCGCAGGGGAGGAGGGCGTGGTGTGCGAGGACGTCCGGGATGAACGCGGCGGTTGTGCTACTGAACAATTCCATGAGCGGCCTCACGGTAGTGTGAAGAAGAGCAACGAGGGCGATGTGGCTTGGCCTCGGCGCCCTAAACGACTGTCTTCTTCAAGTTTGTCGCGGGAACCGATGAAGGTTGAAAGTTGGATCCGAGCTCCGCGCAATGGAGCAACCAGCTCAAATCTCGATAAAATACTTCAACGGCGGCTTCGATGTTGTAGCTTGCCGCTGCAGGTGAAAACCGCCAATGGTGCAGAATGCTCGTCGCCAGGTGGCTAGGAAGTCCGAGTTCACATCATGGTTCAAATCATTGATGTATGATCCGATCTTCACTGCCACAGTGGCACTCGACAACGTCTTCTTCTTCGTGGCTCTTTATCCGCCCGGCTCCTCAGGGAGGATACTTTTTCGCAGTGCCAGCGAAACGAGGTGCCAACTGCGGTATCCATCGCTAGCACAATTGTCTCACCCTGTCGATCGCCCTGCCAGCGTTTCTGCGAATCTGCTCCATTGGTCACATTCCACCTGTGTGCTCAGGGTTCCACCGTTGGATCCCGACGGAAGACATCAAAGTCAAGATTTCTTCAAGCTTGGCATCTGCAGTTCATGTACGTGTTCTTCGACACTTCGGGGAGAGAACGTCAGGCCCGCGGACACTTCCTTGTAGGGTCCTCCTTTTTTTCCGCCAACATCCCACTCACTTACTCTATAGGATTTGGGCTTAGACCCTTGATTTACTCTATTTCGGAGGAACATCTAGGTAAAAAACGCTGTTCGTCCCACCGGAGGCGCGTTTTGGGGAGATTGGATTATATAGGCCCATCGAGATGCGCGGCGCGCCCATTTTGCGTTCGTTTGCCTCGTATTTCAAAAGTCTGATTGCGCAGGAATGCGCACCCACGGCTATACTTTGAAGGTAGGGGTCATTCTTGAGCCTTTGATTTACTCTATTCCGAAGGAGCCATAAGGAAGCGTCTGCCGGCCTGGAACAACCTTGGTCCTTTCCTCCAAAATTGAATAGGACTCTGTCATAATTTGAACTGACGCAGACGGACCTCTTCTGCCGCAGTGGGAACACTCCTCGCTACTGGATGTGCAGCGCCCAAAAATCAAGGCTTCGTGGTTGACTACTGGGGACGTGCTTAAAAGGCCGAACGAGTAGACTACCGCACCTTCATCGTCGCCTCCCTGTGTGTTGCGATGAAGATGGGTATCCTCTCTGTCGGTACATCCACGGCCCATGTTGTGCCGCTTACGACTCACCCACGCCGAGGTTCGCTTTGGCATCCAACAACCTCGCTGGTTGGAAGTTTGCCCGAAACTGAATAGGAGGCTGTCATAATTTGAACTGACGCACACGGACTTCTCTTGCCGCACCTCGCTAAGGTGCAGCACCCATAAAAGTCAAGGCCTTGTGACTGACTGCTGGAGGCTTGCTTAAAAGGCAGAACGCGAATGGACTGCGACACATTCATCGTCGTCTTTCCTGAGTGAAGCGATGAAGATAGTGTTCTATTCATTCCTGGCTATCTCCTCCCTCGGTATGGCCTCGGCCATGGTTGTTCTCGAGAGTCGTTCCGTGGCTCCGAACGGATTCGTCAGTCAAGGCGCCGCACCCCCGAACGGCTCACTCAGCCTGCGGTTCGCTCTGGCGTCCAACAACCTCGCTGTGAGCTAAGGCAGGTGAGGCACGAGGCAGCCTGAGTGAGAGGCAAGGAAGACGAGAGCGCGGGTAGATAGCCGCCCGTCCGAGCGCTCATCGCTCGTGACACGCGGACATGTGATCCATCACTTCTCTGCTGTGTACTACCACAACAGAGTTCCTTCTCTGCTCCTTCGCGCCTTACTGCACTCACTCGCATCTTTTCGTGTTTCTTTTTTGTTCTTGTTCTCGCCACTACGACGACCGTCAAGGCCGCCTCGACTATCGGGACGACGGACACCACCTCCAACGATTTGGTACGGGAACGCCTGCGACGACAACCGACGCGACAACGGCGACAGCCACGGGCTCTTGCGACAAAGGCAGAAAAGTCTTAAGCATGTACCGGAACCTCGGGAAAAATGCGACGGACATCGACACATCGACACAAGTATTACCTCAGAAGTATCTGTTGCAGAAGGGACACATGCCGGGCCTGTTCACGAAGGAAGAGATAGAAGAGCGCGGCCACCATTTATGCAAGGCGAACAAGTGTTCAGGAACGCAGGCAGTAAAGGATTTCACGGATAAGGAGGAAATCTCTACAATTCTTGATTTCGCGATGGACATGGCCGACGCGGTGAGTTATCACATTTCCACCCTACCCATCCTTTTCTCTCGCTCCCTCATTTCTTTCTTCCTATTTCTCCTTTCTCGTTTTCCCATTTCTGAAATTTCCATTTATTCGGGACGTACGGGACGATGATGAATCCGAGGCATGTGCGGCGCGCTTGACCCACGCCCATTGGATGCATGAAGGCTCGATAACCGCGCGAGCGCGCCCGACACTATGCCCATGCTAGCTGCATGAGGACTCGACAACCGCGCGAGCGCGCTTCGACACTACGCCCATGCTAGCCGCATGAGGGCTCGGCAACTGCGCGAGTGCGCCCGACACTACGCCCATGCTAGCTGCATGAGGGCTCGACAACCGCGCGAGTGCGCCCGACATTACGCCCATGCTAGCCGCATGAAGGCTCGGCAACTGCGCGAGTGCGCCCGACACTACGCCCATGCTAGCTGCATGAGGGCTCGACAACTGCGCCAGACTCTCGCCAAGGCTACGCGCATGAGGGCACGATGGCCACGCAGGGGGATCCCGCTTCAGCGCTTTTCTTTTTCCTTTATACGCATGAATGCATATGCAGCGTGTATTTCGATCGCAAACACGCCAGCGGGGACGCAGGCCTGCGCATTTGACATCAAAGCCTTTCACAGGACACGTCCGGTCTTGCCCGGCCACAATTTTTTATTTTTTATTTTCTTTCTTTCTTTTCTCTGTCGTATATTATTTCAAGATCTTTTACCGGCCGTTTTTTACATCGGCCACTGCCACCCATTCGGCTCCAGAAGTGCGAGCAATAATTCCGGACAAATTGCCGGACACTTGTCGACATATAGCGCGCAGAAACCAAGGAGGGCAAGCGCGCTCAGCTACGAGGACAACCTCGTTTCCTACGACACCACGACACCACCGGTTTTTTCGCCGATGGTAATTCTGTATACCGCCTAAACACAGATGCAGCATTCGAACTCATCGCTAGCCTAACGCGCATAGGCCTGGCCCATGCGAGTGCATGAGGGCACGAAGGCCGCGCGTTCGCGTAGAGGCCCGCGCACAGGCGCGCTCGACTCCGCCCATCCGAGCGCATGAGGGCTCGACGGCCGCGCGATCGCGAACAGGCCTGCGCACAAGCGCGCTCGATTTTTTACCCATGCGAGTGCATGAGGGCTCGACGGCCGCACGAGTGCGGAGAGGCCCGCGCACCAGCGCGCTCGATTTTTTCGCCCATGGAAGCGCATGAGGGCTCAACGGCCGCGCGATCGCGTATAGGCCCGCGCAACGAGCGCTCGACAACCTTATGCCCCAGCGAGTGCTTGGCGGTACGACGGCCACGCGATCGTGTATAGGCCCGCGCAATGAGCGCTCGAAATCTTGTGGCCCAGCGAGCTACCCTTCGCGGTACGACGGCCGCGCGCGCGTATAGGCTTGCGCAATGAGCGCTTGGTGAATTTTTACCCCACCAAGATATGTTTGGTGGTACGACGGCAGCGCGATCGCGTATAGGCCCGCAACGTGTGCTCGACCAATTTTCCATCCTGCGGAATACCCTCGGGCGGTACGACATGATCGCGTATATGCATGCGCGAAGCGCGTCTCAGTTATTATTATTGTTCCTACCCCGCACAATACGCTTGCTCGGCGACCGCGCATCCGCATATAGGCTTGCGCTACAGGTGTCCTATTTTCCTTTCTACCCTGTGGGATACGCACGGCAGCACTCCAACTGCATGAACCAAATTTATAGACCCTAACTGCAGGATTTCACCGCGACCATTTCTCACGTTTCAAATCCCAGATCACCAACACACCGGCGGGCACGCAGGCGCGTTTTCGACACAAAGGCTTTCCACGGGATTTTTCCCATCCTCCCGACCATCAATTTCAACGGCCGTTTCTCAGCGATCATCGTTACCTTTTTGGCGCGAACGAACAGCAACTCGTCCTCGTCGCTAGCCTCAATACGCCCTGGCGCCCTACCAAATCCGGCAAACACTACGGACACTCAACAGATCCTTGGGTTTTCACTGGGATCTCCAACAAGTCCAGGATTTCATCGACGGCGCACAGCGCCACATTCAACTCGTTTGCACAAGCGGCCAAAGAGGGCCGCTCATGATGGTACATCATAACGGCAGCGACTCTGCACAGCACGCGCTTTCCGGCCCTGCCGACGATACAATGAAACGGCGAAAGCAGGCCCATGGACAACTCCGTTCTCCGTTAGATTTGGCGCCTCGAGGAAAATATCCACGTAAATACGTCCACCACGTGGGGCACCAGCATCCTTATTGGCTAGCCCTGCTACTCATTCAAGTTCATTGAGCTTTGGAAGAGCGAGGGCGCAATATCTGCTGTCCAGAGACGATTTTCATCAAGCTGCTCTACTATCCAGCTCATTTCAAAGACATCCACTGTTGATTCATTTGGGAAAAGAGGTCACGATCAGTGCCCTCCCGAAGCCATGCAGCTCGAACACTCACCTGAACCTTCGCGTTGTCGGGCGAACCAACACCTCGGCACCCAATCAGCTTCTCGCGATTCACGTTGACACTCGCTTTGACGCAGCCAATCGGCCATCGCACCTGTTTCCTCCCCTACACCGGTTTAGTTATTTACTGATACGTTACCAATTCGGATGCTTATACACCCCTTCCCACCTTCCAACAACTCGTCCAAGCACATATTCAGCATATCACCTGTGTCTTGCATCGATGAACCTGTGGCGCTTTTGGTTTCCTCTGCTTTTATTTTCCTTCTCGATCAATTTCCGATGGGTACATACTCCGTGACAGCACCTAGCGCCTTATCCGGGTCCGATGGCTCTCGACCTACCTCACTTTTATCGGACCTACACCACACTTTGGAGTCGTCGCCGTTACCGAAGAAGACGAGGAAAACCCGTACAGGAAACAATAAAGCGAACCTCTACCCTCCGCGTGCCTATTCTGAGGTAGATCAATGGGCTTTGGACCAAAAATATACCAGCGATGCCGAGCAGGCTGAATTCAAGCTTATTACTCGCTACCACGGAGGCAAGGCACGAACCATACGGTGGGACTTATTTCCACCAATACTGCGACGCGCGTGGCATCAAGGAAGAGAGGTGTATGCCCGCTGATTTAGACGTTGTCATTGCTTTCGTGGCCAGCGCCGTCGCACAGATCAAGGGCAAGTGGAGTGGCTATTGAAAAAAAAAAAATTTACGTCCTCATGCACCGCCGCGAACGGGCCATGAAGAATCACCCGATGAATGCTGTCTTGAGACACAGCTACTGTATTAGTGGCTCGCTCTCGCATCCCTGAGCTGGAGTGAAGTCGTATTATCACGAAGCTCAGGGGGCTGAATTTCTGTTGTTTCTTTGACCCACTCACGACCTCCCGGGTGCATCCTACCCTGGATACCAACCACGGAAAGGTTTACAGATGCGCACGGCCGTGCCCTCGACGGTGCTTTCACAGACTTCGACAGCAAAGATGAATACATGAATGGTATTTATCAAACCTATTGCAGAATGTTCGCATCGCTCTTTTGGGTCATCGGGCCTCTCTGATTCGACACCCTCACGCGAGCTTTGCTCTTTGAGCTCTGCTCATTCGGGTTGTCTCGGCTATCTCATCTTCGAGGCCCGAGCTTTCCAGCGCGTACTGGAGCCGGTCCCTTTCGCGGTATCATTCCGATTCCTGCCCGTCTCTCCGGAGCGGCCGGAAGGGCCGCCCGACCGCCCTCATCACTCATATATACACCCATCGGGAAAGCAGCCGACGTCTCCCTTGCTGGTCTGGAGGCCAAACTTACGTCCGTCTCGACGCCTGAGAGCTCGGAGTTTCGACAGTGACTGTCGAAGGACCAAGTTTGTATACTTTGTTCTAGCGTCGTTGGGCTGACCCGCCGTTGCTCAGGTCAAAGCCTTCGTGCAGCCCTCTGAAGAAACTGTCGCTGCCTTCAACTCGTTCGCATCTGCGAATGGCCTGACGCCCACCGTGATCTCGCCCAATGGCGATTGAGTTTCACTCACTCTTCCCGTCTCCCAGGCCAATAATCTTTTCGCGGTGAATTTCGAAGTGTTTACGCATCCAGAGATGACGGGGACCATCACACGAACCCTCTCTGCCGTCCGAGCTGGTCGGACACGTCGATGTGGTCCATCCCACAACGGACTTCGCTGGTCCTATTCAGCCTCGCCTGGCGCCGGTGACGCAATTAAGCCTCGACAAACGCAATACTCCTGCATCTTGTGACAACAGCCTTGCCTCTGGTGTCATGATACCCAATTGTCTTCAAGATCTTTATGGAATCCCCGTTACGCCCGCCACTCAATTGAGCAACACCCTTCTAGTGACCGGCTATGGTGGACAGTATGCGCAGCTCGGGGATGTTGTCGTTCGTGGCCCACTTTTTAGCCCTGGACAACCGCTTATTATAGCACTCTTTAGACCTTCCTCGAAAAGGAGCGGCCCGATATGCCATCCAACACGACGTTTACCATGTTATTTCTTGATGGTGGAATCGACCCGCAGAGCCCGCCCTCGGCCGGCTTGGAGGGTGACCTCGATATAGAGTATGCGATTGGTACGCATTTTCTATTTCTCGCTATGATATAGAATCAACCTTTGGCAATTATCGCGACTGGTGTCCCGACCCAGTCCCTTTCCGTCGGGACCCCCGACGCCGACCTACCCACATCTCTGTTGGACACGACCACATTCCTGGATGGAATAGACAACCCACCTTCAGTCATGACCACCTCATATGATTTAACGGAATCCACTTTTGACCTCAGCATGGCCATGTGTGTATATTTACGCTTAACTTTAACATCCTCATCGGCGTATGCCTCTTTGTAGCAAAATCTGCAATGGATACATGGCCCTGGGTCCACGAGGTATCGATGTGATCTTTACGTCAGGCGATGTGGGTCATGTCTGCTCTGTTTATCTAGTTTGCAAGTAAGTCTGACTCATTTTGTGGGTAGGGCGGTGTGCGTGGCAATCACGACGAGCTGGAGACGTGCAACAACAATACGTTCATGCCCGTGTTCCCCGCCGCATGCCCCTATGTCACATCCGTTGGATCCACCTACGGCTTTGCCCGGAGGTTGGTACGAATTTCACCGGCGGTGGATTCTCCAATTACTTCTCCGCCCCGTCCTACCAAACCGCTGCAATTTCGGGGTTCATTGACAACCTCCCGTCTGACTTCACGGGAACCTTCAACGCGAGCGGGCGGGGTTATCCCGATGTCGCGCTGCAGGGCTTGAACTTTCAAATCCGGGTGAATGGAGGAGTAGGTCCTATTAGTGGAACCAGCTGTTCCTCGCCGACCTTCGCGGGTGTCATTGCACTGATTAACGACCGTCTTGTCGCCGCTGGAAAGCCCGTGCTCGGTGTCGCAGAACTGGATTCGGTGCTGGTAAACAGAAAGTCGGGTCGGTGGTCCGGATACTGGAGGGTACGGGTGAATAGGAAAGTCGAGGAAAGGTCCCGGAAATAGCGTAGACGCGTGAAATGAAAATATAGCGTGAGGTAATCAAAGTGCCGTGTGGGCGTGAGGTACGGGTGTGGCTCGATAAGGGCTCGGTGAAGGGAGAGATGTAGGGCTCAGGTGTATCGTGTTCACTGGCGACGTGCTCGCGTTGGAGCGCTCGGGTTACTGGTCGCGTCGATCGTGGTGGTTTGGGATCAAAAGAGAGATTCCGTAACATACGTACGTACAAAACTAATATACGGAATGATATCCGATGTCCCGAGTAAGCGAGTAGGTACGTATAGGGGGAATAGCGACGAGGGGTCCATCCCACCCTTCCACATCGGGTTCCTCAACCCGTTTACATATACTACAGGGTCGAAGGCGTTCAGTGATCTTACTGCCGGCCACAACTCGTGTTATGTCTGTCCTTCATCCTCGGTGAGGCTTCGCAAACGTGATTTTTCAGTGTTTCTAATGTGATGATCAGGTTGCCTTTAACGCGGCAGTCGGATGGGATCCACTAAGTACAAGATATACCTACGCTTCGCTCCGGAATCCAAGAGCCTGAGTCAAAGGCATGCCAGCTCCGCTAGCAAGACAGTAACCAATGGATCCAAACAAAATGAGTTCATAATCGAAGTTTGAAAGAATGACGAATATCCAGGAGGAAAATGTTCTCAGTGCAGAGGTCAGGACAGCCGGCCTTTACAGAGAACAAAACCCCGGTCAGAGACCCAAAAATGTTGATGGCCGACGAGACGAGAAAACACATTAAAGCACGGATTGAAGAAACATTTTTACACATGGCTGCACCAGTCTGAATTTACGAGCAACTGACAGTTTCCAAAATGAACCAAATCAGACAACAGTCCCGAACCAATCCCGAACAGCAGCTAGAGGTGTGCAGAGAATTAATTGCAGTAGGAATGTATTGTTGCGTGAGGAAAGGAGGGATTGAAGAATTGTTGAAGGAAATGAGATGTACGGGTCTTTTATGGTTCAACGGGACGATTGCGTGGCCCTCCGGCTGGAATTGAATTGAACTACGCCGCAGGCAGCGGCTCCTACTTCGATGTGCTGCGTGAACTGCGTACTGTGAGAAAAAGAACTGTGCATGGGTCACCTGTTCCATTGCTAATGAAAAGGCTGTGTTTCAAACCAGAGAAAGTTGAAGCTGGAAGGGCTTACAGTGAGAGGAAGACCAAAGGAAGAGCAAGAGGAGAACAGATTCATATGGGGAAATAGCACAGCCTAACGAGCATAATCTTAAAGAACGGATAATTCGGAGCATATTGCGAATTTTAACGTGATTGACCAAACCTTTTCATCAGCCGGTTTCGGCTCGCCCAGGTTTGCTGACTTGCTGGCTGCCGCTTTAGAGTAAATCCCTCCATTAACAACTCTTCTACAAAGTAATCGGAGCATATTGCGGATTTTAACATGATTGACCAAACCTCTTCATCAGCCGGTTTCGGCTCGCCCAGGTTTGCTGACTTGCTGGCTGTCGCTTTATAGAGTAAATCCCTCCATTAACAACTCTTCCACAAAGTAATCGGAGCATATTGCGAATTTTAACATGATTGACCAAACCTCTTCATCAGCCGGTTTCGGCTCGCCCAGGTTTGCTGACTTGCTGGCTGTCGCTTTGGAGTAAATCCCTCCATTAAAAACTCTTCCACACTTCTTACGGATCACAATTTTCACCAATTATGATGATGGAAATTCGAACCCTTCTGAGAATCTGAATTGTGCTCTGAGTGACTGCACCATGATTAGGGTTCCGATCCGTCCGCTTACGGAGATGGCCGTCAAGACTACGAGCAAGCCTACCCGTTCACATACGGTATCGTCAGCGGCTCCATACGGACGGGGATACGGCCGTCTCGACGGGTGGGGGTCGACCATCATTCTAGTTCATCCAGTCGCCAGATTGGAGCACGGATAGTGCAATTTCAGCGCTGGAAGGTTCCGTTAACATTTTCTGCTGGGAATTTTCTGGTAAACGTTTATGTGGTTCCACAGTGCGTATTTTGAAATGAAGGATCTGGCTCATTGGTATCTTTAGGACCTGAATTTGACCCGTCCATTTCAGATTTTTGAGGTCAATCTTGATTCGGCCTCACAGCGTTACAACTCGGGCTTCTCGGACTCTGTGTCTGCGTATGCCTATTCGGAGCTTGTTCATAATTTTTCATAATCGTGAGTGGCTGTTATACTACCCGTTTAAACGGGCGAACTCTTCCCCTGTCCGTCCGTTTTCGAACCAGCCAGTGCGGCTCTATGGACGGGACGGAAACCGTCGCGACGGACCGTCGACCCGTTGCCGCCGGGAACCCTAACCATGATCTACTGGAATGGTTTGCAGTTTGTAACAGATCTTTTTGGAACAAATATTAGCATGCAGCGTATGCTTTGAATAATTCTTCTGCGAGAGCGACGTGTCTGAATATCTTGGCACAGCGCAACTGCGGCTGGTACCACCCTACAGATCCAATTGTCATATCGGTCTTGGCTTTAACCGAATCGAATAGTCTCACGGTTCGATCCATTGACATCGCGACTACGGCTCACCTCATAGAAAAGGTAGCGCCCCGTACGAGATGAAATGCGGCTCGATCATCTTGGCCTGTATCGCGCGCCAAACGCGCGCGTCTCAGTGCCGGCGAGCCTCCACGCTTGGGGAGAGTTCTTTCGATGCATCGTGGGGAGGGCGAAGGGGTTCGCAGAAAGGGACGAACTTGGATACAAAGGTGAAGAATAGATTAGGCGCAAGTCAATTCGAATTCTGGGTTAATAAATGGTCGCGAAGTGGAATCTAGCGAGCGATGGGTAGTATCGATGGACGCCGATTCCTTTTGGCCGAATGGGGTCTAGGGCACGATAGGAGTTGGCGGTGGAGGCTGCTGCGCGGGGGGGTCAGGTTGGTGATCTAACTGAGAGTGATAAAAGATTAAGAGACCGCGAATGCACCCGATGTCGATTCAACATGGCCCTCTGGGCACGCCTGCAACCCGTGTTCAAACGTAAATAATTACCGACGACAAGTCGTGGTCGACACAGTTCTGCAACCAAAATCCAACTTCATCATTCCCTGAACTTCGATCTCGTAGGACGTCGTGAAAGCAAGCATGAAACTCTCAGCTACTTGGCTTGAGGCTCAAAAAGAACAGACCAAAATGATTAACGAAGGTTCGACAACTTCTCCAGATCATAAATTGAACAGGGGTTTCGCTGAGATCTCCATTGCAGGTGGCATACAGTCTGCCGAGACGACTCAGACCAGGGTGTACAGTCCCACGGATGCCCGGAGGACGCTCTGAAGACTGAATGGTAATAGAGTTACTTTATCATTTCGACCGAGTGTTCGGCCCATGTTACACGCTACCTAAGGTGTTCATTTTCCGAGGTGTTCGGATCGCCTCTTGGTCTGTTACCTCCGGCTCAAGTGTTCATTTCTTCAAAATGTCCACCAAACCTTATGGAGTGCAAGAAGGTGATCGCAACGATCGCAATTTCGCTTCAGCGCCACTTGAGCATCCCGGAACACAACAGAGATCTTTCGAAGTTTTTTATTCGGCCCAGTGTAAATTTCTACAGCGAGCCGACGTTATATACCTCAGGGCTATCAAAAAGATCTTGTCGAGTCGCATATTAGTTCCATTAACAAGTAGAATAAAACATGGGCACAAACGATACGTTTAAAAAAATATCTGTCTCATCGTACCAAATCCTACGACCGACAATGAGCCAAGAACCAACTTACAAAATTTCGACTGGATTGGAAAAGAAAAGCCCGTGTCCACCGCGCCTTCACGAGCCACAAAATGGCGAAGGAAGAATTTGCTGTCCCCCAGCAATTTCAGTTCAGCCTCTTCCCCTCACCAATGCTTCCCCTGGCAAAAATCCGGGATTTCACCATGCCTATCGAGTGCGCCCCACGGCGCCACCCAGCCCGACTCCTTTGAGAGGAGCACTAGTAGATATCTTTCAGATATTTTTTCACAAAACTTTGCGTGTTTTAGAAGCATTTTTTGGCCTTTTTTAGCACTACAAAAAATCGAGTCTTCATTTACCCTGCGTTACCGTTACAAGTGTCCCAGGTGTTCAGTTCAAAGGCCTGTGTTACACGTTACCTGAACACTCGGTCGAAATGATACAGTAGACCACAGCCACCGCCAAGCCACCGCCCGGCAATACCGCGTGACCCGGGCAGGATCATCAGCCTGCCGCCGTAATAAACCGTAAGCGCCGCATAATAACCGCTCTATAAGAACTCTCGTTGGTACAGCGGTACTAGTACGTTGATGTTGGTCTACGCAATTCTTGCGCTACTGGCAGGTGGCAGCGCTCTGTCAGGACGCCTACCCAAGCGACAAACCGTCAACCCATCCAACCTCTCAAACTGTCCCGGATACTCGCTTCACTCATTGTCGCAGACTGACAGTGACCTCACCGCAAGGCTCAATCTTGCCGGACCAGCGTGCAATGCGTTTGGAATCGATGTTGCTGACCTGACCATCGAGGTCACATACGAGACGGAAACGAGGTCTGTACCCTCCCTCTTCGCCGTCTGACCTGTCTCATGCGCAGAAAGGCTTCATGTCAATATATTCGACACCGCGGGTTCTCAATTCACTATCCCCGAAACCGTGGTTTCCAAGCCCCAAATAACCACCTCAAACACCGCTCAAAAATCCGACCTTGTCTTCAATTACGATCCAACCCCTTTCGCCTTCTGGATAACGCGTCGCTCTTCCCCGGACAGCACACCACTCTTCGATACCCGCCTATCCTCTTTGCCGCCTTCTCCGTTGCCCCCCGTTATTCCTGACGATGCATCAACTTCTTTAGACAGCTTTCAGTTGGTGTTCGAAAATCAATATCTTCAAGTGGGTCGTGAGTTCTCTCATTTCCAGTCGATTTCTGACTGTTTGCCAGCTGACGTCCGCGCTTCCTCTGGGGGCCAATGTGTATGGCCTTGGTGAAGTAATCGCTAGCAGTGGAATCAGACGCGACGTAGGAACCGATGGTGGTGTTGGGACAATTCAGACCAATTGGGGTGCGTGGTTCCTGTCCTCATCATCGACTCTTACTCAAACTACGGCTAGCACGGG
Source organism: Mycena galopus ATCC 62051 (assembly GCA_014925785.1). Lineage (NCBI taxonomy): Eukaryota > Fungi > Basidiomycota > Agaricomycetes > Agaricales > Mycenaceae > Mycena > Mycena galopus. Next base: position 490,188 of record WIQG01000099.1, read on the forward strand.
ACATCCAAGACCCCATTAACGAAAATATGTAGGTGCTTTGTCAAATGTTTGGATTGTCTAACTCATGCAGCTGTTCAGGTACGGAATCCACCCGATATACATGGAGCACCGGCTCAGCTCCGCAACCGGGAAATCTCAATCTCATGGCGTATTCCTGTTCAAGTGCGTGTTGGATGGCCGACTCCATTCGCTTCTGATGTCTTTGCGATGGTAGCGCGAACGCCGCGGATATTCTCCTTCTCACACCGCCGAACTCAAACGTGTCGCTTGTTGAGTATCGTCTCGTCGGCGGCTCGCTTGACCTTTACTTCCTGTCCGGTCCGACGCCCCTCGCTGTCATGGAGCAGTACTCGGAAGTCGTTGGGACGCCAACTTGGCAGGCTTATTGGGGCTTTGGGTTTCATCTGTGCCGCTGGGGTTATACAGACATCAACGTTGTGAAGGAGGTCGTGGCCAAGATGCGCGCAGCAGATATACCGCTCGAGGTGATGTGGAACGACATCGACCTGTACCAAGCTTTCCGCGATTTTACGGCGGATTCAGTACGCTTCCCGGCCGACGAGATGCGGGAGTTCATTCGTGAGCTCGTGCGTTTTGTTGCACCTGATACTGTTTCCCTGCTGATGGTAATTATATAGCGGCAAAACAATCAGCACTGTGGGTGTCATGTCATTGCGGCAGCTCGTCATCGCTCAGAATTTTATAGTCATCCCCATTGTCGACGCGGCTATCGGAAAGGCAACCAACGCCACCGACTTTGTAAGTACCAGTCTCATCCGATGTCGTGGACTTAAGCTTAGGGGCATTTTCAGTACGATCCGTACCACAAGGGTGCTGAACTGTAAATACCCATGTCTACTTCCTCCGTAAACAGCACTGAGATTGTTTTCAGTGATGTGTTCATCAAGAACCCCGATGGTACCGAGTATGTAGGTCAAGTCTGGCCTGGCTACACAGTCTTCCCCGACTGGTTCGCGCCCAACACCCTCGGTTGGTGGACGGAGGCATTGAAGAATTGGAGTGCCTCGGGAATCGAATTCAGCGGTGCGTTGTGAGCCAAATTCATCCCACATCGCGCTCATGTGCGTGCAGGCATTTGGCTTGACATGAACGAAGCGAGTTCATTCTGCGATGGCTCTTGGTTCGTCGCCTATCCTGCGGTTTTTCCTGAGGTGAACCTGGTCCATTTCTAGCGGAACCGGCATAGATATCAGCAATACCTCCAGTCCGTGGTAAAAAAACGTGACAATATTCATTTTAACATTTCTTTTTTCTAGTGCCATTCCTTCTTCCTGGTGACCCGGGCAATCCCATCACTGATTACCCTGAGGGATACAATTCTACACTCTCGGGACCCAGTGGTAACATCACTGTCAACGGTACGCTAACGTACGGTGCGACTGCTCCCCCGCCCTCCAAACTTTCCGCACGCGGGATCGGGGCAGGCAATCAGACCGGGGTCGATCTCAACACCCCTCCGTATGCCATTCACAATGGTGAGATCGGTCTAGTCGTGACAGTGCATGCTGTGAGCTGAACACTTTAATTCAGGTTTCGGCCGACTGTCGACCCACACCCTAGCGACAAATGCGACTCACTTCGGCGGGTACGCGGAGCTAGACGTCCACAATCTTTGGGGGTTAATGGAGGCGATGACGACGCACAAGGCACTCAACGCAGTCCTTCCTGGGCAGCGGCCGTTTATCATCAGTCGCTCTGCCTTTGCATCCGCGGGGAAGTGGGCTGGGCACTGGGTACGTTCCCGACTTGAATAGGTAGCTCATGCTTACGGTATAAACAGCTCGGCGATAATTACAGTCTGTGGGAGTATATGTACTACTCGATCCAGGGCATCCTTCAGCACCAAATGTTCCAGATTCCGTTCGTCGGCACGGATACGTGCGGATTCCAAGGCAACACGGACGAGGAGTTGTGCAACCGGTGGATGCAGCTTGCGGCCTTCACGCCGTTCTACCGTAACCACAATCAAAGGGGTGCGATGTCGCAGGAGCCGTTTGTGTGGGATAGCGTCGCCAATGCTTCGCGCATTGCCATTGCTGTCCGCTACTCGCTCCTGCCGTATTGGGTATATTTACCGTGTCCCCACTGTATGACGCCGCTGATTGTCGGGCATGACCGCTACAGTACACACTTTTCGCCAACGCATCGATGCACGGAACTCCCCCTGTACGCGCGCTGTTCTGGGAGTTCCCGGATGAGCCGGAGCTGTTCGCGGTCGACCGCCAGTTCCTCGTTGGACGCGACATCCTCGTCACACCCGTCCTGACGCCGAACGTGTCCAGTGTCGACGGTAAGTCCTGTCCTCGAATTTTCGATACCTTACATGAAGCTCTTTCCTAAGGCATATTCCCTGGGCGCGGAAAAACCATCTGGCGCGACTGGTATACCCACGACGTATTGAATGCCTCTTCGGGCGCCAACACAACGGTAGCCGCTCCGCTCAGTCATATCAACGTCCAAATTCGGGACGGTGCTGCCCTCCTGCTCCACGGGACGCCAGCATACACGGTGGAGGAAACCCGCCAGGGTGCCTTCTCCCTTCTAGTCTCCCAATCTGCGGACGGAAACGCTTTTGGTACTACATATCTTGACGACGGTGTCTCCGATCCACCTGGCCCCAACACCATTGTGACCGTCCACGCAAGTAACGACACCGTGAAAATAACGAGTGCCGGCGCATTCCACGTGGCGCAGAAGCTTGCGGAGGTGACGATTCTAGGTGTTGCCAACCAGCCGAGATCGGTCACTGTAGGCGGATATATGCAGAGCTTCTCTTATGCTGCCAAACAGGAGAAAGTGGTGATATCGAATGTTAGTGTGGATTTGAACGTAGGTACCACAATCAAGTGGACATGAACGGAATACGTTTGTCACGGTTCACCATTGAATATATTTGAGGCTGCAGACCAGGATGCCTGACAGGTTCTTAACGAAAAAAGCATCCCCCTGACGCTCGGTTATCAGTGCAAATGCTATGGAGGCCATCGTGCACTTCCAGTGTTTGGGCCAGCGACCGCAGTTCCGACTGTGTGGATCGCACACATTTCATTGGGGAATGTCTACTACTTACTCTATGTCCCGATCATTCCGCCCCATTACGGCTTCGTACTCGTCGCGCCTCTCGTGGCATGGAAAAGAATCGAGATGAGCCCATCCGCGCGCACGTCCGCCTCTACGGCGCTGAACGGGTCGATGAGCGGCACTATGGTATTGGAAGAAGAAGAAAGGTCGCAGCCGCACCAACGCGCCGGCATTTCCCGAGAGACGGTTCAAGTTCGGGTCGAACAGCTGGTTCGCAAAGGATCTACAGTGGTCTATCGTGCCGCACGAATCCTTGCCTGGAAATAACCACAGTGCTGTTCCTGCACCATCCTCGACACCCACATCGTTGCCTACGGTGGCTTTCTCCCTAACTTGGATTTCGAACTAGCCTGGGGAAAGCGGGGGGTTTGATTCCTCTCGGCAGCATACAATTTCCAACGTCCTTTTTTGGCTTTTTTTTCTCAAGGAATCCCAATGTGCCTAATGTTACTGCTTCCTTTTATCTACACCTCATGATCAAAGGTATTTCGTCTCAAGCTTTAGACTTCAACTCTACTCCCGGTTTATCATTCCAATTTGAAAGTGGGTTGATTACTGCGCCATCGCCAACGGTGGCCAACAAAATCGGAGGACGTCGAGGGGGCATGGCTAATTCAGATGAACAGGAGATTTGACTCCTCCGGGCGGCATGGGCCCATTTTTTGTCGGGTTTCCGCTGTTCCCGTTTGATTCATTATCTCTAGGTTCCTCCTTTCGAATATGACGTCGCCACTGCAACTGACCTCTAAAATGCATGCCTTGTTTCTCCTCCCAATCCAATCCCACCACAATTCCCTCATCGGCTTCATCGGCACACACTCGGGGAAATCTGTTGAATCAGGGCGCCTGGAAGCGTTCCTGAAACTAAAAGTTTCTGGAATGGGTCCGGGAATGTAGAAACGGGTTCCGAAACCAAAAGTTTCGGGTCGGCCGAAACCGTTTCCGAAACCAAAAGTTCCGGCTTCTCCCGGAACTGATCCAGGAACTTTTAGTTTCGGGAGACCCTTGGGGCGGGCCGATTAGTTTCGGCCGCCCCGAAATCAAAAGTTTCGGAATCCATTTCGGCCGACCCGAAATTTTTAGTTTCGGCTCTCCCGGAATTGTTGCCGAAACCTTTCAGTTTCGGCACTCCCGGATCCCTTTCCGGAACTTTAAGTTTAGGAAACGTTTCCGGGCGCCCCGAAACAACGGATTTCCCCGAGTGACATCACTTTCCCTGCCAATCGTTGCCCTCAATGGCTCCCTCAACATCAATGGATGAAGCAGTGGCTCAAAATTTCAGGCGTAATAATATGATTTATTGCGGTACAAGCTAGAATTAACAACAGAGTCCGTCCAGAGGCCATCAACAGGTCCTGGTACACATGAATACATGAAATCTCAAACTGCAACCTCAACGACTGCTACTGGCGCTACCTCGACCGGCGCAACTTCTCCGAGTGCGACTTTAACTTCAACCGGCGTACCTTCAACCGCTACCCTGTCCAGGCCGAGCTTCCCTCTTTCGAAATGGATGGTGAGTCCGTTGAAGTTCTCGCCCCGGAAGTTCGGTTGCCAATGGAGCGGCTCGAGCGCCTTGCGCGATTGGATCTTTCGCAATACCAGCTCGACTTCTTCATCATCTCCCGCGATTTCTTTGACGTCGTTCACACCGAGAATGGGGCCGTCAGCGCACATGAGAAGCGGGTCCACGCGCTGAGCAACGTCTGCATGCATCTCAGGATCTGTTATACCAAGGGCCTGCTCGCAGAAATCCATTGTGCTCTGGATCATTTCCTCCGTCACCGTCGGATCAGTGTCAGAGGCTCCCTGGATAACTGCGTGCGGTTGAGATGAAAACGACTTGGAATCTAGAATCTCGACGTACCTGGGCGAATAAAATCGAACGCTCTGTCGAAATTATCCTCTTGGATGTCGGAAAGGACAGCGACGGATTGAGACGTGATCTGCCGGTACGCGCTAAGAACGACCAGCAAAAATCTATGCAGGAGCGAATTAGCGAATTGAATTTGGCGAATGCGGTTTCGTACCTGGTGTAAGAGGTACTGGTCTTCTGGTTATGGAATTCGATGGCTTCCTCCTCGGTACAGTGGCCCTTAATCGAGGCTGAGATAGTAGCGGCGGCGTTAAGTCCACTCCCGAATGCGAGATGAACGCCAGAAGAGAAGAAGGGGTCAATCTGGCAGCAATGAATTTCAACTCGTTTCAGAACATATGAATACTGACGAAAGCTGCAGGAATGAACGTCAGCGCAATGCAGCAGCGAGTAAAACAAGAAAGAAAGAAATACCTCCGGCATCTCCGACGATGCGATAGTTAGGCCCGGCGTGCTGGGGGGCAGAGTAACTGTAGTCACCAGCGGTCTTGACCTCCCCCAGGAATTTCGCATCACCCAGCAGCTTGGTCACCCCCGGTACAAGCTTGAACTGGCTGTGATAGTGTTGGAGATTAACGTCGGGACCGGATAAGGTTGCCTTCTTGGCCTTGTTCGAGCCCTCCTTAAGCACAAAGCCGACAGACACCGAGTTGGCCAACGGGATGAACCTTGGAGAGAATCAGTAAAATGGAAAGAGCAAGGAGCTCCCAACACACCACGCCCAGCCGCTTTCGTCTGTGAAATATTGTTAACGACAGGAAAGCCAAGTGAAATGGGACGAACCGGTGAGGGCTTCCAGCCAAGTCGCGTTCTCGCGACTCGTTCCCGGGGCGTACATGTTTGCTCCAGTCCAGTATCCCCAGGTCGCGACACTGCGCAACGCGGTGTTGAACTTGCGGTTCTTTAAGTATTTCGTGCTCATGATGCCAGCGCGACCCGAGGCATCGACGAGCCATTTGAAGTTGATCTCGCCCGACGACCCAGTGTCGGACTTCCAGTCGGCAGCCACGGGTTGCTTGTCGTTCTCAGCAGAAAACTTGATGGTGCCGACGGAGACGCCCTCAATGACGCGCACGCCGTTCTCGGCCGCGTTCCGGAGCAGAATCTCATCGAACTCGGCGCGTTCCTACCAAACCTATCATCCGATGTGGTTCTGAATCAGAAGATTGTACGGACCACGTTCCACGCAGCCTTGTTGGGATCCGGGTTGATGAAGTCCGTGTCTGTGGGAACTGTCAAGCCGCTGTATGGCACAATCAAATGGAACTGACAGCCTTCGCGCTTGGTCTGGTTGAATTTCAGGGCAGCTCCAACCTAGCGTGACATGAACGACTGGGCATTCAAGATGCTGACGGATGGAATACCTTCACACGGAATCCATGGTCGACGACCTTTTGCTCGGCCCCGACAAAGCGCATGAACGGACGGCAAGAGGGAAGCATGCTCTCGCCGATATGGTACCGGGGGAAGTGGTCCCTCTCCAGGAGTGTCACCTCGTAGCCCTCTAAATAGCCGTAGCACTTGTTAGCTGAGGAGGAGAAGGTAAATTTTCGATGCGTACCTCGGGCCAGCGCCGCAGCAGCAAAGGAACCGGAGGGCCCTCCGCCCTGAAATGGATCCAGCCCTGAATGACCATTCCATGGGGAAAGAGAGTAAACGTACGATGACCAGAATGTCAGTGGAAGCTGGCTGAAATGAAAGGCTATTGAACATCCGCTGTGCATCGAAATAAACCACACATACGATTTCTGGGGTAGACATTGTGGTGCACGGTTCCAGAGATTCTGAGGAACGGGAGGGGATTAGCTTATTTTATATAGGCAATCTCGTAAAAACGTTTCTTCAGCTTTTTCAGTAGGTCCCTCTCGCATATACACTAAATTGCTTCGAATAAGAAGTCCGGAAATCGCATGATCGTGAGGCCGGTATTGGTTAAGCCGTTTCTCGACTATCACACGAGGCGCAATAGTCTGCATTAATCTCCCCATCGCCATCAGAACGTCCGCACGGTGTCAGACTTTGGGCAGTCGAAAAATCATGCACACGACAAGAGCTGACCTAAATCCACCGGTGGATACTCATTTTTCTGCGTTCCTCCGGAGGCCGAAGGAGAAGCTCCGGTAAAAGATAAATACGTGTTCGGCACAAAATTCCCGAGCTGTAACCCGCCTACTAGTACGCGAGATGTCTCTCATTGGAGATATATTAATCCGGCAGAAGTCGCCCTAGCACGACTATCAGAATTGTCCGATACGGGGACACGCAGAGGCAGACGACCTGCTCTCGAATGACTTGATTCTCAACTTACTTACCTGGCAGGACGTCGAAGGTTTTCTTGGTGTAACCCAATGCATATCGCGACAATGCGCAGAAGCGGGTAACACGGATCATGGAATTGTCTGATCTTCCGATGCGTTGGTACTTTTCAATGGTCGCTTCGCATCGGAACGTGGGCGTCCCTGAGGAGCCCTGAGGTGGGCGCACCGAACATGTGGCATTTCGAATTCTCCTTTCGTCCACGACGAGCTTTGTCGGAGGACTAATTCCGCGGCCCATTGAGTCGCGTAGACTAGTAGACTAGTGAGCCAATGCCGCGAAGCGAAGCGACGGCTGCTGTGGAGTCTGAGGATCCAGACTTAAGTATTGGGGCCCAGATCTAGAGACGATGATAATTCAACACATAGGAAACGGGCTCAGAGTGGCCGGGCCAGGCGTGCGTCGCTTAGCGGAGTTCGAAATTAGTTGGAGCGCGTGGCTTGTGGCTTCCTTACCCTGACGCATTCAGAATTTTTCTCAAATATCGAAAATGTTCATGTTACGCGTGGCTGTCGATTCTGACATTGATCAACTTCGAATCCCAAGAGATGCTTCCTTTTTTGTTTTCGGACATAGTTGAATGCTTCTAGCCTTCTATCATCTGTTCATCACGTATGTTGTCACTCCGTCCGACTTTGACGGTCATGGGTATATCAGTAGGCCCACAGTGTGGCTGTCTCGGTAACCCAGAAGAGATCACACCGGAACAATCTCTGCACCTTTTTTTCAATCTCCGACGTCAATCACGGTGCAGTCTCCGGATTGTCACGAGAACGGCTGGGTTACCGAGACAGACAGTGTGGAGGTCAACCTTTCCCCTCCTCGTAGCCCGTGCCAATCACACCAAATAAAGTAAAATTTCAGTCTGGACTGAAATGCAAATTTATTTTCTAAAAGTCTCTACACAAATCAGTGGCATTGGATCCTGAATCTCAAATAGAAATGGCGAGAATCAACATGAGAATCAAGGAAATTTCAGTCCAGACGGAAACCTTTGTTGAAACCCAAAGAATCGCAAATCAAAGGACGAGAAACTCATGAGGGATTTTTGCTATTGGCTTTCTATTTATATCTTCCAATAGCAAAAATCCCTCACGAGTTTCTCTGTGGCTGAATTCCGTTTCGAGTCTCATATGTATGACGCACCAAACGCCACATTATTCATTTCCAAAAAAAAAACTTGAGGACCAGAAAAAAAAAACTCTCAAAACTCAGAATACCTTCATATTGTATATATGCATACTATGTGAGTGTAGTATGCTCAGTCTCGGAGGAATTGAATGAGAATCAAGTGGAACGGGCCAGGATGGGATTTCGGCCGCTTCGCACAGCCACCATATTCGGCTCCGCGATGTCAGAAGGACCTGAAGTTAAGCTTGCTCTGCGCTCCTCACGTCTCAGACTCTCAGCGGCGCTGAGCGACTCTTTGAGGAACACGGCAGATTCAATCCATACTCTCGGAAAATCCACGGTCCACCGAGGAGTTTTCACTGGCGTGCTAATTTGACTTGACCATCTGCATCATGATGTCTTTTGCACCGACGTGAAGCGACTCGCAGTCCGCTGTGCCCACGACGAATCACGACCGAACTTTTTCAGAAAGGACTTCTGCCTCGTTTTCTTTCACTGATTGTTTGCAAACAGTATCACCGAACAGTATAGGCACTGAGCTGGCGGAGGTGGTGATCTCTCTGGTCGTGACTTGGATGGTTGTTTTATGGGTGCGCCAACTGCCAGTACAAGTGCTCAGCTGCAGGAGAGGCACTCTCTCTTGTTGCGACGTGAACGTGATGCACACATCCGCATCCCATCTCTCGTACTATCCCAATCCACACCAGCTCAACGGTAATATTTCTCGGTCAGAGATAACAACAACCTAGCCAGCGTTGTGGATCTGCAATGGGCTTGCTAGTGCAATGAAAGCAATCACCGTTTACCGCAGATGCCAGTCTAGTGTCTCTTTCACGGACCATCTGGGAACGGTGCACCCGACAGCGGTACCTTCATCCCCCACTCCGAAAAGTGCCTCCCAGAATCCAAGGAGCTCGACGTAGAGGTCCTCAAAAAGTCCATCTTCGGTGGGCACGTCGCCGAGTACATCATGCATGGAGTCCCGCGAGGACAAGAACAATTGTTTCAAGCAGTTCGCCTCGTACCTCGCTGATGGCGTCGGCTCCGAGGATATTGAGGATATGCACACACCGCTATCCGGGAGGATCCCATCTTCAGGCCCACTGACAAATCAAAGGACTGGAAGACCGAGAGTGCAAGGCACCGCTCTAAACACTTCACGTACGCCGAGCACAAACATTATTGCCACCAAGATCGAGAAGTTCACGGATGACGCAGCGGAAGCAGATGAGGAGGACGACGAGTAGACGGCACAAGTCGTTTGGGGTTGTTATGTATAATCCATTGCATTGCTGCACTGCGCTTCATTGAATTAAATCCAAGTCTATTCATGGTTGTGCCAACGCTGCGCAGATCATCCCTTTCGCTCAAGCAAGCAGGGTACATTCAAATCAGTAAAATAGGTGAGCGCGTCACCCTGCTGCAGCCCCGTCTTGCCCAGCCGGAATGCATATTGTGCAGCACAGTGTATGACCGTTCCTTGACGAATATTCAGAAATTTCTGTATTTCAATCAGCATGGCTGTTGCAGAAGGCAGCAAAACACTTACACTACACACACCTCCCACCTCTACACACCTGCTCAAATCAATGAAGCAAATGCCCCCCACATAGCTCCCGCCCGACCTCACATACACACTACAGAGACACACCGCTCGGCCTCGTCTCTAAGCAGCTGCCGGAGCTGCGCGATGGACGAAATCGCAAGCGTCACCTGCGAAAGGTGCACTGTAATGCTCAACAGCGCGCGGAACGTCAGCTGCACCGCATGCCAGGTGTCAATCCTTGCATATTCTTCGTACTCGCTCGCATCGAGCAGCTTGACCAGGCCCTGCTGCGTACCACCGACCGCCTCGAACTGAAGCGCACTCGCGATCCCGACGGCCTGCAACGCTGCCAGCACCATCTCCGCGTGCAGGCGGCCCAGGAACACTTCATACTGCAGCAGGTGAAGCCGGTGGAGAAGTGTCGACAGTCGGACGTGTTTGGGAATGGAAGATGCCGGCAGCGCCGAGGCGTTGTCGTTTGGCATGGCCGTGCAGGCGGAGGAGTGCTTGTAGAGTGTAGTAGCCAAAGTCGCATTTTGCGTTGGTTGCGCCACCTGCGGGGAGGGGAGGGTGTCTGTGTCATGCAGTCTACTTGGCTTCGTACTTTTGAAAGATAGAGATAAAACAAATACACCTAGATCTTCAAGCTCAGACACAACATGGAGGTCAGTCACATGTAGCCTTCTCTACACGCACTCATTGCGTCTCGCAGTAAATCCTGCGAAAACTAATGCAGTGCAGTGATTTGGAAGCGACAAGGGGGACCACTCGGGTTCTGCCGATAGACGATGGGGATGTAATACACCTTTTGTGAGTCTCGGATAGCCCTTGTTGCGCTGGTCTGTAGCGGCCCCAATTCACAGTAGAAACTCCTCGTTGTATCGCTTGCAAATGGTGCCAACCGGACCTCGGATGAATTGAAAGCATTTTGCTCGTATAAAGGACCAACATTTCCAATAGGATTGCTGGCGGTGTTCCTCGAAGTCGCTGGAGATCTGAGTAGTCACTGGTGCAGAGTTATTGTTTGGTTATCGTCGTCGGACATCACAGAGCCGAATACGGTGGCTGTGCGAAGTCAGCGCCAAGTCGCATCCTATCCCCGTTCCACTCGATTCCCGTTCAATTCCTCCAAGACTGTGCATACTACACTCATATAGTATGCATATATCCCATATGAAGGTATTCTGAGTTTTGAGAGTTTTTTTTTTCTGGTCCTCAAAAGTTTTTTTTGGAAATGAATAATGTGACGTTTGATGTGTCATACATATGACGTACCAAACATTGCATAAATCAAATCTACAAAAAACTTTCACTTTCTAAAAACTTTTTTCACTCAAATCTCTGCCCAAATGTTATTTGAGTGTAAGAACCTTATTCCCAGAGCACACCAACAGAAGTGAATATTCGGCTCGGCCGAAACAATTACAATTACGCGGAAGATGTTGCCGAAACAATTAGAATTTCCCATATCGGGTAATTTTAATTGTTTTGGCAGCATGTTCAGCCGAGCGGAATATTCACTTTTGTCAGTAGAGGAATCCTGAAATCCTATACATAAAAAGACAATGTCTAGGTCACGGGACTGCACGTGAAAGTCATGTTTATCATGTGATATTACCCTCGGAAAGGTGCCGCGCGCCGCGAGCATTAGCGAGCGGCAGTGCGGCGCTGCTCAGAATCCGCCATGTGCGCACAAGCTCGGAATCTGTCGTGTGTGGGTGAACTGGGAATCCACTTTGCGTGGCGTCTCTCCGTGACAAAGGCACGGGCAATATTCTTGTCCTATACATGAAAAGACAATGAACACTGCCACCATCAAAATCGTGAAAATCATGTGAGTGTCAGGTGAGTGTCAGGTGATATAAGTCATGGGGTCTACAGACAGTGATTGGTTGAAGGTCAGGTGCGCCGTGCGTGTAGCGGCAGTGCAGCGCCTCTCGGAATCTGCCGTGTCCAGGCGAGCACGGAATTCACTTGGAATTCACTGTGTTGCATCTCCGTGGCGAAGACACGGGTACCCATCCTATACATAAAAAGACAATGTACACAGCCGCTGCGTGATATAAGTCATGGGGTCTATGGACAGTGATTGGTTGAAGGTCAGGTGCGCTGCGCGCCGCAAAGCGGCAGTGTGGCGCCTCTCGGAATCTGCCGTCTCCGGGTGAGCACGGAATTCACTGTGTTGCGTGCATCTCCGTGGCGAAGACACAGGTACCTATGGCTTGTGGCTTGTCCTATACATAAAAAGACAATGTACACAGCCACCACGTGATATAAGTCATGGGGTCTACGGACAGTGATTGGCTGAAGGTCAGGTGCGCCGCGCGCCGCGAAGCGGCAGTGCAGCGCCTCTCGGAATTCATTGTGTTGTGTACATCTCCGTGGCGAAGACACGGGTACCTATGGCTTGTAATACATGAAAAGACAACGAACACAGCCACCACGTGATATAAGTCATGGGGTCTTTGAGCGCCGATAGGCTGAGGGTCAGGTGCTATATAGGTCACGGAGTCGCCTCTCGCAGCAGTGCGGCATCTCTCGGAATCCGCCGTGTGCGGGCGAGGCTCAGAATTCACTTTGTGTGGCATCTCTCTGTGACGAAGGCACGGGCAATATTCTTGTAGAATTGTATCCGAGCTGAACAGGCGTGGAACGTGACTCCAGATGACCGCGCCGAGTCTGCACAGCCACACCTGTCAAACACTCGATCACCATCGTTGCGTTTCAACTCGCGAGCACAGTGGCGGCGCCATACTCGCTCGACCTGGTACCTTCGACAACCACCAAAGCTTCCCTCCTTCTTTTCAATTCCAAGTGCAGAGCAAGTGCAGAAGCAACTATTTGTGAATCAAGTCGGCGATCTTCTTGTCGTTCTGAGTTCTCTACTGTAATGGCTTCAAGTTTGCTTCAAATTGCCAGTGACCATGGATGAATTTCCAAGGACCATTCTCAACCATAGACCCACAAATTTTACAGACCCCTTCCAGGAGCGAATTAGACTGCCCTCTTTTGTGGAATATATGCCCGTCTTTGCTTTGACTTCGTTTCAACTTCGCTGACCTTTTTGTAATTGATAGACTCTCTGTCTTCATTCTGTCTCCATTGCACTTTCGTCTCTCTTTGAATCCCTTGGCTTTTTCACTTCATTCTACGATAGGACTGGCCAACACGTTCATCTCTCACTCAATCCAACTAGGAAGACGATAAGACTCAGAGAAAATACCGCCATTGGTCATCTTGGTTGAATTCTGGTGTGCTGGGCTCGTTTTTATTCACTTAGGCTGGCTTGCTTCAAAGAAGGTTTCAAAGGGACAAGTATTAAAATCTCGGCTTATTCACAGTGTGTGCTACTCGTTCTACTTGATTCCACTCTCAGCTTGCATTCGTCATTTCCTTTTGTTTAGTTCACCGACATTCCTCGATGTAGTAGTGTTACCGGGGTCGGGTTCAGAACCGATTCCGAACCTGAACCGGACCTGAACCGAACCCCAGGTCCGGTTCGGGGTTCGGAGGTTTCTGGATTTTCCCGAACCTGTTCGAACATGTGCGAACCCTTAGTCAATTTTCCCCAGGAAAATTTTCAAATTTTCATTCTTTTGCCTTGTAATGATGGATAAGTGCTTCCCTCATATCAAGGAAGACTTTTGGTACTTTGGGAGGCCCAAATACATGGCAGGAAGCCCAATTGTTGAGTGATCCAAACACCATTAAAGTTATCAAAAATCTGATATTTACTGTACTGACATTTATACCTCCCAAAATTTTCAAGCAACAGTGATCTATGAAACAAAACATACCTTGCACCCATGGGAAGGCTTTCCGATATAAAATATACATGTCTGGTGCGTGGGAAATCTTTCGGGTTCGAACCTGTTCTGAACCCAAAAACAGACCGGACCTGACCGGACCCAAGGTCCGGTTCGGGGTTCGGATATTTTGGCAAAGAACCGGACCGAACCGGACATCGGCAACACTACGATGTAGAGGTTGGAGGAGCCCAATAAAACTTCGCTTCCATTCTGATTCATGATTATTTCATTGTAGTTAGTAAGACAGAGATACGCGCTGCGAGTTGAACGAGATGGGTCCGCTTTGTTGAGTTGCGCTGTTCCAACTTCAAGTTGATTCAATTAGATTGGTTAAATTCTCTCAATTGGAATATTTGAGCTTGAACTCGACATTCTCAGTGGTTCGGATTCTTTCACTATCCGTCAATTGTTCGTACCCTGACTTTGCTTGCTTAAGTTTTAATTGACCGAGCCTCGTACTGACGAGGGGTGTATGAACTACTATTGATGTAAGTGTAAGGGAGGCTTACTCTGAATGCTGAGACTATCCGCTTAGCAACATCTACCTGTCTGCATTTCTTGTTTGTTAAAAATTGAACTAGAACTTGGCTCTACTCACAGAAGATTCCGAGATTGTATACAAGCATTCTATCTTCGGAGGGATGCTGTGAGCACTTTGGTCTTCTTTCTGCTTTGCAATGTACGAAAAATCCTGACCTGACTCTGCGCAGCTGTGGATTAAGATTCCAGTACATCGACGCAACTCCAATTTTGCTCAGACCTGAATTCCTCCCTGGGGTGCAGTTAAGTAATTACCCGATAGTCAGTGTCCGAAATGCATTCACTTATAGGCTCATTATTTTCCCACTTCCCTTTGCCACAGATAACACATACGCAGAAAGCGGTCTGCCAGCTTTTCTTAGGACATTTGTAAACTGTTAGCCTTCCATGATAACATCCCACATGTACAGTTCCCAGCGTCCACCATCGAATATAATGAGCGACGATCAACAAGGATGTGTCGCTGTACAGTGGTCGAGATAATACATACGCACAAAGCGGTATGCTCAATGATGTCCGGATTGTCTTAGAACACTTATAAACCGTCAGCCTTTTATGATAACATCTCAGAGTTCCCTGACAACATCCACCATTGCATTCAATGACCTCGTTCACAATCGCTCGTTTCACCACCATCCTTCTTCAGATCATGCACGGTAAGTGGTCTTCAACCGTTGCATGCAGTCACAAATTTTGATTCCGCACCTCAGGATATGCGTGGGGCATCCATCGTAACAACCTTTTACCTCTAGCTTCGGCTGAACTCGTACGTTCCCACTTTCTTATGCGATCCCGCTTACAGAAACTTACACTCTGCAAAAGGGCTTTGCGAATGGTGCCGACGGGAGTGAAACAACCGTCGCGCGATTTCAATCCAGATCGTCGACCGTATTCGAGTCAGCTCTTAACTCCGCTCCAACTCTGCTGGCGAGGGAATCAATCCAATTCGGTCACGAGAGTATAGACGCGCTCCGGACAGTCACTGTACAAGTGTCTGCGCCATCTCTGTACTTCACGTCACCTTTTGTGCCGACGGGGTTGCAATTCTCCCATGAGAGCATAGGCGCGCCTGGGAAACCCATTGTACCAGCTCCGAAATCTGAGCCGACCTCTACTTCTGCACCAACTCCGCCGGCGTCGACTCAGTTCGCTCAGAGTTTAGGCGCCCCCGGGGAGCCTTTAACTGAAACAGATTCTACGCCGGCGTCGTCTCAGTTCGCTCAACCGTCTGGGTTCGCTCACCAGAGTTTAGGCGCCCCCGGGGAGCCTTTAACTGATACAGATCCTACCTCTACACTAATTCTGGGCTCTGCGTCAACTACTACCTCTGCGCCTCCGCCAACGTCGACTTCCGTTGATCACGCGAGTTTCGGCGCGACTGGGAATCCCACTTCATCAGCGTCCACGTCTACGTCAAATCTGAGCGTCTCTCAATTTGCTCACTCCCTTGGGTTGCCATCGATGGCGCCGCCTTCAATGCTGCCCACGAGTTCGGCGCCCAGATATTCGATGCCCACGAGTTTTGCACCCACGAGTTCGAGCGGGACCAAGAATCCCAATGGTGGCAGTGGTCCAGCACAATGGGACCAGACGCATCTCATCATTTTGGGAGCTGTAACAGTTCTACTTTCAAACGTGCACTAGAGCTCCGCTCCCCTTCCGCCTTCTACCCAATTTTGTAG
This sequence comes from Mycena galopus ATCC 62051, assembly GCA_014925785.1. Classification (NCBI taxonomy): domain Eukaryota; kingdom Fungi; phylum Basidiomycota; class Agaricomycetes; order Agaricales; family Mycenaceae; genus Mycena; species Mycena galopus. The sequence goes on from WIQG01000099.1 coordinate 506,190, forward strand.
CAGTAGCGAAATAGCCCGGGTTCTTTGATCGTAGAGATGAGTTTCGCAATACCTAGGTCCTTTCAATATCCAATTTGAATTTCGAACCCGATCGGAGTTCTTTCTTGCCTTGAAAAGCTGAGTAGATTGAGGTTGGACTCGTACCCGGCGTTCTGAATCATGGACCCTTGACGACGGCGTCCTAACCGCTAAGAGAGCGGCGGGCAAATCTGCTCTCACGCCCTAATATGATGTTCTGAATCTCTTCATCTGCCATGGTGTCTGATTGGCAGAGACGAGTACGCAGATCAAGTAGACGTCGCTGATCATCGGCGGGTCCAATGCTTTGCCGTGTTTCCCGCGGCAACATGGGCATGAGAGCTGTCTCACAGCTTCGTCGCGCACGGTGAGATTGTTCTGACGTGTCTCTCAGTCGTTATCCTTGTCTCGCCGGAGGCATTTCCAAGTGCTCGACTCGGACGGTCCTGTTGCCGCCTCAGCCTTCTGCGTTAAACCGGAGACGTCGAGATCCTAGAACGCCACCCTGCTCGCCTTAGCACTGTCGAACTCTTCTACGGCACGGCCTTGGATATATCACCGAGAAATCCATTCGTCATGACATCATCTCCATGTTTAGACAGAACACGTGTGGGAGACAATTACACATTGCTATGAGCGTCGAGCGAGGCAGCGCACGAAAGAAACGTCAAGTTACAGATTCGATTCAATTTCTTGGCCGATTCCTGGGACGAAAGCGATAAAAATGAACCCAGATCAGCTTGGCTGGTCCTGAAAGTCACATTCCATCGGATTTGAAGATACACAAGGACGCAAGGAAGGATAGACGAGCGGATGAATAAAGAGCTCCGTGACGGGAAGAGGAGGGAAATGAGAACAGCAGGCAAGAAGGGCATGCCCCAAAGGGACGCTAGCTCTGCGATATGCGGCTGATATTTGACCGCATTACGATGCTAGTGACCATTCAGCAAGGGTGATTCAGGGAGAACAAAGGAAAAGGGGAATGGGTTGAGGAAAAGAATTACTCACTCTGTGAACACTCGTCAACGGACCGCATAATTTGATACAAAGAGTAGAAATCGCACCTTCAACTGCAGCCGTGAGCATTCGAAACAGATCTGGATCGGCTTCTGTCGTGACGCTGTGAGGATGAGTTAGCATGCGAAACGTGAAGGACGACGGAATCATGGGGCGCTGAGCAACGGCACCACTGGAGAGTGGATTCCGCTGTATCCGGAAGGAGAGAATGCAAAGGCAGGATCCACACGGAAAGAGCGGCACGCCGCAAGACGACAGCGCCAGCCCGAAGAGAGATCGTCTCCGTTGGGCTCTTTCCTTTCCCACAAGGGCAAACGTTCTGCAGCATCAACGCCGTCACCGGCAACCGCAACCGCTGTTCACCGGCGCAGGACCACTTCTACCTCCCTTTCGCCCACGTGGACCCTGCCGACAGATAAAAAACAGAAGGCAAGGCATTACTCACTGAATATAAATCTCCCGCTCCTTCGCCCGCCCCGCTTTCTGCGCCAGCCGCCCAAAGCGCTTCTTGAAGTAGTCACGCCCTGCGAGCGCGCTCCTAGGCTCGCCGTCGAAATCCTTTGTGGGGGCGAGGTTAGTCAGAGTAGAGACGGAAAGGTCGCGAAGTAGGGAAGCAAGCGGAGCGACGGGGAGGGTTCGGGAGTAGGAAGCAGTCGCTGGATATGAAGTGGAAGAGGGATGGAAAGGTGGGAGATGTGCGAATGACGACACGAGAGCCCCAAACACGCGGATACCGAGACAAAGAATTGAAAGGACCAAAGGCACGCACAGGGAAGAAATCCCTGATGTCCGACGTCTTGATCTTCTCCTCAAACAGGTCATTGTGATTCAAGAAGAGGATCTGCGGAGAGAACGGCGAATGTCAGTGTCTGGGTGGCGAGCGAGTAAGGAAAGGAGGGGAACGGGGAAACATTGATATAGGTGGGATGTCTGGTAGAGGGGAGGACAAAAAAGGAATATTCAAAATTTTGTCATCAGAAAAGGATCAGTACAACGCTAGAAGACAATCTGCAAAAAGGCGCGACGAAGATGCAGAAAAAAAAGAAGGATATGGGGCACATACAATCGATGTGTTCTTGAACCACTGGGAGTGGCAAATTGAGTCCCATATTGTAAATGCGTCCTGCATTTGGTTCTGAGCGTACCAAACTTGAAGTCAGCATTGAATCCACCGAAGATAGAGAGAGGAGGGAAAATGAAAGAGAGGGGGAAAGACGATATGGAGAAGCTAGAGGTCCCCGCCTCGTCTCTTCTCTTCAATCCTGCTAGAGAATGCCTTTGCAAACAGCTCCTTTCCATGCCGTGCGCCGTCCGCGCCGACAGTTTCTCGTCGCCTGCTCAGCCACCAAAGGGCATGATCCGGACGTATCGAAGGCATATAGAGGAATGGTTGGGGACGCGAATACTCACCGCATCCCGATCCTCGACAAGACACTGGTCGTATCCGCTCAGGTTCACAATGAACAAAATGGCGGTGACGTCCTGGAAGCAGTGGATCCACTTTCGGCGCTCAGATTTTTGGCCCTCGACCTACGTAGAAATGGGGGAAGCTTAGCTGTCACCGTAGACAGAATGGGAGCAAGAGACGGGAATCACAGAATGGGAAGCCGGAAAGAGGGGTGGGGACGTCGGATCGGGATCACCACAACGCTGGTGTCGTAGACCCTTCTCGCGGAGGAAGTGACGCGGGCATGAAGGTGAGGACACCGGCGAATCGCACGAGCGTCTCCGCCCGCACTACCGTCTCGCAGGAAACGAGAGCACAAAACGCACCGCCTATGCTTCTCCCCTCACACACGAGCGATGATGATGGCACTGCTTCTCTGAGAAGCCTCCTCAAACGCGATTCCATCCCTATGAATGAACCGGAGGGGCGGACGCACATCCACCAACACCATCTCATGGTCTCTCAGCCTGAAGCTCGTCTCCGTGATCCCGACGGTGCGGACGCGGACGCGGGCGATGTCCTGCAATACAATACATCAGTTCCATCCATCAGGTCATAGATGGAAGATGGTGGCAGGACAGACGGTATTGGGAATAGGAAAAGAAGGATAGATAGGAAAGGACCAATGACTAACCTGTTCTGAGGGCACGTACGCGGGGTCGAAGAAGCGGTCCAGGCCTGAGAAAAAGTAGTCCAGACTATGTGTACAGGTCAGTGCGCATTCCCGCTCGATCAATGGTAAAGATGTACTTGTCTGGTAAGGCGACCTCGCTGCCCCGATTCCACGCCATCCGCACGACCTCCTCGTTCCAGAGCCGGGACAGCGGCTGCGCGGGATAAAATCGTATCACTGAAATACGGGAGACAGCGAAAGGAAGGGACGGACGCACACCGTAATAACACATCGGAAATGCCTCGCCGTCACAGAGTTCCTTGGCGTGCGTTACGAGCTCGACGTCCGTCTGTGCAAAATACACGTTACTTTTTCATCATCGCAAGGTCCGAACCCGAAACCGAAACGAACCACCTACCGCAATTTCTTCCCCGCGTATCCCCACCTTCGCGCCCTCCCCACGCTTTATCCGCAGCACCGCACCGCCCTCTCCTGGTCCCCACCCCCTCACCCACCCCGTTTCTGGGTCCACGTTTGTGTACGCCGCCGGAAGTTCGAGCATCATGTCCGGTAATGCGTCGAGCAGGTATTTGAGGCCCTGCGTGAGGTTCGCGAAGACGAGCTTCCGGAAGGACTCGGTTTCTTGTGGGGGGTAGGATACGCGGTGGATGAGGCGCATTCGTTGGAGGATGGCGGATTTGCCGGAGCCGCCGGAGCCGAGGACGAGGACCTACGAGTGGAATACAGGACTGCTCCAGCTGGATAAGATTAAAAAGGCACCTTGATTTGCGCATCTAACTTGGCTTTTGCCTCCAGAAGCTGTCTCTCCACCTCGGAGTGTAATAATCGGTCCCGCTCGGTGACTTGGCCGCCGCGTCCAGCAGAGAAAGAGATGCAGCCCCCCATATGAGTTCGACTAGCGCGGAAAAGTAACAGTATGTTGCCAGATAAATACTTATTCAAGCACTGAGAACGGCGTGGCGGCGACGAGCAAGATAGAATAGTGTCAGGTGTGAAGTCAGAAAGACCAAGAGCGCGGATTGGAATATGAGAGTGCCTCGCCGAGTCACAGAACTGCAGACCCTAGAAGAGTCAGGCGCAGGAAAGGGCGGGAGAAGAGTCTCATCGTGGAAAGCGAAGAAGAGTCATCACGTCACACGTCGTCGACTGAATGATGGCAAATGACAGGCGCTCGAGAGTCCAGACCGAATGTCGTGCTCACGTTCGTTGCCCTTTGATTCGCTTTCGCCCCTACGCAAGCGGCAATAAAATCCATGGGGAAAATAAAGTGCGCCGAAGGGTCCTCACTGCTCAGGAGTATGGGCGAACAAGTTGCAAACTTGCAATTACCCAAAGGGCGAAGCAACGGGCCGAAGACAGGGGCCGACCTACCTCCACCGCCGCGATCACGCGCGGGAATGCCGGCACTACACGCCTGTTCAGAATTTTGGTGTCAGAATCTGCTCACCTAATCTGGAAAATTAGGAATGAGAGAGTAATTCAAGGGAAACCCGAAGCCTCCTTGCCCCAAGCACAAAACCGTTGGAGACGCGCAATAAATAATAGACTCAAAGTGGACTGCGCAGCAACAAACGAGATTAAGTACGGTAAAAGGGCTGTTAAAAGAAGCTGGTGCTAAAGACGTGGAGTATGTATTTGTTCACCTATGGATCCCACAAAACCCCTCTAGTTAGTGGGGGGTAACCCCTGGGTTACCCCCCACTAACTAGTGGGGGTTTTGGCTGTTTTGCCTATGATGCAATAAAAGCTGTGATAAAGGCTGCAAGAAAGTCACAATATCTCTAAGGTCTGGGAGCACATGAGACCTAAGATATACTAGCTGCAACAAAGTCACAATAAAGCCACAATAAAGCTTCAATATCTATGACGTAATATAGACACATCACATCAGAGGTGAGCTGCGATAAAGTTGCAATAAAGCTGCAATAAAGTCACACCAAATGTGACTGATCACAAGAGTTTGTAGAGGGTGGTAGCTGCAAAAAAGTCACAACAAATGTGACTGTTTGCATAGAGTTCGTAGAGGGCAGTAGCTGCAATAAAGTCACAATAAATGTGACTGTTCACATCGAGTTCATAGAGGGCAGTAGCTGCAATAAAGTCACAATAAATGTGACTGTTCACGTAGAGTTTGTAGAGGGCAGTAGCTGCAATAAAGTCACTATAAATATGACTCTTCACATAGAGTTTGTAGTGGGCAGTAGCTGCAATAAAGTCACAATAAAGATAGTATAAACTCACAATTGTACCTAGAGTTCGGGAACTCCATATGCTGCAATAAAGCTGCAATAAAAGTGGTTTTCTCACAACAAAGCCATAGTCACCCTCTATTGCTGGCACTGCTAAGCACCTATCATATGGAGCAAATCACAAGGGTATATATAGGCTGCAACTAATAGTCTTTTGTTAAAATGATGTGGTGCACAGGGCACAGGTAACTGCTGGGTATTCCCTTGCCCCAAAGGTGTGTATTATCTTTTATCTATAGCTGTTATCTATTACCATGCCTGTGCCATAGCCAGATTAAGCATACCAGCCTCTCGGATTCTCATCATCCTGATCCAATGATTCACATCACTTTAAATGAATATTTTAATTGAATAAAATATTCATTTATTGCCGGGTTTGGCCGAGTATTTTGCGTTTTGCGCAGGAACCAGGGCACTGATTGCAAAACGGATTGAACAGCTGGATTGTATATTTTTGGCTCTACAACTTTGGTTTCAAGTCTATTTTTGGATTTTTTGGCGTCTCAGAGCCTTTGAGCTGGTGTGTTTCCCTTTTGGGCCACTACGCTTTTGGCCCAAAAAGGAAATTCCTCGTTTTTGCCCTCATTTGGGCGCAAATTGACCGTTCTTCTCGATTCAACTTTTTAGTTGGCATGCCCTATAGGTGTGGATGGGACTTGCATCACATTCTGGGGTAGGGAAACAGTGTGACATTGAGATAATCTCTTAACTTTCAAAATTTGATTCTGAGATTCCCACCATACACACCACCATGGCTAACTGTCAGCAGTTGCAGGAGAGTATTATGCTATCATGGAAAGTGTGCCCACATAACCTTCCCCTACCCTAGGGCTCATACAGATGAACTTTCAGCTTATACAGATTTCGCTTGTTTGTTGTGATCCTTGCCTTTCATGGAGGTGGTATGCATTTCCAATGGTCCTAAATAACATATGGGATGTATAAATATGTTTGAAGTACTTTCATTCATCTCTAGTCCACTACATATTGAATTTGGTGATGTTCAACCTTCAACCAGATATTCAGGTTATTCAGGCTCTCTTGCAGCCTTTTAAGACGATCTAACCCCCAGAAGAGTTAGCTAAGGTATACAAAATTGTGTGAGCCAAAAATCAGGGCAAAATATCGAGCTGAACTTGAGATATGTGAAGTGACAATTTCTGATCATTTGTCAAATAGGGACTCAAGCACTGCATATAATGCAAAGATAAGCATCTAAACACCATTTTCCAGTATCAAGGAACAATGTTCAGCTTTATTTGAAGGAATTTCATGAAGTTTCCACTGGGTGGTGTTTTGGGCATGAGGGCTTAACTGCAAATTATTGGCTCTGGACTGTGCACTGTCCAAAACACAATTTCCTCAAATCTTGACCAAAATCGATGAAATAAGGCTTGGGCTTGTTGTTTCACCTTTCAGCTTCTCATTTATAATGTTTATTTAGCAGTAGGTCCCTTCTTTAGGCCCCAATTCATCAATATATGCAGAACTGACATTTCACAGTTCTCATGGTTCTGCCCATATATTGGTGTAAAATTTGACCTCTGAAGGATGAGACATCTCATTGTAATTCTTCCATCTAGTTAGATTGCTGTTCAGCACAATGGAGCAAAGCAAATGGAGTAAACATTCATGTGCTCCATACTTTCATTAAATCTCAATGTGGTTGATGTTAACATCACACCCAAGTGCCTCAAAAGCATCTATATATCTCCTAAATGCATTATAACCATAGATATGGCCAGCCTGCTGTATGGTACACACAATGTACTGTAAATATCGAAATTCTTCATCTGGCCATTAAATTGAGAATATCCATCTGAAATACACAGGAAATCAATCCAAAAGACTGGAATAGGGGATAGATATGAGAAGAGAGTCAGTTGGAATAGCTCTACTGGATCTATATGAAGTTTTGAGGTCAGGAGTGGAATTTCCCCAGTTCAGAGATAATCTCCATGTCACACTGTTTCCCTACCCCAGAATGTGATGCAAGTCCCATCCACACCTATAGGGCATGCTAACTGCAAAGTTGAATCAAGAAGAACGGTCAATTTGCGCCCAAATGAGGGCAAAAACGAGGAATTTCCTTTTTGGGCCAAAAGCGTAGTGGCCCAAAAAGGAAACACACTAGCTCAAAGGCTCTGAGACGCCAAAAAATCCAAAAATAGACTTGAAACCAAAGTTGTAGAGCCAAAAATATACAATCCAGCTGTCCAATCCGTTTTGCAATCAGTGCCCTGGCTCCTGCGCAAAACGCAAAATACTCGGCCAAACCCGGCAATAAATGAATATTTTATTCGATTAAAATATTCATTTAAAGTGATGTGAATCATTGGATCAGGATGATGAGAATCCGAGAGGCTGGTACACTTAATCAGGCCATGGCACAGGGAAGATTAGCTGTAGATAAAAGATAATACACCCCTGTGGGCCAAGGGAATACATTTTTAACCCAGCAGGTACCTGCACCACATCATTTTAACAAAAGACTAGTTGCAGCCTATATATACCCTTGTGATTTGCTCCATATGATAGGTGCTTAGCAGTGACAGCAATAGAGGGTGACTATGGCTTTGTTGTGAGAAAACCACTTTTATTGCAGCTTTATTGCAGCATATGTAGTTCCCGAACTCTAGGTACAATTGTGAGTTTATAGTATCTTTATTGTGACTTTATTGCAGCTACTGCCCTCTACAAACTCTATGTGAAGAGTCAGATTTATAGTGACTTTATTGCAGCTACTGCCCTCTACAAACTCTACGTGAACAGTCACATTTATTGTGACTTTATTGCAGCTACTGCCCTCTACGAACTCTATGCAAACAGTCACATTTATTGTGACTTTATTGCAGCTACCACCCTCTACAAACTCTATGGGAACAGTCACATTTATTGTGACTTTATTGCAGCTTAATTGCAACTTTATCGCAGCTCACCTCTGATGTGATGTGTCTATATTAGGTCATAGATATTGCAGCTTTATTGTGCCTTTATTGTGACTTTGTTACAGCTAGTATGTCTTAGGTCTCTTGTGCTCCCAGACCTTAGAGATATTGTGACTTTCTTGCAGCCTTTATCACAGCTTTTATTGCATCATAGGCAAAACGGCCAAAACCCCCACTAGTTAGTGGGGGGTAACCCAGGGGTTACCCCCCACTAACTAGTGGGGGTTCTGTGGGATCCATAGGTGTATTTGTTTCGTGTATTCTTCTGGTCTCCACCCCGATGGAATGGGTTTTTGTTGGGTTTTCAACAGCTGTGAAATTTCCGGTGTACATGCTGCCTCTTTTGAGGTTCTGGAAGGTCACATCAACTGTGCCACAAGCATAAACGTGATAGCGTTTAGAGCCCACGGTGAATAGGCGCTATAGGATCCATCAATGCCAGCCTTTTGTTTACTTGTTCAATGGTTTCCCGAGATGTCCCTCGAGCGTCTCGCATTGCGGAGTTCCTTGGTCTTCCATTTCGGAAATCGCGGGAACGTAGCACAGGAACCAATATGCTCAAACCGCGTACCCGTGGCTGACCCCGACATTCGGGCCCGTGGCGGATGACGAATTTGAGCAGAGTCACCGCAACGTGAGTGAGCAGTTTTTACGAAAAAGCGGTCGACGTCGATCCACCAAGATAGTTACGACCCCGATTCTCCTTTTCGGGTGGGATTTTCGAAAGCCATTCACAGTGGGAAATCCAGTCCCCAACACAATAAAAGCTATGTAGAAGGCGCCAGATGGACGTCCTAGATTACAGATTACAGTACCACAGTCCACTCTGATGTCGCCGCAACATACCCAGGGATTGTTTGGATATTGGCATCGACAAAGTTCGACCTATGGAAATCCAAGGATTTAATGAGGCACTCCTTGGATGCCTCAGCAGACGATCCGAAATGCAGACGACCCGAAGGTCAAGTGGTTCGAAAGGGGTACTCCATATTTTGAAGTCACCAACACCGCCGAATGGCCGAAGTACATTGAGCGGTTTAATCGCCCTAGCTAAAAATATCGGACCGCTCTTAACTGACAACTATCCGCGTTTCCAAGGAGTACCGCATTCAATGAATGACGCGCCGATCCACACAGCGCGTAAAATCTGATGCAGACGATCCAAAATGAAAGTCAAGTGGTTCGAAAGGGGTACTCAATATTTTGAAGTCACCAACACCGCTGAATGGCCAAAGTACATTGAGCGGTTTAATCGCCCTAGCTAGAAATATCGGACCGCTGTTAACTGAAAACTATCCGCGTTCCCAAGGAGCACCGCATTCAATCAATGGCGCGCCGATCCAGACCGCACAGCGCGTAAAATCTGAACGCGCCGTGAAGATCACGGAAATCACGGTCAATTCGGGGATCATTTCGTTTTTTGTCTATTGAGATTCGAGGGAGCGGTAGAAGAACACAAGACCATTGCAGGCTGCTCCTCGGGCCAGGGGGAGCTCAGTTTACATTGCCTGAGGAAAAGAGGTCCAGGGTAAAGGATCGGGACTGAAACGATTACTAAACTGAGGGGAAGCTGAGATGAGACCAAAAAGGGCGGCAGACTGCATGGATGTCACCTTGTTGAATGGCTGGGTTTGGAGGAAACCGTTACATCGTCAAAACTACAGTCGGGCGGGACGTCGGCAACCAACATGATGCGAAAGGAATTACCTGATGGCAAGCCCCCAAAATCCTTCATGTGGGAAGAATTGCAGAGGAAGGACCAATACCAAAGGGATCAAGGGAATGAGACGCTTTTTTTGACCGGTGCTGGAGCCGAAGTGTCTCCATGAAGCACCGGATGAGGCTGCTTTGGGCCCTTCCGGCGTTTGTTTCTTGCCTTTTTCGACTCCGAACGCTGTGCAGCAATCAACGCACGCCTTTGTCTCTTTCTGTGTCATCCGATTCAGCTGCCCTTAATTAATGTCGAAAGGACGGATTGTTACCAGTTTAGTTTTTGATTCGGATATTCGGGAAGACCTTTCGGGGCGAGATTGGCCGACCTATTGGTACTTCTTGGTCATCATGTTTCGTTGGCCTTTCCACGCAACACACCTGTGCAAGCTGATGTTTTTTTCCGACCTTGATCTGCGACTTTCGTTCTTGGATGCCAGCGATTGATTCGGCGAGTCCCAGAGCAGCCTGTGGACAGAAGCTGTCAAATTGGGCTTATGAGAGGCGGCCAATGAGTTACGCTTTGATCTAGAAAACGCTTGGGCTGCTTTCCTTGTCCCCCGGCCTTCATTGCAGTGGTGAAGGCTAAAAGGTCAGCTTCCGTCTACGTGGCCCATCACTGCCAATGATATCCCCTTCTGCTGTGGCCAAAAGCCCGAAGTTACTTCTTCCGACTCTGTGCTCTAGCGGATCAGCTATTTTTCTGCCCTTTCTCGGAGAGCTGACCGGATCACAACCAAACGGTTCGTATATTCCAGGTGAATTAGATCAAAAACTTTCAATCAACCTCAGTTCGTGATTTGCCGCATATGTTAGTCAACCCATGCACCCAATCTTTCATTTAGATAATCTCACACGACCATACGCTTATCCGGCCTTCTCTACAAGTCTACCGAGGCTGTCTCAATGCTCACATCTGCAAAATTATCAGGTCGTCAGGGACTCATGCCGCGTATCACTGGGCGAGTCTAATCGTAAACGATCAAGGAGCACACAGGGTTTCAAAGTACAGATTTCCGCATTGCACCGGTCACCGAAATCAAGGAATTGGCGGGACAGAGTATTTTGACGAGCAGGATCACAATATATAGCCACCACCATGGCTTTAAAAGAAGACCACCCGAGTGGTCCATTCCTTCACCAACCCATCCATCCTATATTCCCCTCTTCATCCCAATCTACTCACTATGTGCCGTTGGCGTCAGTGAGTGCCTGGCTCTTCTCGTCCGGGGCGAAGCCCCTAACTGACCCGACAAACAGCGTCCGAAACATTTACCTCCGCTGTGGCCATGCTGAGAACCTTGTGAGTCCACTACCAGTATTCCACAACACCGTTTCTGAAATCGTTGCGTTAGCCCCCCGTCGAGGTATGCCTTGCTTCTCCCAGGCCCCGCAGTACAATTGACCTCTTGAAGGTGAAGTGCTCAAGCACGCACTGCAAATTCAGTCCCAACCACCCAGCCGGTTGTGTCCCACCCTCGTGCAGTACGAGATGCAACCAATAGTGAGCCAGGTTCATATTTTCAAAGACAAGATATTAACTCATACACGTTTCCCAGTCATCTTTTCCCTGAGCACTACAGTACGCCTGCTCGGCTTTCCTTCGTCGTACCCTACTGACTCCCGAATAGATCCCAACATCGACGGATTCTGCTCGGCTTGTACTCGTGCCATGGGCTCCGGGCGTCGTCGCTACTAATGACCCGAGGATTTCCTTCAATGGGTCGTGCAATGCACTTTAAATGGAAAATACTACCCTGCAAACTCCTTAGAATCTGTCACATCCTGTATCCAATATGTATTTGTTTCGTGCGTTCAATGTGGAGTTGTGTGGGGACATGAAAGTTCAGCGTAACGGATTAGTTCGACGTGGACTACATTCAATAGCGCTGCAAACCTAGACTAGTAGTTATTACGTAGCCCCTCTGAGAAACACTATCAAGCGCAAGTGCGATAAAATCTAAAACCTTCGACTCCCTTCGGCGTCGCACTCACAATAGATACAGCAAAGTTGACAGTTATTCGCTGAGGGTTCCGTGGGCTCGGAGTTAGCATTTGTTCTATGAACAGCCATGGCGCCAAAACCAGGTCGTTTCAATAATAATTGTCCGGCCCCCGTAATAAACCGAGGTCGGTGGTGCTTTCGACTCAAAATCACAATATTTAAGCATTAAACTCCATACTCAGTCGATCTCCGTAGAATGCAGTCGAAGGGAGCTAAACATTGATTGGGCTGAGAAGCGCGGAGCCGAAGGCCTGGTCCTGCCAGAGAGTCAATAATGGTTCGGATTCATCGGAGTTGCGGGCCCTTTACTTCACCTTAAACTAGTCTGCGAGGGTCAGCGAACATCTTTGAACCAATTTAACAAAAATTCATAAGCGGCAACTGAGGTACGGCAATCACCGAGAATTCAACTCCGCAACTGTCTTACGTCTCCTCTGAGTCTCTGGTCTCTCCCATGAACGGCAATCCCATTCGTTCCTCATGTACTTAATGTTGAGTCGCGCGAATCCCTTGGGCCTCCTTGATGTACTGTATCATTTCGACCAAGTGTTCAAGTAACGCGTGACAGCGGATGACAATTCAAAAGGAAATTTTTCGGCCATCTCGGTGTATAAAAAATGCAAAATTAATGCTCGAAATGGTATATATATAATACTCTACCAGTAGGTCCTGGGTTTCAAACTCTGAATATTTTGCGGTTGTCGCTGCCAGGCAGCACGGTCATTGGCATGCATACCGTGATGATCCTCAGGTCCCCAGCCAACCTCTTTCGTCGTTGCTATACCTCCTCTTTTTTACTGTGAGTTTACATTATTATATCTTGTGTTCGTTCGACGCATAGCTCTTCACCCCTCTGACCATCGTATGATTTTTTCTTATCTTGGTTGAGCGTCGCTGCGTCTGCGTACATATTGTTTCATCTGCTTTCTGCTGTTGAGTAAGGGGCACATAGATTTCACTCTGATCCGGCAAGGCTGACATTCTGAAGACCGAACCTAGTAGTTCTTGCCCCCCTTCAGTCAGTTTTCCACCAAGTCTTCCAGGTAACCAGTCATTTGAGTTCAAAACACTATTTCCCTATGGTTGAAAATATCAATTACTCCGTCAAAGTCCCTGACGCTTGTCGCGAAGTGGATTTGCTCAGCTGTTCTGGTCACTACTACTTATTGGCCACCGACAAATTGTGTGCCGCTCTCCTCCGCTGATACCTGAAGCAAACGGATAGCGAACCAGACCGAATGGTAGGAGGCTACTCCCGCCAGTTGAACCAATGCGGGAGATGAATTTTCGCGGGTCGACAGGGTAGATATCACTTAAAACCATGATCGATTTCTTCTCTTGTTGAATTTGCACGTTTGACCCAGTTTAATTCTTGTATGTCAAAGAAGCAAGATGGGATCGGAAAGCAGTGCATCAAGAATACACTTTTTCCTGTTGGTTGCCCATGTAATTGTGACTGTCTCCGAGTCCTCGAGCACTCCACGATGATCAATAATAATCTCGGGGGAGAGGATGGTGCATCAGCTGCGACTCTTACATGTAGTCATGGGAGATGGCAATCGTGATACTTCTCTCCACTAAAGCTGCTCGAAGCTGTCGATGTTGAGAGCGGTATCAGATCCGCGGGGTCGACTTTTTCGGCGGGAACGGGGATTCGGAAGTACCGGGCACGTAGTGTTCTACGACGGATGATGGGGATTGATTATTTTAGGTGGTCAACATCGATGCGTGATTGTCGCTTATGGCGCCCACGAGAGATTGCAAGTCATACAGTGAGTTGGGACCGCGGACGGAGAAGGACAGCATTCTGCGACTCAGACAGTAGCGGGACGTAACCGTTTCCGCGCCCAGGTCCAGTAGGCGTAAAATGATTCAAAACACAATGATAGAATACCTGAAGTAATATATAAATAGGCAGGATACCTCCAGATGAGTCATAATTGAATGCGGGTGATTGAGGCTTGACCGAAACTGCAAGGGTTGTGAGTCGAGGAATGAGGGCCATTGACCTGTAGTCGTCTACATAATGATGCCGAAGAACGGAATGTAATAGGTCGAATTCACGGGTCGGAGAAGTGAATGAGGCGGGAATCATGTTTGAAGTTGAAGATCAAAGATCTGCGGTGTTACGCTCGCACAAAATTAAAACAACGTGGCATGTGTAGACATATCTCCGTGGAACATATGGGCTGATGAGGGCATTCAATGCGCAAGAATCAAGACCATTTAAACATGTAAAAGAGTTGGGGATGAAGCATCTAAAAATTAAATATGCCACGGACCTGTGTCACCGCCAACGAATTCACTTGAGATCGGATAAAACCAAGAAAGATGCGCGATGAATGTTTGACGTTAGAAGAGAGGCAACAGAGAGTCCGATGATCCTGCCTGGAAGGAAAGGCGGAACAAGAATCGAGGTTGACTCATAGGTTTAGTAAAACCACACGGTTCGAGGCATAACTGGCTAGGTGTCAAAATCGACCTGGGCCCGGGTAGCTGTGTTTGGTATTTGGGTTACTATTTTGCGGCGGTTCAATGAACCAAAAGAGCTTCTGTCTTTGTTTATGTTTGAGAAATAGATTTGAGCCTCGGGGGGATTCATGGGTATCAGTATAGAGGTCAAGGAATCGGAATCGGCGTTCAAGTTGGAAGCACGGAAAGTCATTAAAAGTTGCCTCGGAAACGGAGAGTGGAGTACTAGTAGCTAAAGCATACGAGTCAAGGAGGCGATTCGTGCCAAAGAGAGTTGAATTGAATCCAGAAAAAATGAGGCGGCATAAAAATTCGCGCTTGAAGTACGACTGCGCCGAAAGATCCGAAAGGGAGCAATCCAGAATTCGCGCCCGAAGTATCACTGCGGTACTGAATTCGCGCGCGCGTCAGATTGGACAGTTGCAGTCATTATATTAAAAGCGATGCTTCGGAGGCGAACAGAGGAAATAGTATGATCGAGGCCAAATAAGTACCGCAGATCTGATTTGTGGTTTCAGAATTCTCGAGGTTCTCTGTAATTGCGGACGGGGCTGAAAGTGAAGATTCCAGGGATCGCCGAGAGATCCGGGCACTGCGTGGGCCACCGCAACCAAATAGCTTTTAGAAGCCAAGGAGAGGAGGTCCACAGGACGTGTCAAGTACAGGGTAAAATAACCATAACCATAACAATTGACGCAAGAAGAACAGGTCCACGAGTTTTCCGATTCGTCCCAGATAGAATGGAATCTCAAAATTCGGGCCCGCGCGCGCCCGACTCACATCCCCGGCGGCCTGAGATATGATCTTGAGGAAACTTAGACATCGAGTCAAGAAGTCGGCGTTCGCATTCAAGTTGGATAATCCCTGAAAGAGGCTGCCTCGGAGGCGGAGCGCGGAATAGCTATTAGAAGACATACGAGTTATTTTACGAATGTGATCCAATGCTGTATTATGGTCGTTCCAAAAAAAGGACAGGGGAATGATTTGTGATTTATTTTGAGAAGCATGTCCTGTTGATTGACGCTGGAAATGGAGATTCCAGGAAGATTGGCGAGTGCTTGCGGACCGGACAACCAAGTAACTACTAGTCCAGTTGATAGACCACAGGACGTGTGAAGAACATGCACGCCCAGATATGATCGGATAACCATAACGACTGGCACGAGGGAGCAAGGAGCCAGGAAAACTGCGGCGAGGACAGCCATGAGTTTGTTCATTAACAAACTCATGCGGTAGAGAGTTGAATGCAGAATCTGCGCCCGTTGTATGATTGTTTTGGCAAGGACTGGGCGACCATCAGTGCGCACGTATTATGATCGTGTTAAAAAAGAACTAGAGAGAGTGATTTGTGGTTGGGAATTTTGATTGGGTGTGATGCTCTGTTGGACCGCAGAACAGGTGAAGTTGAAAATAGAGATTCTGGGAAGAAGCCTAAGAGGCCAAGGCGAGGAAGACTGTGGGTCGGAACTGTCAAGGACATAGAAAACAGCGCCCGTCATTTGATCATGGCCCAAAAAAAAAGGACGAGATGGTGATTTGTGCTCGATAATTTTGTCTTGACGTGGCACTGTTGAATGGCGGACGCGGGGCAAGGTGGGGATTCCAGCGAGATTGGGGTGGGATCAAGCTAGTGGTGCTGTGGAATTGCGGACCTTAGTGGAACTGCGGACCATATCTTAGTTCAAAGGCGAGGAGAGGAACACCGCAGGGTGTGTCAAGGCACCCGGAATAACCATAGCGACTAGCACAGGGGAGCAAGCCTACCAGGAACCTCCAGGAACAAGGAAATGCGACTTCCATGTCAAGAGTCAAGATTCTCATCCCATTCTTTTGAGTCGTGCTTGAGGATGAAGTTGTGGAGGGCAGCTAGGGCTGGCAGCACGCGGGCCTGTATGTCCATGTCATATTCCGGCGGTCAAGTAAGAATGGCCCATCGATTCTTGACCACACCAAAAATTCGCTCCACAACATTCCGAAGCTGGGCATGGCGCAAATTGAATAGCTCTCGAGGGTTCGCAGGCCTATCAATAATTAATACTGCCGGCGGATCAAAATGCCCCATTTGGGTGCCGTACGAAAGGTTCAATTCGTACGATGGTGTCACACCCCAAACCCTCGTAGGAATTGAACAAAATACAACAGTATGGGATGTTCCCAATGTCTCACACTCGTTTAATATTTACAGTCTGCCTGCGCAAAATTGATGTGCCAAGGGGCAAATAAGTGAGTTCGCAGTGTTTCGCTTCCACGTGATTAGTGATGTTCCGACTTTGGCCTCAGGCCAAAAAGCCATGGCTTTTTGGCTTTGGTACCAGGGCCAAAGCCAAGCCAAAATCTTGGCCTGGCCTGAATCAAGATGAGTGTCACGTACTTCGCGCAAATGGAATGGAATAAAATAAAATAAAAAAGGTTCTAAAATTAGTAACGCCGACTACGACTGCCGACATCAAAGGTGGAGAGCCAGGACTCGGATTGAGCCTGGCTTTTATTTGCCTGAAATAAAAAATTGACAGAGCGCGACTTTCTCTTGATCGGGGAGCGAGGGAAAAAAAAATAGCATCAACTTCGGGCTAGTGGGGAAGAGCGGGCAAGGTCAAGCGATATCGGTCAAAAAACTTCGGTAGATCGGGACTTTCCTATGTAAGGCAAATGTAAGGCTTGAATACAGATTTTGGTACTTGAGTGATTTCAGAATATGTAGAGTGTCTAATTCAAATCGTGCTCCGTAGCCGCAACTTCGGAGCTTCCTTCGTTTCGGAACAAATGACGTGATTCTGATCTATTTTTTCCCCTCTCTCAGTTGAAGGTGAAATTGAATGAAAATTCGGCTTTTGGGTGTCACTTGTACAAGGGGAAAAAATGGACATGAATATTTTACAAGTAATGTTTGTACATACAACTAAAGACCCCCTGACTAAACTCCAACATGGATGAATGGGACCCAACGGAAAAACGATGGTTCCCCCGGATCCTCATGAAGCTTCTGAACCGCTAGATGCAATGCTTCCGCAGCTCGAGTTGGATCTGGTGGCATTTCCTTGAATAGATGTTCGTAAACATCACTGGCAATTTGTGGAGCATCTTTATCCATGATTGTCCACATAGTTGCGATGACACCTCGATAGCCTGCTAACAGCATTCCAGCTGCAAGATGGACAGACTCCTCTTGAAGGCTCTTATCCCCAGTTGCAGTCTGGCATGCAGATAGAAATGCAAAATCAGCATGGGGAAGAGCAAGTTGAATGATATCTGAGAGGGTTAGACGTGAATTTCCTGCGAGGAGAAGGGCACTTTTCGTTGGATGAGATACATCCTGGACACCATGGCATGCAAAATGCACCCATCTCGAATCTCTCATGCCCTGCTGAACGCTTTCCACTGTTGCCATTTCTTCTTCCAGTGTCACCACAAGGACCATTCCCTTTGCAAGCCTCTGAATATGCTTGACCTCCTCCTGGGTTCCTGGAAGGTGATTGTGGCCATGTGCAGAGGGTTGAGCCACAGCAAGGAGTTTTGGTTCTCCTGGCGGGTCAGTAGTGGGGCGAAAGCCCTCAATGAGGGCTGCCAAAGATGGGGTGTACGAGGAAATCACGTAGTCGGATAATTTTGAACCAAAAGTGTCATCTTTTCCGTAGAGGCCAGCAGCATGAATGGGGAGAAAAGCAAGAGGACCTGTTGGACACCACCAGATTCGTGGTAGGTTTGCCTTGGTTGGGGTCTATAACAAATTAATTGAAGTTGAAACATCGCACTTGGAGAAGAAAAGACTTACGGTGATAGCAAGTCCTTCAAGGACAGGTTTAACAATTCCCGACCAAATCTTGAAAGGATTTGGGCAAATTGATCTTGTGGAGGCAACTCTCCTTCTCTTTTCCCTTTCATTCTTTGACTCCTTGTTCCCACAAGATGATTGAAGGATTGTGTTATGCTTCCTGCATCCTCAGGTGTGAAATCAGTGAGAGGAATGTGCATGACTCCGTCATTGCCAGTTGTGAGGATAAGGGCATCACATTGCTTGTCACCAAAATTGAGAATGACAGCAAGCCCTTTCTGTGCCGCAGGTGTGAGCTCGGAAATAGTCTTTGGTAACAAAAACCTCTCAAAGTTTTCTAGGCCACGGATTTCTTTGAGCAGGGCATCTCGAGCTGAAGCATACTGGTGAGCTTTATCTGGTTCAATAGACTGTTGTGTGCCAGATTTATTGGATAACCCATCAGCATTGCGGTGGCCGGATCCTTCGAGCTGCATAGAAAGAAAGAGAAGATCTTTGGCAAGAACAGGGTGACTATTGTTCAGAGTGTCCACAGGTGTACGGAGATTGAACAACTGGCTCCAGATAATTGAACGGCCCTGTTCCAACCACTCCACTGCTTTCTGAGGATTGCCAGAGGCAATAGCCACCGCAGCAGCATCTCGGACTACCTCACCAGCTGTCAAGAGGTGGTGATGCCGGTCAGTGATAGACAACCCGAGCCATGCAAGTTCTTGCAGGAGTGCCATGGCTACATGGTGAGCATTTAGAAGGTCCTCTTGGAATCTGGTGTATTTTGCCCAGTGTCTAGCAGACTCAAATCGGATTTGGGCTAATTGATCGTGTGGTGGTAACTCTCCTTCCCTTTTTTCTTTCATCCTTCCTTCATTCTCAGGTGTAAAATCAGTGAGAGGAATGTGTATGACCCTGTCATTGGTATTTGTACAGATAAGAGCATGACATTGCTTGGCGCTGAGATTGAGAATGACAATAGGCTCTTTCTGTCCAGCACATACACCATGTATGAGCTCAGACACTGTAGTCTCTGGTACCAAAAGCTTCTCGAAGCTCTGGAGGGCACGGATCTTCTTGAGGAGGCCATCTAGTGCCACAGCATGCCTGTTAACCCGATCTATTTCAGGAGACTGTTGTGGGGCCAGCTCAGAAACAAAGAGGAGATCGAGCAACCGACTGCAGATTTCTGAACGGCCCTGTTCCACCCATTCCACGACTTTGTCTGGATTGCCAAAGACCATAATAACTGGAGGTTCATCATGTACTACCTCACCAGCCTTCAAGAGGTGGTAATAGCGGTCAGTGATGGATAAGCTAAGCCATGCAAGTTCTGGTAGCAGGTCCATGGCTATGTGGTAAGCATTGAGAAAATCCTCTTGTAATCTGGTGCATATTGCCCATTTTCTAGCAGCATTAAATCGGATGTGGGCTGGACCTGTTTTCAAATGTGCAGAGGAGGAGATGCGAAGGACTGCATCTTGTAGATCAACCACGTGGCCTGAAAGCTGAAAACGATTGACATAGAGATGGCCAAGATTGTCCAATAATGCTGCCTTGTGAGGATGCCCCTCTGGGGTCAAATGCACAGCATCTTCTTGCACTGAGGCTGACTTGTTGAGGTCATCCAGATCGCCTAGCCTAGCAAAGCGCCAGGAGAGGGATTGTCCAAGATTGTTCAAAGATCCTAATTTGAAAGGATGTCCTTCTGGAGTCAAGCACACAGCATCCTCTTGTATTGAAACTGACTTATGAAGGTCATCCAGATCACCAAGCCTCGCAAAGCGATAAAAAAAGGAACTCCCAAGATTGTTCAGATATCCTAGTTTGACAGGATGTCCCTCTGGAGTCAAACACACAGCAGCTTCTCCCAATGAGATTGACTTATTGAGGTCATCTAGGTCACCAAGCCTCTTAAAGCGATGGCCAAGGGAATTCCCAAGACTGTTTAACCGGGATGGCTTTTCAGGGTGGCCATCTGGAGTCAACCGCACAGCATCCTCTTGCAATGAGACTGACTTATTGAGGTCACCCAAGTCACCAAGCCTCTCAAAGCGACTGGCAAGGCAACGCCCAAGATTACTTAACCAGGTTGGCTTTTTAGGGTGGCCATCTGGAGTCAACTGCACTGCATCCTCTTGCAATGAGACTGCCTTATTGAGGTCACCCAGGTCACCAAGCCTCTCAAAGCGACTGGCAAGGCAATGCCCAAGATTACTTAACCAGGTTGGCTTCTCTGGGTGGCTCTCTGGAGCCAAGCGCACAGCATCCTCGTGCATCGAGATGGACTTATTGAGGTCATCCAAGTTACCAAGCCTCTTAAAGCGATGACAAAAGGAGTTCCCAAGATTATTCAAGCAGTATGGGTCGCCCTCCGGAGTCAAGTGCACAGCATCCTCTTGCATTAAGATGGACTTGTTGAGGTCGTCCAGGTCACCAAGTCTCTCAAAGCGCAGGGAAAGTGCAGCTCCAAGATGGTTCAAATATCCTGGCTTGTCAGGGTGCCCTTCTGGAGTCATGCGAAGAGCATCCTCTTGCACAAAGACTGACTTTTCAAGGTCATCCAGGCCACCAAGTCTCTCGAAGCGATTGAGGAGGGAAATTCCGAGATTGGACAAATGTGTTGGCTTGTCAGATTGTCCCTCTGGAGTTTGTTCAACGACACGCTCCATCACTGAGACACATTTACTGATGTCGTCAATGTCTCCAAATTGCTCAATTCGGTGCAACAATGCAACTCCAAGACTCCCCAGGGAAACTGTCAATGTATCTGCTAGACCATCGCGCAATACATCATCAAATGCACAGACTGCTGAATTCAGCACGTCCAGCACACGGAATGCCTTCCACTGCTCTAAACAGATGCAAGCGAGTACCATTAGAAGTCGCCCTCGTTCCTTGTTTGCACTGGTGAGGAAGAGGATTCTCTCATGCATCACCCAAAGCTTTTGGGTTGGCAGCTGAGTTCCACTTTCTGAATCAATGAACATCTGTTTCAGGGAGACAAAGATTGCTCGTTCGATCACGGAGCCAACTGTAGATGGTTCAAAATGCATTCCTATGCAGGTAGAAGAACTCTTACTCTTAATTGCTGGAACCTGCACCTTCTCATGAGCAAATGGCTCCATTGAGATTGAGAAAATCAGCTCCAAATCCAGGGAAGGACCATCAACATTGACTGGGACCATTGATTGATGGAAGGCTGAGTTGGAATTGATACATTCAGTTTCTTATTTACAAGTGGGAGGGTAGACACACCCTTCTGTTGGTAACCAGAGGAAAGGATCTCACTCTGTGCAATTTCAGCGGAACCCAGAACTCGGATATCCCGCTGTATTTTTCGCATGATTGCTACCCGGAAGGTCGGTGCCTTTGGTGAGCTGTTGCAGGAATGAATCAGTGTCACGATATCTTGGTCGAGAGAGAACACTAACACCTCACAGTCAAAGCTCACTTTCCAAGTGGGAAATCCTTGAACATTTTCAGAGTCCACGGGTATAGTTTGCCAGGTAATGCTTCCATCTACGATTAGTTGCGCAAACATTTGCATGGCCGTCGGAAGATCTGCATGTGGATGCGACATTGATCTGACGCGAACATCTAAAAACAGTCAATGAATCGGTCATATCGTTGCAGACTTGGGCGGTCCTCACCATGAAGATGGGCACTAGTGGAAGCTACATTTAGTTTCACTCTTAGGAAACTTGCACGGGCGCTCACATTCTGGACATGCTGGTTGTTGACAAGAAGTGGGGGTCATGATAGATCGCTTCCTCTCTTCATAACTGTTCCAACACAAAGTGTACACGTGGGATGTTGCTGTGAAAAGCTGTTGAACATGCTGCGAGAAACTGTTGTACAGCCTGCCAATAATGACATTTTGATCTGCCGCATCTCGAAAGGCGCCGAACCGTTTTAACACAACAGTTTACTGATGCGGGTTATTATGATCTGAAGTCGCCATGGAAGAAAGGGATTATCAACAGGAGTTAGTATCTTGCAAAGATGACCCTGTAACACGCCTTGCTCGTTCGTGCAGAGCAAAAGTCAAGAAATGCACGAGCACAGCATTGAATTGGATAGATGGTACCTAGGCATCAATCAGCTGTGTCCTGTGCGCGGTTTGAGATCACAAGAATGGAGTTCGAACCGAAGCTGTAAAGCGCTGGCACGGAGAATGTGAACTATTTGTGGACGCGGTGAACCCGGGCATGAGTCAGAGAAAGGTGTGGGTATACTTACTCACGGCCTACGGACAACGGATGTGAGGAGCTCGTGCGGTACTGTAACCGCAAATCGCACCGTAAGGTGTACATTTTCCCCCCGCGTATGGAATGCACCTTGGGCACTCAGATGAGGACCACGGATGAAGCGGGCAGCGCTGCAGAATGCTGCAGCAACCATACTTTCGCCATATAATAACTACCCACTGCACACCGCGAGAACTTGAAGTGGTATGTTTTTTGGCAACAAACGCGACCAGTTTTCCCACGCTAAATCAGGCGGCAAGGCGACAGGTTTGATTTTGATCCCATCAAATTCTAAAAATTTTAGCCAAAATGACATCATCACACTAACTTCCCGGCGACAAGCCATGTCCTAGCCATGTCGCCTTGTCGCCCACCACGATGCCCAAATGTCCGCGCTAACCTCGTTGTGTCGCGCACTACGCACCCTCTGTATCTGCGGCTCGTGTGCCCTGTGAGTCTCGTTATTTCGACCGTCCCCTCTGTCGACTCCGATTTTCGCCCCGACTCTGACGGGGCAAAATCCGTACAGGATTGACGCTGTATATCCATGTTGCGAAAGATCTGTCTGGTGCTTGAACATGTTCAATCTTGAATTGATCGGAGAGCCCATTAAGTATTGTTCATGATGTTCAATTGGCATCGATTGAACATCTTCATTCAGTACAAAGGTGTCCAATCCAAATTATTTTCAATGTGATTCTCGATTGAACACTGCCCAAACTTTATTTGATTAGCTGCTGACTCAGATGAGAAGGAAAGTCCCCAAGTTTTCAATCCATCCAATAGACCACTCAAATTTGTTCAATCTGTTCGTTTGAACATGCGTGCAGCGAGGTAACTGCGCCGTGTACGGGGGCTCATTTTGGCGAGCGATCAACCATATGACTGGGTACCCAGGAGGCAACCAGCGGGTCAGCGTACCCCAGGTACATAATAATGAGTCCAAAATAAAAGGCAATGAAGCCAGTACCCTATGGCCATCGTGGGGTCGAACCCCGAACCTTCGCGTAAGTCAAGAACATGGGGAACATGGATGATATTGGCACGACGCTCTAAGTAATGTAGCTGGATGGCCGGTGGGCGGAGGAACTGCGGAGCGTGGTCAAATTTCGATGCTTCAACAGTTCGACTTCCCTTACACCTATTGCCTTTGTTTAAAGTGGCCGGACCTACGAGAAGGAAGCAGATTTTTCTGTGCAAATTTGCGCTGTCGTGATACGGGGCTTGTAAGTAACTGACTTGACGGGAGTGGAAACAGGACAGAGGCCACTAAGAGATGGTTTGTGTCCAAGGCAAGGTTATCCCTATCGCCTGCAGTGGCTAGTCTTCCAAAATCTTAGACACGAATGAGCCAAAATTCAGAAAGGATATCACTATTGGTTGAACCTTTAAGCTTGAAGTTGAACACAATCGTCGTTATCTACGCTTGATCTACGCGGCATGAGTGATCGGTTATCTGTGCATCGCCACCTGTCACCCTCCTGTCCCAAACGTCCACCACCAAATGGCGTCGATATCAGACCTGCCGCAAGAACTGGTCGAGAAGGTTGTCTGCGAATTCAAAGGCGACGAAGCTAACCTGCGAACCTGCTGCCTGATCTCTCCGGCCTTTGTGCATTGCAGCCGGCAGCACCTGTTTTCGGGCGTGCGACTCACAGCCGGCAATTTCTACGCCTTCCGGATTCTAGTGGAATCGTCTCCTGCGGTTGCATCGTATGTGCGGCGCCTAAACATCCCTCTGATGCCCAGCTTCAAGTTACCCATGTCAGCGATCGTCCCACCAGCCACTCTGGCGAAGCTACCTAATGTCACCGAGTTGTGGTCGCACAGCGATCCATTCGACTTTCGTCATCTCTCGGCCGCTGAAAAGCGTATCCTCGCAGAAACTATGAGCGGCCTCACCGTCGTTGAGATTTTCTTGGATCGCCTCTGGCCGCTGCCCGCCTGGGCCGCGCTCCTCAATGGGTGCTCTTTGCTCACCACGCTCACCTTGAGCGGCACTTCCACTGGCTGGGGAACATGGTCTCCTGCAGACGTTTCGTTCCCCATGCCCGCCACCGAAACATTCCGCTTGCACACACTGCGCGTCTTTGACGACTGCAAGATTCTCGTCCCCCTCAGTGCATGGCTCATTCAGGGAGGCGCTTTGGAGGCGCTGCACACGCTCGTGCTCGACGTAAGGTACCTGGCAGCTGACTATGCAGCGCCGGACTTGCGCGGGGGCCTGGTTCATGCCGCTGCCGCGTCCCTCCGTGAGCTGACGTTGAATCTCGATCCGCGTGCGTCTCATCTCGTCCGTGTCGCCCCTCCATCTAACACGCACGCTCACAGCGATGGCCCTCGCTCTGGCCGGGGATGCCGACTCCATCCATGGCCAACTCACCATAGCATCCCTCCCGCGCCTCCGCGCTCTACACCTCTGCGACGGCGTCGATCTGAACGCCTCCCTCACGTGGCTGGCCACGTTCGTGCAGTCCCCCCGCGGTAGCGCGCTGGAGGAGCTCTCCCTTAATCACACCCTGTTTCGCAGCGACTTCCTCGAGATCAGCGCTGAGACGTGGGGCGCAATCGAATACGCGTTGCTTGGAGTTGTGGGACTTGGTGTTGACGAACACAGGACGCCGCACCCGCATCTCCGCACCGTCACACTCAGCGGATACCAGAACTTTGCCTCTCTTGCGCCAGATGCATACGAGCACTTTTCGCGGACGGTACAAGAACGGTTGCCGCGGCTACATGAACGGGGACTCTTGATGGTCGGAAAGTAGGCAGGGATTCGGGTTGGTTGGTGAACAGAATTACCCCATATTGGTAAGTTACTTGTATGCGGTAGTATTCTCGCGCTCTGCAATGGTCTTCCATCCGCGATGACACCTGGCGAAGCTGAATCATATCAATGATTCCCTTGACTCTTCAGAGCTCCAACCGCACCGGACCACGTTCCAGTGCTGCGAAATTGTATCGCTTCATTCATTAATGAAGAAGCCCTGAATAAATATGGTAATACTATGCAAAAGACCCGGTTTCACGCGGTGTAAATCTGCAATACCTTCTTCAGATCCATCGGTAGAAGAATCCCGTTCGAATCGGGGTCGGGTGATTTGGTAGAGAGGGAAGAGTTTGCGCAAACTATAGAGGCCAAATAGTCACCGGCTTTAGAATTTTCGAAGGACCTGCGCAAGGCAAAGTAATCCCTATTGTCCGGAATGGCTAGTCTCCCAATGTCAGCCTCAAATAACCCAAAATTCAGAATATCACTGCTGGTTCAACCTCGAAGTTGGACATGGTCATTGTTGTCGACATGAGTGATTGATTATTTAAGGTTTCGGTGGACTCGGGCCGTTGGACATTCCTCGCCTCCGTCTACTTACGTGTCTTGACTCACTCCTGACTTCTTCCGAGTTCCGTAGTTCATATGAGTCATTTATTGACCCAATCCGTAGGTTTCTATTTAAACTCATGTAAAAAAGTAGCCTACAGTAGCACTCTTACCTTGAACAAGGAGCTCATTCCCGTTCTCTTGTTCCCGCCTCACTAAATTCATCGATATTGTGGGCTTCACTCCAAAAGGACTCGAAGCTTCACAGCCACCTGTCACCTCTTGTCCCAAACGTCCACCACGAAATGGCGTCGATATCAGACCTGCCTCAAGAACTGGTTGAGAAGGTTGTCTCCGAATTCAAAAGTGACGAAGCTAACCTGCGAACCTGCTGCCTGATCTCTCCGGCCTTTGTGCCCTGCAGCCGGCAGCACCTATTTTCTTGTGTCCGACTCACAGCCCGCAATTTCTACGACTTCCGGACGCTTGTAGAATCGTCTCCTGCGGTCGCATCGTATGTGCGGCGCTTAAACATCCCTCTCATGTCCAACCTACCCATGTCAGCAATCGTTCCACCGGCCACTCTGGCGAAGCTGCCCAATATCACCTCGTTGTCGTCGCACAGCGATCCATTCGACTTTCGCCACCTCTCGGCCGCCGAACAACGCATCCTCGCAGAGGCTGTGAGCGGTCTTACTTCCGTTGAAATCCTCCTTGATCGACTCTGGCCGCTTCCCGCCTGGGCTGCGCTCCTCAACGGCTGCTCGTCGCTCACCATGCTCTCCCTGAGTGGCAATTCCACTGGCTGGGGAACATGGTCTCCTGCAGACGTTTCGTTCCCCATGCCGCCGCCGCAACCTTCCGCTTGCACACACTGCGCGTCTTTGACGATTGCAAGATTCTCGTCCCCTCAGTGCGTGGCTTATTCAGGGAGGCGCTTCGGAGGCGGTGCACACGCTCCTGCTCGACGTAAGCTACCTGGAAGCCGACTATGCAGCGCCGGACTTGCGCGGGGGCCTGGTGCATGCCGCTGCCGCGTCCCTCCGTGAGCTGACGTTGAATCTCGATCCGCGTATGTCTCCTCTCGCCGCGTCGCGCCTCCTTCTATCTGCTAACACGCACGCTCACAGCGATGGCCCTCGCTCTGGCCGGCGCCGCCGATGGGGCTGCCGACTCCATCCATGGCCAACTCACCATCGCGTCCCTCCCGCGCTCCGCGCTCTACACCTCCGCGACGGCGTCGATCTCAACACCGCCCTCACGTGGTTGGCCACGTTCGTGCAGTCCCCCCTCGGTAGCGCGCTCGAGGAGCTCTCCCTGAATCACGCCATGTTTCGCAGCGACCTCCTCGAGATCAGCGCCGAGACGTGGAGCGCAAATCGAAGACGCGTTGCTCGAGATGTGGGATTTGGTGTTGATCAGCACAGGATGCCACACCCGCATCTCCGCACCGTCACGCTCAGTGGAGACCAAAATTTGCCTCTCTTGCGCCAGTTGCCTACAAGCAATTCTTGCGGACGATACGAGAGCGGCTGCCGCGGCTACATGAACGGGGAATATTGGTGGTCGGGAAGTAGGCAGGCATTCGGGTTGATTGGTGAACAGAATTTACTCCATACGACGACACCTGGCGAAGCTGAATCAGATCACTGATTCCCTTGAATCTTCGAAGCTTCAGCCACACCGGACCACGTTCCAGTACTGCACAATCCCGTCCCTTTATTTCTTGACGAAGCCCCGAGGAAATCTAGTAGGCAAAAGACCCGGTTGCACGCGGTGATCTGCAATACCTTCTTCAGATTAATCGGTGATTCAAGCAAAAGGTTCCTGTTCGACTCGGGTCGGGTGATTTCGTTGAGACGGATGAGTTTTTATCCGTTTTTTTTGAGTAAACTGTAAAGGCCAAATGGTCGCATCAAAGGACCTGCGAATTCGACTTGGCAGGGTGCGTCAGAGCGATTGCACTAGCCAATGGAACCGGAGACCCAATGCATACACGACAAGACCCGATAGCCCGCGGCGGGGCTCTGCGGAGGGTGCATCGACGACATCAACCTCCAAAATCAGAATATCTCGTTCGACTCGGGATCGGGTCATTTGCGAACCATCTTTGCTACTTTTTCCGACCGTCTACCGGCGTTGCCCTTCCTCAAGGTTGACGGGCTTTGTTTTTCTCTGTGAGTTTATCTTGAGCTTTCCTCCCGACGAAAACCGCGAACCCGAGTTGGCGCACAGCAGACCAACGTTCGCATGGAATTCTCAATGCCGCTCACTCAAGATGCGTCCCAGAAGAAAGCACGAGCAAGACCCGCTAGCACGTGGTGTGTATCTGCGAAATTTCGTGAAGAAATGTTTGATTTCAGCGGGAGGCCCGTTCGACTCGGGGCCGGGTCATTGGTCCCTCATATGGACAATTTTGCACCTTTGCTGTTGCCCTTCCACAAGTTCAACGGGCTCGGCCTTTTCTGTAATCTCGTCTTGAACTTCAAATTGCGACCGGAGTCGGCGCACGGCAAACCAATTTTCGGTATACGTGGTTTGACTTGAATCTCGCAGGCCGGCTCGATGAAACTGGCTGCGAAAAGATGCTAACTAACAAGACCTGGATAGCACCCTGTGTGCATCTGCGAAATTTGAGGAAAAAGCTTTGTGTTTCAGCAGGAGGCCCGTTCGGCTCGGGGTCAGGTCATTAATTGGTCTATTGCTGTTTTACTCAGACCACCGCGGAGGTTTTTATTTCT